>JADMNG010000019.1:0-532511 GCA_016097075.2 Sporothrix phasma | reverse complement strand
AGCCCCAAGACATCGGCGCAAACGGACGGAGTTGACGACAGCCGGGGAAGTCGACTGCTGTTGCCAACAACGGCTGCTCCGGCCGGCATCGAGGAGCAGCTCCGCAAGACGACCGAGATGGGTGCAAGCGCGAAAACGCCATGAAGCAAGCATGAAGAAGGTGCGATGCACTCAGCCACTACCTTTGGGATTTTGTCCAACCACTAACCGTGCAGCAATACGACATTGCGGACAGGAACGCACCGAGCTGCAAAAGAAACTCAAGGCGGCCGAGACGACGGAGGGCCCAAAGTGGTGGAGCGGCGGCCCATCGGTGCAAGCGGCGCCAATGGCGCCGCCTTTGCAGCTCAGCGCGCCGCCGCCGAACAGCACGAAAACATTATCAAGAAATTGCAAGCGCGAAAACGCCATGATTACCACCGCCGGTCGACCTGACAGCCGGCTGCAGAGCAACCACGTCGTCCTGCAGCGGAGACAGGACGCCCGCCAAGAGCTGGCTCAACAAGCAACGGCAGCTGGTGAATGCGACGCCCGAGACGGTAGGCTTTCGGACACGACTGCGACTGCGACGGACAGGGGCGGAGCGACGCAAAAAGGACGGCGGGCCGCGGTCTTTGTCCGTCACCACCCCCACGGTATCCCCCACCAACTCGATGCGTGGACGTCCTTATCGTCATCGGATCCGCTGCGGCCACCTTTGTCGCTCCGTTCTCTGTCTCCTTCGCGTCGACATGGGGGTCTTTGCACGGCGTGGCCCGAATAAGGGAACGGCGATGACGAGGCTGGCAGTGCGGGCAGTGGCAGTGCTACATGAACCCTGTTATAGCATAGTCCCTGCAGGGCCGGGGGCCAACGATGTTGTCGTCGACTCCGACTCCCAGTTCTCCAAGTCGATACGCTGTCACCCGTGGTCGTTTTTTTGGCTCGTAGATAATAGACAGGACCGTGTTGTTTCTGGTGACGTTTGTGTTTTCCATGGGCGGATCACTTCCTTCTTACCTTTACATCATCATATTCTTGTGTCTAGCCGTTTTATTTCCTCGCATATGTTTGTTTGCGCCATATCCACGAACGATTTCCTCACAAAATAAAGATATACCCCCCTTCCCTTTTCCCTCTTTCCTTTCCCTTTTCCCCTTTTCCCTATTCATAATGTCCACTCATGTAAGCCAGTTTCCTTTAGCTTGAGAACCCTTCCTTCGCTTCGCCTAACTTGATTGTAACTCGACACGGTCTTGCACACAAGCAGTAATTAAAAGGTACTATATCGTTGTGTTGTGCCCGTTCCAAAAAAGAAACAAGATCTGTCTCAGACTGCACTCTGGAGCAAATCTTTGTCTGACTCGAAAAGGGCGAGGCTATGTATGTTGTCGGGGTTGTGTGTAATCAGGCTCTATCTTGCTGATTGAACACTCCCCTCGCCCTCTTGTCCCCTCGGGCCAAAGGGATCAAAAAAATAAGATATAAAGTATATAACGTGAAGCCGGACAGGAGATGGTTCCTTGGGGAAAGGGGAAATGAACAACAGCAGAAGCACAACGCAGAAAAACAGGAAACTTGCGAAATATAAAAACAAAAACGACAAACGGCGAGATTGAGGGGGAAAAAACACGAAACAATGGCAGATGCCGGCGTACAGCTCTCCACTCTGTTTGTGGCATCTTTTCGAGAACAGAACGATCCACATCGCCCTCTGAACAGGTCGAGACTCTACAAAGTCTCTGTTGCTTTCCTTCTCTCTCTTCTTCCTCCTTCTTCCTCCTTCTTCCTCCTTCTTACTCTCCTTCACTTCTTCAGCTTCGCCACATTACGCAAACCAAAGTACTCGTTGCCCGCTGTGATGGCCTTGAGCAGCTGGGAGCGCATGGCGTCGTAGCTCTCGTATTCGGGCAGGTCGAGTTCTAAGATGGACATGTCAGCAAATCGATTCGAGGTTGTATCTACCGGGCAAGAGGGGAGGCGGAAACTCACGGTTGAAGCATGTGTGGGAGCTGGGCAGGCGTCCTTGTTGCCGTAGTCGCGATGAATGTTGAAGCGGTTTGATACCATTCATACCCTCCAGCTCCTTGAACCCATTGAGCGGCACCTTGGACGTGCCGTGACGAACTGGAGCAGCTTTGGCGCGCTCCTCCTTATCAAATGACCGCACCGCCCGCCAGAACCACTGAATCTGGGGCGCAGCGCCGCTGTAGTTATGGTATTCGGTGTTGCCGCGCCAGTCGTCAATGTCTGGCAGGCCCGAGATGAGCAGCTCGAGCTCTTGCTCGGTGAAGATCGAAATGAGCTCGGCGGGAATAATGTTCGTGGAAGCCCTTGAGGAACTCGCCCATTTGGTCCTTGACAGACGACAGCAGCTTGGCTCGACCACCGAGGGCGCACACGTTAGTCGTGCTTGTTGTCCTCGGTGACGGCCACGTCGCGGCCGTTGGGGATCAGGTCCACGACCTTGGTGGCACCAAACTCGTCGTCGACCACGGAGAACGTTTCGGTGATAACGTCTGTGATGTCGTTTTCGAGCATCCACACCAGCGACTTGTAGTACTCCGGGTCGAACGACTCCATATCCTTGACCGACAACGGGCTTGCGGAGGATGCGCTTGTACACGGCGCGGCTAAAGTAACACTCTAGGAGACGGCCCTCGTACAGGGCCTTGCCAATGATGCGGCCGATGAACTTGAAGAAATAAGATGCTCATCGTTGATACCGCTGAGCTTGTTGGGATGGAACGTCGTGCGGTCCGACGACACGGGGATGAAGAGCGCGTAATTGGGGTCGAACATTTGCCGCGACAGCACCTGGAACCACTCGCGCGTCACACCGCCGGCGTCGACTCCTTCCTCGCCATGGAATCGAATGTTGAGCTTGCCATACTTCATCTCGTCGCCCGACTTGAAGTAGAGCGAGCGGAACGAGTCGTGGAAAACCTGGTCGCGGCGCACAGAGAGCTGCAGCGGCGGGAACGAGGGGCGCTGATGCTGGGCACTCGCCTTGGCGTGCACGCTGCGGTTGAAGTAGTTGCGCTTGTTGTCAAACTCCAGCACCTTGGGGTTCTTGACCAGCAGCGAAAACGTGCCCGACATCAGCTTGGGGTTGTTGCGGACAAGCTCGTTGAGGATGCGCCGGTGCTCTTCGGTGAAGCGGAAGAACAGGTCCCACACGGGGCGGCTCTCGGGCGGAGGGCTGGACAGGAGCAGCATCGTATCCGCACTGCTGCTTCCGCTCAGTGTCAGCGCCTCCTTCTCCTTGTCCTTGCCGCTCAGTGTCAGGCTCTGCGACATCTGCTGAGTGGACGACGCCTCGCTAGACTCGGGCAGGCTGGCATTCTTGCATACGACCATCAAAGACTCGATAAGCGGCAGCAGGATGGTGGCAACGTTGAGCATATTGTCGCGCTCGCGTATAGCGCCCAGGCATGCGCTCAGGCGACCCACATCCTGATGAACGTCGCGTTGTGGTAGAGGCTCCCCATGTAGTCCTCCTCGTCCGCGTCTGGTGTGTTGGCGCTGTCGTCCTTGTCTGCCTCTGCCTTTCTTGGCCTGCACGCCAAAGAGGTGGTCCAGTGCTGTCAGCACGCGCAGCAGCTTGTTCTGTTCTGCAGCCCGGGCGAAAATTTGGCCAGCGCAATGCCCTGGATCTCCGTGCCCGTCTTAGCTGCCTCAATGTACGGCAGAAGCTCGTCCAGGTCGCGGAGAATGTTATCGCTCAGGGTCTTTGCTTGCCGCGCCAGCTCCTGGCCGAAGCGCTGCTTGGTCCTTCAATGCACGAAAGGTTCTTGATCGTGGAGATGGTGTTCTGGAACGTCTTGGAACTGCACTCCCGCGCAACAAAGATGTTGACAACGAGGGACAGGTTGTGTTCCGGAACTAAGGGTGCCGCCAGCTCGCGCTCCTTGGCCGGCTGCTGGTCCGCTGCGGTTGTGGCTGTGATTGTCGGCTTGGACGTAGATGCGGATGCAGGGCTCTCTTCTGCGGCACCTTCGGCTGCGGTAGCCGTGGCCGCTGCCTCGGATGCGCTCGCCTCAGCCGGAGCTGCTGCGCTTGACGAGGAGGCAACAGCCTCGTCGCCACCCTTGGCCTCCTTGTTGTCGTTGTCTTCAGGGGCATTCTCGTCTTCGGCCTCCTTCTTGCGCTTTTGCTCCTCGGCCAGTTCGCGACGGCGGCGTTCACGTTCGAGAGTCTGCAGAGGCTGCGTCACTCTGTTCAGGAGTTCAGCAAGCAGCTGCATGACGGACGAGCTCTCCATAACGAGGTCCTTTTCAAGAAGTAGCAGAAGTGAGTTGATGCCGAAGCGCGACGCCTTGGACTGGACGCCCTTGGCTTTGCGGCTGCCGAACGGCTTTCTGAGAGAGGCTCCGATAAAATCGTGCTCCGTCAGGAGCAAGGTCGGAATGTGCTGGTTGCGGCTGCACAGGTCCACGAGAAGGTCCAGGCCCTGTTGCACAATGAGCAGCGGCGAGCTGTCCAGGTGCGTGGCTTGAAGGGGGCTAGGGCCAACAAGAGATGTGCTCGTTGCAGTCCGCTTAAGGCTGCCACAGTGCCAGGTGTAGTTGTCACAGCGCTCGAAGAAGCGTTGCCAAGACCAGTCTTTGCATCCTTCTCCTTGTCCTTGGGCGCCTGTCTCGCCTTGGCAGAAGCTGGTTGAAGCATCGCTCGACGGTGTCCATGTCGAGCTTCCGTCTTGGAGGATCTGAAGAAGGGTGCTGATGATCTCGAGACGGCTCTGTCTGTTCTGGCACAGATCGATGAAGAGATTGAAGAGGCAGGTCCGTGTCGTGCCTTGCTGCGTCACAAACATCAGCCGCAAAAGCGTGGCAATGCCGGACCGGTCCATCATCTGCACCACCGGGCGCCGCTCAACCTTGGCCACTGCGTTGCTGTCTACTAATGCACGGCGAGGTCTCGCCCTGCCGTCCCGGAGAGGAGATTGAGCACGTGCGTGCGTTCAACGGCCATTGCATCCCGCTGTTCACGCTCACGCTCCCGGCGGACTGTCCGTTGCACAGGCGGCGGATCTTGTTCGAGCAGGTTGCGTGCGTGGGCAGCCATCTCTGGCGGCAGGCGGCCAAAGAGGTCCTCGCCTTGTTCGCGCAAAATCTCGTTACGAAGATGCGGAGGGAATGACATAAGAATGCTGGCCGTGTCCATCTCCTCCTGCGCCGCCGCATTGTCTGCAGCGTTGCATTGCCAGCCTGGCGGCGGTCCTCTTCGCGTTGGCGACGGCGCAGCTCTTGCTGTTCTTGCTGGACAATGTCCATGCGCAAGTCGACTGGCAAAGCGTCGAGGAAGGCATTGTAGTTCTCGTCAAGCTCACCCGTAGTCTCTGCCTGCTGCCGGGCCTCTGACGACGGGCAGTAAGTGCCTGGGCAATAACCTCTTCGCGGAACTCTTCCGGAAGCGCTTCCAAGTACTCAGGGTCGATGCCGAGGTCAGTAATATCCATTTCGGCACCGCGGATGGTGGCCATAACACGTTCCTGAGGCTGCTCTGGCTGGGCGGCAGGAGCGGGGGTCTCGTTCGCGCCCTCGCCATCGACACCGGCGTCAGTCTCAACGCCCTCCATAGGCTCGGAAGTGTCTCTGTCGCCGCGCGCATCCTCGTCGCCGTCCGAGTCGTTGTCGTCCTCTGCGGCTGCAGCAGCGGCAGAGGCAGCGGCGGCAGCTTCAGCAGCAGCAGCTTCGGCGGCGGCGGCAGCAGCAAGGTCGGCAGCAGCCTTCTCTTCTTCCGCCTGCTTCCGAGCACGCTCCTCGGCTTCTTTGGCTTCGCGCTCCTTGTGCTCCTTTTCGGCCTTCTCTTTCCGCTCTGCTTCTTGGCGCTCAAGCTCCAGCCTGCGCTCCCGTTCTTTGCGTGCTTCTTCCATGGCAGGGGGACCAAGGCATAGAGGACCCGGGAGGTGAGCAAAGGCCGCATCGCCTCAGAGATTTCGCCACCGTAAATCATGCGAGCCTCCGTGTTCCACCGATCACGCGTGGTCGAAGACCGGAAGGCGATAGCTGCGGCAGGGTCGGTATTGGCATTGGCGTCGCGGCGGGAGTCTGATCCACGGCTGTCATGATGCGACCGGAAATCGTGAGGAACGGGCATGCTAACTTCCCGAAGCTCACCGTGCGGTCCCTGGGTGATTTGGAAGTGCAGGGGATGACCGCCTCGCGCATTGCTAAGACCCGGCAAGTTGTTCATCAAGTCGTTAAGGAGAGCCATTGGGTTATCAGCACCAGTAAAGAGACCTGTGGGCAGACCAAGGCGGACCGTTGCCTGGGGTGCCGGTGGCCGTCCCGAGCTCCTCCACGAGGACGGCGAAGCAGGGGGTTGACGCTGTCAAAGAGACTGGGCGTCCGAACGCGCTCACCGCGGAAAAGATTAGTGAAGTCTGCAGGGAGACAAACAATGTTAGCAGGTATCTTCACAAATCGAGTATGCAAGACGAGAGATGACAGTTTTGACAGAAAAAGTCCACTTACCCCCAGAATTTTGATGATGAAGGGCAACGGTTGACCATGATGATTGTGGTGATGATGGCCACGACCAAGACTGTGGTGGTGAGGATCGGCGACCATTGTCTCCCAAGCCAGGTCAGCAGGATCTTCCTGGTCTTCGTTATGATAGTCTTGGTCGTAAATGTAATCTTCTTCAACCATGACATCGTCATCCTCCTCCTCTTCTTCTTCGTCGACGCCGTCTCGATGTAAGGGTCGTCGTAGTGGTCGATTTCAACATCGTCACCGCCGAAATCGGCATTCATATTCCGCACAATCTCGTCGAGACGGTTGATTCTATCGCCGTCGGGGATGATGTGCACTTGGTGAAGATGGCCAGCCGGGTCGACCTCGTAGCCGTCGTCATAGCCGTCTTCGCCGTCATCCCCTCGTCATCATCTTCAGAATCACTCTCCCACTCGGAGGCTCCGTCGTCTTCCATAATGTCGTCGTCGTGAAGATGGTCCTCGATGGCCTCTTCGAGCTGATCCTCCATGTCGTCCATATCTTCGGAGTCAACATCGTCGCTGTCGTCCTCGTCATCGTCGTCGTCGTCGTCTTCGCCGTCATCCATAACCAGCTCAACGACGCCGGGCTCGCCATGAAGACCTTCGACAGGGCCCATCTCGTCATCATCCTCGTCGCTGAGGTTCTCTTCGCCGTCGTCGTCATCTCGTCGTCGTAATCCATTTCATCATCGTACATGTCGTCTTCATGCTCGTCGTCTGAATATTCCTCGTCGTCAGGATCACCACCTTCGAGCATACCAAGGGATGAGTTGCGGTACAGGTCTGGCGTCTCCTCACGGTCGTCCTCCATATCCGAGAGCGATGATGAAGACATCACATCGTACTCGATGGCCTCGGTTGACGCAGACGACGAGATGATGTTGGTGCGGCTCATCATGATTGCCGTCGCAGTAAGGACATTGAGGACACGCAACACGTGCTTGAGTGTGCGCTTTGCCCCGGGAAGGCCAGGTCAATGTCGGCAATGGAGTGCGTTAGGGCTGCGAGGAATCCCTTCTCATACATCAGACGTCGGAGTTGCATAAACGAGTGCGAATCTGCGTAGGCAACTGACGAGCGCTCCTTATCTGCTCCAATCATCAAAGACATGAGCTCGCCCAGGGCGGACATCTTGCTGTAGCGGACATCAATAGGCTCCGAGGAACTGGCAGCCTCCTTGTACGCTTTCAGAACCGTATCGAGAACAAAGCGCCGGACAAATTGGAGATCAGAGTCATTGTCGAAAACGTAGATGCTCTGGGGCGCGGCGTGAACTTCTCGGGGGTTTTCTCGACCAGGGCAGTCAAGAGTCGTCTCGCCTGGTCAGCCAACGCAGCCTTCTTCTTTGCTTGAATGGACTCAGACCCCTGGCTGCCAGTGCTGGCCGAACACAAGATGTCGTTCAAGAGGTAGTTCAGCACGCTAGTGCGAGGCTTGACCGGAGTCAGGGTTTGAAGAGCGACGCCGCGCTTGAAGTTGATAAACTCCATCTTGGACCGAGAGTAGCTTCTAAGCAGCTCACTCATGCAGGAGATCAGGAATGCGCGGAAAACAAAGATGGGGTTGTCGCTAGGCCGGAACGTCAGGCCCGCCTTGTCCTTGTTCTTTGCCCCAGAAGCAGAAGCCGATCCGACGTCACGCTCGAGGCTGCTTGCAACGGACGCAAAGGGAACGGGCGTTGACGGCGCCGAGCCACCCTCACCGCCAGGATTGGGCGTCGGGGCTGCTGTAATGGGAATATCGGATCCCAATGGTGCGGCCATGGCTGCAGCGTCCTTCGCAGCTGGCGATTCCGCGTCATCGACCTTTTGGTATGTCATGAGCTGCTCAAGCAGGAACGTGATGACGCCATCCGGATTTTCGACGACAGGTCGCTTGTGCTCCACAACGGCCGTTTCGACAGGCTTTGCCGGTGCATCGGGCATATCATTGTCGGCGGTGCTAGCTGTTGGCTTCGCAGCTTCGTCGGCACTGCTCTTGGCTTGACCTAGTGCATCTGTTTCCGTCGAAGGACGCACGTCGTTGATATTCAGTTCCTGCGTCGCCTGCACGGCTGGACCAAACGAATCGTCGTGGGAAGCGCTGGTACCTGGTTTGGACGCGTCTTCTGTGGCATCTGCATGTTCCTTCAGTGTGATCATGAAGTTGTGTCTCTGCAAGGACTCGGACGTAATGCGCGTGATCTTGACCAGGTCACTCAAGACAGAAATGAAGAGCGAGGGATTTCGCAGAGAAAGATGGGCGAAGGAGTCAAGGAACGTCAGCAAGTCGTAGTTGCGTTGACTGCGTTCAATATAGGTGGTTTCAAAGAACGTGCAAATCTCAAACGCCATGATGTTACGGAGCACATCGTCGTCTTCGACAACGTGACGAAGGGTGGTGGGAATGTAAACGCTCAAGCGCGAGTCAGTGAAGCCGAAAGCTCCGATACCAGACAGCTGCTTGGTCATCAAAAACAGTCTCTGCAGGTTCTTCCGCTCGCCGACAATCTTGGCCACCTCGTGCTTTCTCGTCATTATCTGAAGAATACGACTGGCCGAAACAGCCAGGCGTTCGTCTTTGCCAATGCGGGGAAGGATGTCGAGGGTTGATTCGAGCAGGACGCTACGCTGCTTGTCATCAAGGATGATCGTATGCGGCTTGTACGACAGATCTTTGACTTCGGGTGAATCGAGCGTCGGGAAGACCCACTCCACCTTGGCCTCCTGCTCGTCTCTGATGAGAAGAATCTCAAAGAGCAAAAATATGTGCGTGAGGTAAGGGGGCAGGTCCTCTGTCGAGCCTCCCTGAGGAACATGGAGGAAGCCGAGCAGCTCGTCGGTGCTGTTCTTGAGAATATCAATAGTGCAGTCAAAGAACTCGCCTGTCTCGTTGATCAGTAGGCACAAGAGATAGGCGTACGCTGCGATGCTAGCGGCATGTTCCTTCTTGTTCTCGTCATCAATTGCAAACGAGATGAGCGCTTCCACAAGAGTCTCGCCCACCTCCTGCTTCGCATCGTTGCCTTGGCCTGCCAGGTCCGGCGCCTGGAGCACGCTCGCCGAAATAAGCTCACTAATGTCCTGCACGGTATCGGGTGCATTTGGATAACGGCGAGACAGCGGTCAATCAGGTCCTTGCGCAGTTCAACGCGCTTTTCCTCCACGTCTTCCTTTGTAAGAACATTGGAAGCATTGGCAGAGTCGGCAGCATCCTTGTTGCCGCTGTCGCGACTCGCGGAGCCACCAGGCTGGGGCGGATCCAGTGGGGCGGGGGCATGGAGAGTTGCGGAATGGCGAACTCATCATCCAAGAGACCCTCGATGAGGTCCTCATCGCTGGCAGGGTTGTCAAGCGCCATCAGGTCCATGGAAAATGGCAGTCTGCGCCCTGAAACCGGGCGCTCACCTGAAGAGCTTCCGGCCACAGGAGCAACAGTCACGTCCACGCCATCGCCTGGTGCAGATGCTTGCACTGCCTCAGAGCTGCTTTCCCCGTTGCCGGTCGCTGCAGCGTCTGGGGTGGGCGGCCGGACATCAGTGGGGGGGACGGGTACCGAGATCTGCTCAGGCCGTTCATAGCTGCTCGCCCATACTCCAGTGCCAAATCCGGGTTGCCGTTCGCACGGTAGATGCTTTCGACGGCAAGGTCTTGGCTGAAGTTGTCCCGCTCATGGGCCCTCATGATGCGGCTCTCGTTGTCTCGCCATGGGAATGGGACGTGAGGGTTGCCAAAGACATCAGTCGGCGAAGTCTTGGGTCTCGTGGCGCGCGTGAAGTAGCCGTGATCGAGGTCGTCGGAGGCAATGGTCTTCATGATCTCAATGAGCCGGGAGAGAACAGTGGCCGAGATTTTCTCGAGAACGGGAGATTGCCAAAGATCGGAGATGACAGGCAAAATAGCCATCCAGGTTTCAATGACAAGCTGGTTAGCCGGCTGGTGGGCATATTGGCGATCTGCAGGCCGGGTGAACACGCTGATGGAGCTCGCGGAATCCTGGATACTCTTAGGGTTGACTATGACCGCATACAGGTCCAAGATGGTCTTCATGCCGATAGCCGCAAAATACAGCCTTGTCAGGTTGTTGCGGTCCTGGGAACCTTCGTTGATGGTCTCGGTAAACGACCGGAGCAGGTCATTGAGCTTCTCGAATCCACCGTGCTTCTTGAACGCCAAGAGGACGGGGACGACGACATACGAAGAGGAGGTGCCATCTGAACGCTCGCTATGCCGTGTTGGATCTACAAGCACGTCTTGTACAGCTTCGAGAATGACCTTGCGCTGTCGCTGGCCGTGAAGAGTAGAGTCGTCAAGGTTTTTGAGCTGGTCCAGAATTGTCACTGCGATCGTCTCAGCAAGCTCCAGATGCTGGCCCCTTACAAAGGTGTCGCGCTCCCGGCGGGGCACAAGGGCCTTGCCATGGATTGCAGAGCAGAAACAATCACCGCTGGGAACGACCGGAAAAGGGTGCGCAACGTCTGGTAGTTCTTGTAGGCGTCGGTAGCCATCTCTTCTTTCGTCGCCTTGTTGGCAATCAATGAAATTGATGGCTGGGCCGTTGACGTGTTGCTCGCGCCAGCAGCACCCGCACTGTTCGTAGATTCGCCTGCATTGTCGGTATGCGCAAAGGCTGTGGTTGACAAACATCTGTAAAGGCAGGCTCTTCAGCGTCACTAGCCGCATCGGCGCTGCTTGATCCCGCAACAGCAGGTGCAGCGGCCTTTGCAGTGTTTCGGAAAGCATCCAAGGCCGGAATATGTGCCCGGCTCCAGTTGTCGGGAACGGCTGCGGTCAAGATAGCCTCCTGGCCCATTGCAAACGAAAGGAGCGGACCAAGGCGCTCAACAAACTCTTTATAATAGTCGTATAGAACAATGGGAAACATGGACGTCGTGCCTTGTCTGTTGAGGGGGAAACAGCTTTGGACGAGGTACAGAAGGTATCTGACTTTGAACAGAGACTTTAGCATCTCAGTCCCTGCGGCAATCTGGCTGGGGGTGGTGGCAGGAAAGTCGGGCCGAACGAAGAGAGCAAAAGCAGATCCATTTGCAACCGTCTTTGGTGTGCTGTCGCTGCCCTTCTCTACCTGCTTCCCTTTGCGGTTTTCGTCGTCAGTTTCCTCCTTTTCTGTGCCCTCCTCATCTTGCTCGCGGGCCTTGGTGTAGGAAAGTATCAGAGGGCTGACGATGTCCATCGCGTTCAGCATGCGCGAGAAGATTGCCGGTACACCGAGGATCGGAGATGTTTCGAGAACTTGGGCAAAGATTTGAAGAAGTGTCGGCGAGATCATTGCGTTGGGCTGAATGAACGGCAATCCAGGAGACTCGACGAGGTCCAGCAGGATTTCTATGCCTCCCGCTTGATGAACATGGACTGCAGCACCGGGTTGCCCAAGTAGACATTGAGGAAGAGGGCAGCTGCGGTGACATAGGGAAGGGCGTCTTGGTTGGCAGGGCGTGTGCCGTCTGTCAAGGCCGTTGCAGCGTTGCTGTCGGCCGCAGCGCCTGTTGCAGTCCCGCTCGCGTCTGCCATTTCCACATCTTCAACACCAGTGCTCGTCGATTCGGATGCGGGTGCAGCCTCAGCCGGGAACGTAGGCTTGGGGGTAGGGAGGAGTCGGATGCCCCAACCATCAGTCTCTGACTTCGTGAGGGCCAAATAGCCTACACGGCTGACCATGCCAGAACCGCAGTAGTTATGAGCGGCCGTAGGGATGGGTGGTGCCTAGCCAGTTCGTCAAAATTGGTGCCAATAGTTGAGGGCAAACTGGTCTCAGTCTCCATGCAGCGAACGTGGACCGGGCTTTCGAAAATTTCACAGTAGCTGGCCAGCGCGCCCGAGGTCATGACCATTTTCCGCCAGTGTTGTTCAAGCAAATTGAGTTCAAAATAGACGGGATGGACCCAATGACCTCAGTCGAAGGAAGGATGCCACCGGCAAGGGTCCAGTCTCTGGGCGAGCAAGCTCCTCGAGAGTCAAGGGCTTCTTGTGGGCCTCTGCATCGTCTGGCGCGGACTCGTCTGATAACGTCGTGTCCCTATCATCGTCGTCATCGTCGGCGTCCTCGTCGTTATCTTCGTCATTCTCATCATGACCGTCATCATTGCTGGTGCCAGCGGCGCTCTCGTTGCCATCGTCACCGCCAGTCTCGTCGTCACCGCTGCTCTTATCGGTGGATGCCCCTGATACCTTGGGGTCAGATGCAGGAGGCATAGGCCGACCAGTGATCGTCTCGAGGAAGCTCTGAATGAGGCCGGATTCGGAAAGGGCAGCAAAGCTTGTCGGGTCATGGTTAATGAAGTGACTCAGCGTAGTCGCAGCGTTAGTCCAGACAACGGAACCAAACATTGTCGTGTTCTCGAGAATGGTGCGCAGGCTTTGCAAGAGCTGGGAGTTGTCGACGAGATTGCGAAGAAGGCGGTCGTTGCCCGGACCAAACTGGTAAGAGCTAGCCATCAGATGATAGATGAATTTGAGAAGCCACTTAAGCGTTTGCTGCAAGTAGAATGGAATGTCGTAGTCAATAACGCTGCACCGCATTTCGCGACCAGTAATCTCTCCGCGCTGAACAGCGTCCTTGGCAGAAGCCACGGTGTCGACAAGTAGCTGCGAAACAACATCAAGGCGTGGGCGGACGCAAATGGCTGGAAGGACGTTGGAAAGTTGAGCACGACGGTGTCCAAGAAGGTCACGACAACGAGATAGCTACGCTCTGCAACGGGCGACCGCACTTTGAGAGCATCAACAAGGATCTCCATCAATCCGGCACCGACGATATCCTGCATCGGTTGCCCGCTGTCAATGAAGGGTGAGCGAGTAGAGCTGCTTGCGCCAATCGTCATTGAGAACCATTTCCTCGGGGTCTCGGGCTTGTTATCCTTCATGTCCGCAACGGACTTGCGCAAGACGTAGAGAAGTACTCCGTGGTTGACACTGGCATTCACGGCGATACGACATCGTTGGTCTTGGAAGCAAAGCCGGCCAGACTTTCAAGAAGCTGCATAGCAATGGATTGCAGCCAAATTGGCACGGGGCTCTGGCCGGCACCAGGGCGGATCAGCTCAGCGAGCTGGTAGATGAGCTGAAAGCGTCTGGGCTCCTCCGCATCTTGCTTCAACACCTGTTCGAGGAATGCAGCCTCGGGGTGAATGAAGGCGAGATTGGTGATGGCAAGCAGACGAACAGCCAAAATCAGCTGGCGTGATTCTTGCGAGTCAAGCAAGGCCTTGGCAATGCGGATACGGCTCAGCAATTCATACCGAGCTGTCTCGGGCATATCAGCAGGGCACCGGGCCACGAGCTCGTAGATGTCAGTGGATTGCACGACACGGGACGGGAGCTCAAAAGAGCGCTGGCCTGAGCCGGAGCAGCCTCATCGCCAATAGCGGCGTTGCCTGGTGTCCGAATGTGTGCAGGGGTCGTGGGCGACGCGGCGTCCTCTCCTGCTAGGCTGGTAACTCTGGGTGACCGGTCCTGCGTCTGAGAGCCCATAGTGGAGGTGCGGCGCAGCGGTGTCGGCGTGGACGGTATGGAGGAGTAGCCTATGCGATCGTGCACACTCTGTAGCTGGCTAGGCGACGAATCTTGTGGGTCGGATCCGGAGCCGTCTTGCTGTCGAGACTGGTGCTGAGGGTAATATGTGATTTTGATGTCGCCCCAGGAACTCCAGCTCGAAGCGTCGGAGGCTGCGAAGCCGCATCGGTGGTTGCAGCACCGGCGGGGCCACCCGTGGCAATCGCAACAAAGTCGTTGGAATACATAGTCGTCACGGCCTTGGACGACTCGCCATGTGTCTTTTCCTTGCCGTTTCCTGTTAATGGCGGGGCCGGTGCAGCGGCGGCAGCCGCACTGGAGCTGGAAGCAGTCGGAGCAGACGTTGAGGGCGTGCGCTGGAGCAAGGGGGCAGAGTGGCCAAAGGGCGCAGTCGACATGGACGACGCAGACAGCGGTGTCTTGACAAATGGCAGAGCGAGCTGCTGGACTCTGTCTAAGCTGATGTCGTAGTGGTTCTGCAACAAGGCCGAGTGGAACGCCCGAGACGTGTACTGGTACGCTTGTAGCTTGCGTGGTAACGCAAGGCTAGCTCATGACCGACATGCAGGGAAGCTTTCAGGATGTGCAGCGAGGATGAGTTCAAAAGGCTACTAAGGTGTGCACTGCTTGCGTAGATGCTCCTGTTTCCGCAGTGTTGCAGCAAATTTCGCGTGAACTTGAGCACGGCCAGGACCAGCTGGGCGTCAGCATCCTCTCTGAAGCCCAGCTTTGACAGCTGGCCAGCGTCCATTTGTGGCCGTCGCGGAAGTCGATGGATGTATCGTTGTCTGCAGGAGAATCTCGCTTGCAAAGTCGCGGGCTTGGGGCGCATCCTTGAGTTCGTATGTCTCAACAAAGCATTCGAGGATATTGTCGAATCGATTCAACAGCGGAATCCAGTGGTACATGTCGCCGCGGGGGAGGGCCATCGAGCCGGAAACTGCTCAAGGACCAGGGGCAGCAGCGGTAACGGTGAGTTCGTCGCAGATTGGACATATTCGGCCAGCCAAAGAGACTTGAGGGAGACATGAGGTTAGCAAGGAAGGCAAACGAGGATCGGGGGGGTCTGTCGGAGAGCCAGATATGCAGTCTGGGCCTCGGATGCAGGTTGGTGGCAGGCAAACACATCATAAGATGAAGAAACATACCATAGACTCCCGGTGCTTCGGCTGGAGCACCTTCGTGATCTTGCCCATCGTGACGGCGCCCGGACGGGTCTGTCAAGGGTCTCTTGAGAGCTCGAGTGGAAGATGTGGGCGAGATTGCGTATGGCGCGAAAGGTATATTCGAAGATTGGAAACAGAAGGAGGTAGGGGACGGTGAGATGGCTCTCAGCTCGGAACTCCCCTCCACGGCCAACAACGCGTGGGTGGCGATCACTCCGCCGCACGGATCGAGCATCCAAGAGGCAAACGGGCCCGATGCAGAATATCGTCCAAGTGTTTGCGAAATGAAGATGGCAGCAGGAACGAATGTGCCGAGCTGTGGGCGGCTGGCAGCAAAGAGACTTTCGTGCAGGATCGTCTCTTGGAACTCGGCAGCCTCGCAGACTGGCAAGCTAAGGGCACCGGCACGCTCAAAGACAGTGGCTGTGTGCGTCGAGGCGTGTGTGCAGAAACGTCGTGTGTTTTGCTGCATGTATCGCTATTGGGTCGAATATAAAAGGCAGAACGATGCCAGTGCGTGATGACGATGGTGAAGGCGGGTGAAGGTTGTGCAGGTCGACAGAACGTGAGGTCCAAAAGTCAAGGCAGGTGGAGATTGAGGTTCAAAATTTCAGGCTTGCTATGCCAGGCGGCGACTGTGCTGGGGCGGCAGGCGCTGATGCGACTCCAGTAAGGCGCAAACCAGGCTAGTGTGCCAGCTGTGTCTGGGCAGCACTGATTTGGTAGGCGCAAAGTGGGGCTAGCTCACAGTAAGGAAGCAAAGTGGGCGATGAATGAGGTCAGGCTTGCGTCTCTGGACGGTGACGACCAACGGGGAAGTAGCGACGGGCGGTGAGACGTAGTGACTGGCACTGAATGGTGCGAGTCGGTACGAAGTAGGCAGGCGCGGGCAGGGGCGGGCAGTGGGAAGTGACGATTGGCTGCAAGGCGGAAGTGCGGCCGGCAGCGGCAGAAAGCGCACAACAGCTTGACGTGTATGGTTCCAGCAGGTTTTCCGTGGGGCCGGACGGACTGGCCACCACTTGCGCGATTTGAAGGCCCGAACACCACTGTACTTTAGCGTGCGGGTGACGGAAACCAATGTGAGTGGGCTCAATCAACCGCTGAAACGGGCATTTGTTAGCACAGTGGCTGATTCGCTGCTTCTGCCATGCCAGTGCTGCCAGTGCTTGACGGCACTCCGCAATAACGTCTGACAGGATTCATGCGGCTCTCATCGAGCCTTGTCTCCTATTTGCTACGAGCACATGAGACCCAAGACAGGGCTGGCATAAGAAATGGCTTGTGATGGAAGGCTGACGTGCGAGGGGTTCCGTGGCCCTGGCCTCGTGTGTTGGGCAGCAAGGGCGAGAACGAGAACGAGGATGGAGGCAAGGGAGAATTCGAAACAATTAGAAGCGACACGAGATTAAAACGAGCTTTTGGTCATTTGCGCTGTCGGTTTCGAAGTCGGGTCTGCAGGTTTGAACTGTCGAAAGGACGGGATACAGAAAACTGTGTTAACGCAAGAAGGAATACAGGCCTAAAAAATGTTAACAGCAATTTTACAGGCATATACAGACAACGGAATGCGGAAATCAGAAAGCTAGAAAGACGAGCTGGAAAGAAAACCAACATCATTGTAAGCAGCAAGATATGGGCGGCAAACAATTAAGATGGCTCTCATCATTTCATCTTGTGTAGATTATGATTTCTAGGGACTCATGTGTTGTAACTGGATTAACATAGAAGATTAATAAAGACAAATAATGAGGATGTGAGAAATGAATACATGTTAACAAAAGCCGATTGCAGAGTAAAAGGAGTTATGAAAGCGTCAAGACTCCACAATCACGGCGCGAAGTGGTAAGCAGCTGCAGATTACATCTCACCGTTCCGAGCCTACCGACCACGCTTCCTTCAACGAACAAGACAACGCAGCATTAGATGAACCTGTGGTATGCATCACAAGCCTTGCAGCTATTCAACACATATCAAACGAGAGGCTGATTGAAAAGGTATCAAAAGCTAAAATAGGACCCATAAAGACTGAACGCCGTATAACCATAAAACTCCGTTTCCGTAGATATGTGCAAGAAAGCACGCAGATAATCGCTCGCTACAAAGCGGGAAACAACACACAAAAGAAAAGAGGGCGATCCCACACCGGCACCTCACGATGCAATGCTCTCCTGGTGCTCGGTGTCGTTCTCGCCCCATATGTCCAAACTTTCCTGCTCGACGGCCCGCATCGCATCGGCCACGTCCTCCAGCTTCGCGACGACATCGAGCACGCCCGGTTCACGCGTTGGAAGTAGCGGTCGTTGGCCTCACGCCGTTTGCGGGCCAGCAAGATATCCACTTGTGTTTCTTCCTCTAGTGGACGGTTGCCGAACCGGTCCACATTGTCTCTTGAGTGCGTGGCAGCGCTGCCATCCATACCACCGCCGCCCCCTTTGAGTCCGCCACTGGCCGATGCATCGTCGTCTTTGCCTCCTGCACCGCCGCCGGACATGCTCGTAGCCGTTGTTGTAGCAGCCTTGAGCAGATTGTTCGCCGAGAGCTCGCCGTCGCCCAGCATGCCCTCGCCGCTGATGGTGCCGTTCTCGTCCGATTCGCTGTGTGCCCAAGCCTGGCCAACGCAATTTGCGCCTGGCGCAGTGCGGCCAGTTTCTGGTCGTGGTCGGGGCCAAAGACGCGCGTGCCTTCAGACGCCGATAGCTCCACCTCTTCGAGCGTCGCCTGCATCTCGGCCCAGAGCGCGTCCGTCCTATCGGTGGCCCGTGCCGAAGAAGCATGGCGTAACGGGAGAGGCAGAGAGAATGCCGTCGCAGGTGCACGCGCTTTGGTCGCAGCCGTGCCTGTTGTCGCTGATGTGCTGCCCGTCGGGGTTGCTGCTGGGCCGCTAGGGCCGCCCACCATCAAAGACTTTTGGCCGCCGCCTTGGCTGTGCGCCGTCGAGGAGTTTGTTGACAATGCAGGGGGCGGGCCGCCCGACGAGACTCCACCGCCAGGTCCATTGCCGACCTCTTGGCGAAGTCGTGATGTCGTGCGCTGTAAAGTTGGCAAGGACGGCATGCGGGATGTGGCGGCCGCACTCGCACCAGACGTGGCACCGGCGGCGCCCAATCCGAGCCGGCGACATTTGCAGCATTGCTCGGCTGGCCGAGTCCGGATGCACCTCCAATCGCACCGCTTCCTGGGTCCCCACCGGCAAGCGAGACGCTGGATGCTGCGGGCGAAGACTGCGTAAAGAGGGCCGGCGGGGGCCCCGCTGCTTGAATTTTCCCTTTGTCCACTGAGACATGGCTACATCTTGCGAGTTGATGTTTTGGCTGGTACTGTCTTGCTGTCTTGTTGTCTGATTGCTATCGTCCCATTGGCGTCACGGAGGGAGCTTGTCAACAGAGGGCTTGAAAGTGGGTCAGATTAAAGTCATCGGGTAATTAACTAAAAGAAATCACTTCTCTCCTATGTACATATTCAGTTAGGCAGAGTCATGTGACTACGGGGCTCGACCGGAGTGGGCGATAGGCCAGAGAATTTTCTCCCCTCCTGTTGTCCCACTTTTCCGTTAAGAGGGTAGGGCGAGAAAACCCTACCGGACTGAAAGGGGAGTGGTGCGCCTTCCTTCCATACTTTGTCTGCCATTTTTTTCGCCAGCCCCGACCCAAAAAAGTTTCCATCGTAGTTCTGAAGTTTTTCTGTCTGTCTCGATTTCCCAACTCCCCTCCTCAACCAACAAACCAATTTCACAGCGATCACCACACACGAATCGGTACGTTTGCTTGACACACCTCCATTCTTCTTGACGAGCCACTGCAACGAGAGAGCGACGGCGACATTCGGCAGCGACCGTGCATTCATTTCGACAAATACTGGCAAGTCGAAATCAGGACATTTTCCCGCACATCAAAACGACAAGACGCCACATCGATATCTGACGACGCCTCGGCGGCTTCAGCTACAACTATTCGCAGCATCACATCGAACGAATCGGCTGCTTTATACTCCGTATCAACGACTCTCATCATTCAGCACTCTTGCCATATCTCGCTTCTCGACAACCGCCTGCTCTCTCGTTATTTTGGCCTCCGACCAACCAGCCGTCTTTCTCGTCTTATCCAACTTCGCAAGGAATCATCTCTCTAACACTCCTCGCTTGTAGCAAATATGGGTAAAGGAAAGCCTCGTGTCTTAACGCAGCGCGCAAGCTCCGGAACAACCGCCGTGAGCAGCGTTGGTCCGATCTTGCCTACAAGAAGCGTGCCCTGGGTACCGCTTTCAAGTCGTCTCCGTTCGGTGGCTCCTCGCAAGGCCAAGGGCATTGTTCTGGAGAAGGTCGGTGTTGAGGCCAAGCAGCCCAACTCGGCTATTCGCAAGTGTGTCCGTGTCCAGCTCATCAAGAACGGCAAGAAGGTCACTGCTTTCGGTAGGTCTCCCAGTTGTCGACTCTGCTCGGATCCTCGTGGTGTATGAACCTCAAAACTAACCTCCTTAGTCCCCAACGACGGTTGCCTGAACTTCGTCGACGAGAACGACGAGGTCCTCCTGCCGGTTCGGTCGCAAGGGCAAGGCCAAGGGTGATATCCCGGTGTGCGTTTCAAGGTCGTCAAGGTGTCCGGCGTCGGCCTGCTGGCCCCTGTGGAAGGAGAAGAAGGAGAAGCCAAGATCGTAAACAGCTCGATATTCTGTTGTTTATTATTCTCGCGGCAAACCGGCAAACCATGGGGAGGATGTAGCACCAAATGAAACGGCGTCGATGGGAACAGGGTTCGGAATTGTGTGGAACAACACTGAACTTCAAAATACTTGGGCTATCGGTTTTCAACTTGTTACACAAAATTCAAAACGACGCAAAAGACAAAAAAAACACATATCAACGTACAAAAGTCCATAACGGAAACAGTAACGAGTGCCGACAAAGTATGTGCCTGGCAGGAACGGTTGCAGCCCAGAGATGAGACTACGCAACCGACCGGGAGCCACCCAGCAAAGAGCTGCTACGGTGCCATATCCCGATGTGTTTTTGCTTACCCGCATGGTGCTTTGGCAGTTGCAAGTAGCAAAAAAAAGGTTCAATTATTCACCAATTGACTGTCGCGGTGACGTATGTCTTGTGATGTGACAAAATTACGGCGTTATACTGCTTGCTTGAGATTCTGTCTTGCATACAGGACATACAGGTAGGTATATAGTGAGGGCGGGCGCAGATAGCCCCTACCGCCTTCAGTAGCAAGGGAAGTAACCTCGTATCTCTTTCATCTTCCATCGGCTTATGCCTCAATCTTCTTTTTTTCCTCTGCCTTTTGGCTATTGTACCGGACCAGGTAATCGCGCCCAGGCCGAGGCTGATCACACCGCCCGTCAAGAGGCAGCCGTTGACAAACCACCACCAGCAGTCCTTGACGCTCTCGAGCTTGACCCGCTTGATCATGATGCCCAATGTAGCCAGTGCTCCGCCGCAGCTGCCCACAAAGAAGGCCGGGCCGGCGCCCGAGCCACACCGCCGCACCCAGCAAACCGATCTGCACGGCGCCCAGGCCCATCAGTACAGCTTTGGTCTGGGCCGCATGCTTGAGCGCAATGCTCTTGATGCCGGCCTTGGCGTCGTCCTTGATGTCCATGTGTGCGTAAATCATGTCGTAGAGCACGGTCCAGGCAATGTTGGACGTATACAGGAAAGCAGACGCCGCCAGCGCTGCCGAGTTGGACAGCAGGTCGACGCCGAGCGCCGGGAAGCCCATGATGGCGCCCACGAGAAGGTCAGGCCCAAGACAAACTGCGGGTAGTACGTCACGCGCTTGGCCAGCGGGTAGGTGGCAACAAGAGCCAGACTGGGGATGCCGTAGAAGAGGCAGGACGTCGGAAACTGCAGCAGGACCGCCAGTCCGGTGAGGAGCTGGGCGCCCGTAAAGACGACGGCGTTAAAAGGCGTCACGGCGCCACGGGCAATCGGTCGCAGACGCGTGCGGGCCACTTGGGGATCGAGGTTGCGGTCCCACAGGTCGTTGATGGTGCAGCCAGCACCGCGCATAACAATGGCGCCGTGAAGAAGAGCAGCGCCGTGCCAGCCACCGAGGCCGGCGATGCCATGGCCGGCTCGACCATGGGAGCGGCCATAAGAGTCGAGAAGAGGCAGGGGAAGAAGAGGTAGTAGGAGCCGGTGGGCTTGTCCAAACGGACGAGCTCTGCGTACGGCACCCACGATGCGGCAGCACGGAGAGAAGGCCGGTTGTCGGTGGGGAATACGGTGCTGGTGGCGGCACATCTGGAGTTGTTGTGGCCGTTGCTGAAGCGGTGCTGGACACAACTGCCGTCGTGTGGATCCTGGCAAGTGCCGGTGGGCCTGATGTCCGCACAGTCGATGGCCTGACGGGGACGCCAGAGTGCTTCCAGCTAGCACTGCCCGTCGACAGACTGGCATATATCATCTTCCGCCCGAGACGGCGTCCGCCGAGGGCAGCGTGTCGTGGAGAGAGGCATCCTGGCTGCAATGTCCGGATGCTGCGGAAGCACAACGACCTCATGGCAGACTTTGAACTATAGTTAGTACCATTATCTCACTTAATACATTGTGAGTTGGGGCTTTACGCCCTCTGCATTGCCGTATTCCATCAAGTAGACAGCCGGCGGGAATCTAACACAGACGGATCAAGCCGACCCATGTTTTCGAGATGGCACAACAAGCGTCTTCCTGAGGCATAGGGCGCTGGAGTCCTCCAAAACATACCTTTTGAAGTTCAATTGCCGATATTGGCGTGGTTTCGCACAGTCTGCTCAAGTCGTGACTTTGTCCGCTTCGTATCGTCTCTGAACCTTCACCGAAGTCGAGGAACCTTGCTGCTGTTGAGGTCCATTCTGAGCTTTATTGTGTTACATAATCACGGAGCCTTGGGCACCTTACAAAGTATTGCAACTATGCAGCGTTCTCATTGGCCAACTAGTTCTTAGAAGGCGGCCCTCACGCCTCAATCGCACCTTCTGCTGTGCGACCACACACGACAGCCCGTTCGAGGATCAGAGACAAGGCCAAAACATTGCCTTGTCGCCATCCGCAACGCGTCGAATGTTTGCCGCTCATGAACCGATTGACGCAGCACCACGCCGCCCTTCTGTCAGCTAGCGGCGCTCTGCACTTCAGCAGTGTTTGCACCCGACGTGCGATCCATCGCCAGTCTACAGAACGACAACACGCGTTGCCGACACTTTCACCTCTTTAGCTTCATCTTGCGACAGTTCGATACGACCTTTGCGTCATTGCGCCTCCACGATATCCCTGCCCCGGCGACGGCGGCTCTGCATCCAACCTAATCACACCCTCGGAAGGCACCCACCACCGTGCTGGTGCAGCACCGCCGCCACGATGCCGCTGTCGCGATGCACCCGCAGGCGAAGTTCGACCCCATTCCGCCGGACCTCGACCTCCACACCTTGGTTCAGGACACACCCAACTTTGAATGGGCCACACACAAATCTCTGCGTCCGAGATCTTTGCGTCGGCCAGAAGCGGTTCGAGAAGCTCGTCATGGTCCACGTCATCAACGGCGGCAAACCTTTGGTCATTAAAGACTGGAACGACCATATGCCAAAGGCTTGTTCAGTGCCAAATGGCTCGAGGAAGTGTACAACCGGAAAGAGGAGTGCGTGTGGGACATTAATGGCAAGACCGACATCCCCATGACCATGGGCCACTACCTGCGCTCGATGAAGCAGCTCACGGACCAGTGGACGCCACGCAACTTTCGCGACGAACGCCGCCAGCGTCTGTATCTCAAAGACATTGACTGCCCGCCCGAGTGGCAAGAAGAGCTGGCCAAGGTTCTGCCGCGGCTCATCTTCTACCTGAACGAGGACATTGAGGGCGGCCACAGTACCAACAACAGCTACGGCTCCGGCGTGTCCAACGACGGCCAGGACATGTTTGTCAACGACCGGCCAACAGCTCGTGCAGGTTGACCTGATGAGCAGCCTGCCGCCCGAGATGCGCGCCGAGAACCTCATGTGCTACATTGGCCACGAGGGCACATACACGCCCGCCCACCGAGAAATGTGCGCCAGTCTGGGTCAGAACATTATGGTCGAGGCGTCGGGGTCCGAAAACGGCGAGAAGCCCGGCAGTTCCATTTGGTTCATGACGGAAACAAAGGACCGCGAGGTCGTAGGCGAATACTTCTTGTCTATGCTGGGCCACGATGTCGATATCGAAAGGCACTTTGCGCAGATCAACGCCTGGAAGAAGGCCGCCTTCCCCGTCTACATTGTCGAGCAAAAGGTGGGCGATCTCATATTGGTTCCGCCGCTGGCGCCGCACCAGGTCTGGAACCGGGGAACGCGCACCATGAAGGTGGCCTGGAACCGCACCGTCGTCGAGACACTGGAGATGGCCCTGCACGAGGCCCTGCCCAAGGCGCGGCTAGTCTGCCGTGACGAGCAGTACAAGAACAAGGCCATCATCTACTACACCATGATGAAGTACTACAAGGAGCTCGAGTGCTCGCAGGCGGACCGCCAACTCGCTTCGTTTGGCATTGGCCAGGACATGGAGCGCAATCCTGGCCGGACGTCACAGGTCGCCGACGACTTCAAGAAGCTGATGCGGCTGTACACGGAGATCCTCGTGGACGAGATATTCAACACCAAGGAGAAGAGCGTCGAGTACATTCCCTTTGACTCGAACGTTACCTGCTCGTACTGCCGATCTAATATCTTCAACCGCTTCTTGACGTGCAAGCATTGCGTGCGGCCGTTGGCCAACGGCGACGAGGATACCTACGATGTCTGCATGGAATGTTACGCTATGGGCCGGTCGTGTATGTGCGTTTCGGGCCTCGGCTGTGTGAGCAGTGGCCGTGGGAGGAGCTGGTCAGTAACTACGAGCGCTGGCAGGCCATGGTGATTAGCAACGATGGCTTTATCGATGCCTTTGCGTCGCCGCCGCCGCTCGAAGTCGCCCGGCTACGTGCCGGAAGAAGCCGGTGGCACAGATTTGCCAAGAGCAGCTTCGACGACGGCCATTTCGAGACATTACGAAGCCCGTGGAGAAGCCCAAGAACCCGAGGAGCCCGAGGTTGACGATGATGGCAGGATTATCAGAAAGAAGCCCAAGAGCCGGTGGGCGAAAAGGGCGACACCTACCGCTGCACGTGTGCTGCCACAAAGACCACCGGTACCGCCTCGCCTTTTGCACGACGCCCGGGTGCTTAGAGGCATATTGCTATGGTGTGCTGTACGAGGCTTCGACATGATGCCGCAGTCAATTATGCAGATGGAATACTGGAAGTGCCCGCGGTGCATGAAGATTTGCAATTGCGGCTCCTGCGACGCGCGGGTCTAACCAAACCTATATTCCTAAGGGCACTCTTCTTGGCCATGATACACGACCGATTGCCGATGACCGCAGTGTCGAGTCGCTCATCAACTTTAGGCTGCACAACCTGCTGTGGCTGAAGAACAGCGGCGAGGAAGGCCGCAGTATTGCGAGCAAGCGCATGCAGAGACTACGTAAAGAAGCTGACGCGGCCAAGGCCCAAGGCGCCGACGGGGAGCTAGAGAATGGCGGGTTCAGCATGGACGCTGGCAATGGCAATGGCAATAGCAATAGCAATGGCAACGGTGATGGGGCTGCTGGTCACGATCATGGTGTCGGCGACCTGACAACAGCCGGCAATGGCCAGCCTCTCACGAGGTGCATGGCGGCGACGTGGCGTCACCCGTCTTTACTCCAAACGGCACGGCACATCCTACCCCGACCCGAAGACTCGATGCTCAACCGCGAGATGGCGGCCACGGCCTTTGGCCGCGCCTACTACATGGATGACGACGACAGCCCCAACAAGATCTTGTTCGACCCGTACCACGAGCCGGCGCCGAACCCCATGGTTGGCAGCCTGGGTCGATGGACACGCTGCCCGAGTTTTTGGGGGCTACACGCACAAGTCGATCCGCAGGCCGCGACATGAAAAGGACCTGGACCCGGACTACGCCGGCCCAAAAAAGAGACACCGCACAAAGCCAAAGCCAACAACGCTGTTGAGGTTGATCCAACATGAACTCGATCCAGCACTTTTGGGCGCTCCGCACCCGCCATTTGCACCCGATGCGGCCGGCACCGATGGCTCTCGAGCTGCGGCTCCAGCAGCCCCGACGTCATCCATCGAGGCAGCGATTGCGACGGCCCTGGCAGACGCTGTTGCGCAGCTAGACGGTCCAACTGATGCGCAAGGCACGGGAACGGAACAGAAAAAGGACCAGGGCGGTGGACGTCAATGATGCGGACACTCCAATATTGCAGGCGCAGACAGGAGAATGGAGCCCGAAGGGACGACGCATGGCCTATGCCGCACACATCCAACTGCGGCATGCACGGCCCAACGTTCGTATCTGGTTGACGCTGCCAGTGGCGACGAGGCTGACAACGTGGTCGCAGAAACCACCAAAGAGAAGCCACCGTCGTCAATGACGCCCATGTTTTGCCGTCCGTCGAGAAAGAGGCAGTCGCCGAGGCCACACCAGACTCGCTACCGCCTGTTAAGAACGGTGACAAGACAAAGGCGACCGATACCCCGACGGCGGCTGCCTCTAATTCGTCTACGACTGTGGCGCCCGCAACCGAGCCTCGCAAGCGCGGCGGCCGCCACGATCGAGCTTGGGCGGCGGCGCCGGTGCCGGTTCAACCGCCACACCCTCGAGCGAGCGGCCGCCAAACGGTCGCGCATTGCCACATCTCTTCAGTTTTCGGCAAGAAGTCGGTCGAGTTTGGCAGCGCCTGGAAGCCTGCCAATGCGCCTCATCCGGGCCGGCCACAAAGCGTATGCAGAGAGCGGCGATGAGGATGAGAACGACGACGACGACAGCGGCAGCGACAACTACAGCGACGCCCCCAAGAGAAAGCCAGGTCGCCCGCCAGGTCGTCCGCCAGGTCGTCCGCGCAGGCCGCCCCCTAAGAGCGTGGGCCGCCCCAGCCTGTCCAGCCCTTCCAGCCTTCCTGCCGAGCCCAGCACGCCAGCACTGCTCCCGCCGCCGGCCACCAAGCTCATGTCCATGGCCGAGCGCTTGGCGCTGAAGGGCAAGAAGTTTAAGATTGCCGGCAAGAAGAAGGACAGCAAGGAGGGAAGTGCGACAGCGTCGACTATTCTGTCCACGGTTACTACGTCGACGACGGCAGCCGCCTCTTCCTCGCAGCCAAAAGACACGCCCACTTCCAAGCCCAAGGATACACGCGGCGCGAGAAGGCTGCTCCCAAACCCACAGTCTCTCGCCGTACAGCTTGTCAGATGGAAGTAGCGACAGCGACGGCCACCCTTCTCGTCCGTCGACTCCGCTTCTGTAAGCTCGCGCGGTGCTCCCGCCAGTCGTGGCCGTGGCCGTGGCCGTGGCCGTGGCGCCGCCGCGCGGGCGGCCCACTGGATCGTCGTCGCGTGACAGCGGTCCGACGGGGGTACGTCTTGCCACAGCAGAGAGTGAGGGCAGTGGAATGACGACGGCAGTGGCAGTGGCAGCAGTGTTCGGCGCCCGTGATGCTGGCAGCCGCGGGGCCGGCAGAAAGGCTGCTCGCGTATCGGAAAGCAACTCGGACGAGGATTACGTCTCAGCCTCCGACGCCTCCACTGCACGTAAGCCGTCTTAGGCGCGCCGTGGCGGCGGGCTGCGTGGCCGTGGACGCGGTCGCGGTCGTGGTCGCGGTCGCGGTCGGGGACGCGGCCTGGTCGTGGTCGGCCACCGGGCGTGTCCAGTTAGGCTCTGGAAGTGCAGGCGTTGCTGTGATGGGGGCGGCGGATGTGATGTTGTCTTTTTCTCTGTTTTATATACCTCAGTGGCCCATCTGGTTATTTTGCAGCTTGTGCCGCCTTTGGGCTCAAAGGGCTGCATTATCAATGGTTTTGGCCTCTTGTTCCTCTTGTCCGTTGTTTGTTGTTTCTTGTTGCATGTCATGAACCGTCCTATGTTATGTAATGCAATCTTGAACGTTTAGCTATCACATTAAGATGTTGCCTTGAGCCGCGCTTCCAATATTCTATGCAGCCCAGGTGCGCTTCCCTCCCCCCGTTTTCTGTGTCCGTTCTGTCTACACCTTCTTCTTGAACTGGGTCTTGTCCTGGTTGTTGGGAACACTTTGGCATCCATGACGGCGTCTTTTACATTGAAGCCGGACTTGTCGGCCTTGACGACCTCCTCGCTGTCCGAGGCCAGGCTGGCCATCCACTCGCCCTTGCCGTTCTTCTGGCGCTGTAGCGACGCCTGCTTGTGCTTGTCGACCTCGAACTCGGGGTTATCTCCTAGAATGTTAGCAAACGGTTGTCTGGATTTGGGGAGGGCACAGCGTACTGCTCCCCGACTCGCCGTGTCTCCGGGGACGGTGGTCGACAATGGGCGGACAGTGACCGGAATGGCCACGGAGGCCGGGCGAAGGCTGAGGCCGGGGCCGAGGCTCAGGATACGGGTGCGAAGTAAGGAGGCCATGTTGGCTGTCTGGTAGGATGATGGAAATGGTGGCGATGGCGATATGGATGGATACTGTGTGCAAGAAGCGTCAATGAGCGATTGATGATGGAAATCTTGCAGAGTTGTAGAGGTGTTAAAGGATCAAAAGATCAATTCCAATGGTCAAGAACAGGAACAGATGCCTTTGTACCCTTTTCTCTCCATGCTGCCCTCGTCTGTGGTGATTACCAGTCAAGTTCCTGCGTAACGGGATGTATGACGTAACTACTCTGGGCGAAGACGACAGGAGACGAGCGATTGAGCTTCCTCCTTGGCTGGAGCTTAGGGAATGAACAAGGGCACGGCGAACGATTCAGTTCCTCTTGTCCCTTTACCTCCAGCTTCTATTGCCGCTCTGTTGTCTTCTTTTGTAGCTGTTTCTGCCCTAATTACAACGACTGTCATGACGCCTTTAGAAGTCGTTCAATCTGAGTGGCCAATCGCCAAGCGTAGATGTACCGCAGCCGCGTTTCTAGCCAGCCTTTTCAGTAAGGGGAGGGAAACGTGTGGCATTGTTATAAATGTAGTCGAGTCATACTTCAACGTGCAAGTTTTCTTTTGTCAATTATGCGTGGCTCTTGTGCTTGCATTGCTTAGCTCGTACGGTTGTCTGGATGAAGCTATCTGCTATTCAGACTGAAATATATATTATTTATAAACCAACCAGAACAACTACAAAAACACACAAAAACCACGAGAAACTCAAGATTGATTGAATAAATTACACGGCACATCCGAGCGTTAGATTGGCTCTCCGTTTCTTATGTTGTCACGATCACGAGACAGTTGTCCATACTGCCATTCGAGAGCCGACACAGTTGACAGCAGAAACTGACACTTTGCTGGAGACGAGTGGCATCGTACGGCCCCCAATTCCTGACACCGCGTCCAGACCACTCCTCTCCTCTCCTCTTCTCCTTCTTCTCACCTCTGGGGTGGCTATGGCGTGTTCTGCCGTTCTTTTGCGGTTCGTGCACCGCCGGCAACGCCACCCCCAGTTTGCACGTTGCTGCACGTTGCACGTTGCACGTTGACGGGCATCACGTGAACGGCCAGGAAAGCGACCTGGATATGCACAGATCACTTCGTACACCCTACAAAGTACGCTTTTGTCCCAAGCACGATTTCATGCAGGCTGCCAAGCCGCCTGCATAGCCTCCCGGGACCCTTCAGAGAGAAATACGAGTAGGAAGAGAAGACCAAGAGAGAGGCAACACCGAGGAAGAGGCCACCCACTCTACGGCGTGCCTTGCAGCCTACGACACTTCAATGTCCGTCAGCCTTTACATCTTTCCGATGACTATGCCTCCGAGATGGAAGGGGAAACGGAGCTATTGCAGCCTGAGTGCAGACGAACAAACACGGCTCGGATAAAAGGAAACGGACAAGGTTCATGGACGAAATGCAACGAGGCCAAAACTCGCAACTGATCCGGCGTTGAAAAACAGCGTTGTTGGCTTGCCTCCTGCGTCTCAGTGCTCCCAAAGTAGCAGTGGAGTTCCCTGTCTTGCGGTTTGTTGGAAGCGCAATCTGTCGTTTATTCGTCTCCCATTGTCTTCTCACGACGCTACGGGAAAGCCAGGTTGCACTTTCTTTCTCCTTCACATCGGCTGCCGGACGTGATACTCTCCTGCCGGTTCCTTTTCACGTGTGCGAATGGCAGTGCGCAAGCTTGCTCGATCTTCTCATGGGTCTACGAAGTAGAGAAGGGTGACGACGAAGCGACATAATGGGTGATGGACCTGATTCTGCCATGCTTTTTAACCTGTCTCTTCCTTTCTCCTTTCTTACTTTCTGATCCTTTCTTTTCACGCTTGCACGTCCCTTTTGGTGCCATTCGAGCCAACGGATCGCGGGCTAGCTTAATTGAATGCATGCGACTACGCGCAATCCGCGGCTCGACTGCAAGGACAAGGGAAAAGGGAAGAGGAAAAAGGGAGTGACTAACTCTGTGCCCAGGCGGCTGCGGCTGCGATGGATATGGCGACAGGCCTCTTCCTCCATTCGGTCGATGGACATAACACGGGGCCCATTGCAGAGTCTGCCCTCCACACAGTCCACACCGCTCTTTGCTGGGGTCTACTTTGTATGCCGTTGTGAGTGGTGTGAAACGGGGTAACGACGGAGGACCAAAAAGTAGGAGTACGAGTATGGCTACGTATTAGGCCATAGCAGACGCAGCTATCAAGTGGCAAAGGCAAAAGGGTAGCTTTGGAACGGTGTCTGAGCGTGGCGGTGGGATCATCCGACGGTGGAGGGGTGAATATGGTGAAAATCAGCGAACAACGAGCAACGAACAACGAGCAACGAACAACGAGCAACGAACCAGCTGGAGAGCCATGCCTTGCCCAATTTGGATAGTCCTGGGAGCTGGGCTTGATGCACCTCTGGGCATGCGTTTCCCCGGCGAAGGCCGACGAGGTCTTGTCGGCCGACGCAAGGGATGCACGTCACGAGGGGGAAGGGACCAGACAATCATGACACGACACCTCACTGGTCGAAATAATACTTTGTACTTCTGGCCCGTCTGCAGACGCCCCGTTTCTGCACAAGATCGGCGCCGATATGCACAGGCTCTGTGCAGTTCCGTGCAGCACACTTTGCTCGTTCTTCACCTTCTTGTAGAGTGAGACATCTGGAGCTTGCCTGTCTTGCTTAAGCTGGGAGCTTGTCCGCCAGCACTGGAATGGTGGTGTTGCTAGGCGTAAAGGAAGAGGCAGCTGTTTCGATTCTCACTGCTGTTTGTGTCATCTTAAGCGGCATTCCGGGGTATCATCGAATGGGGCAAGAGAAGAGACGGGCGCGGAGGCAGGACTGGGAGACTGGATCCGCTGCTTGGAGATTCCTGAACCACCATGTCCTTGCAAAGCTTCCATTTTTGTTCTTCTTGCTCTCATTTTTTTATGTCTGCCCTCTTACGGTTTTTGCTTTTTACGTCGTATGAACATCACCATGCTGGTTGGCCGGTTCATCAGGGCCGGACGGGGCAGTGAATGCCTCTTTGCCGGAAACAGCACTGATCAGCTTGAAGAGGTGATTTGAACAGATAGATGATTATGTGAACATCTCAACAGCGTCGGCGTTCAGCACAGCCGACGTGCAATCAAGTCTCCGTCTCAGAGGCTACGGCGACAAAACAAGTTGGTATGTTTTGTCGAGCAATGCCGTGAGTTGGTGATATGGCGGAGTTGCACAAAGGCTAGACGGAAGGGTTCATAAGAAGAACTCCAACGGACAGCTGTCCGGCGTCGTTCTGGCTCTTATTCATCATCCACCATTTCACGATCGTCTCCCGCCTCCTGAAACGTTGGCTCCTATCCACGGCTGGGTTGGGCGTACGAGGTTTGCTGCGTGATGCTCTGCTGTAGTGTAGTTTTGAGTCTCTGTTTATACAACGTCCGTCTTGGCCTGCAACTTGAGCCGTGATAGTTTTCAAAAGTCTACTGACAAGAACAGGTTGTCCCGGGTTGTCACCAATATCACGGATAAAAAGACGACAATACGCCCCCTTTCCGGCCGAACAAACAGGCATTGTGAAATAAATCACAACCCACACCTCCCCTCTTCCTTCCCCTTGCTATGCCTTAATACAATGGATACAATACTCGTGCATGTAAGATGCATTACTCCGAAGATGCAATAGATCGTAGTCTCCACAAACAGATCAGGGAGGGTTGGGGAACATTGGGGACGGGTTGGCATTGGATGTGCGCCCGTTGCCTTTCCAGCCAGGAACAGGGACAGGAGCATACCTTGCAAGATATGCAGGCAGGTCCGCTCCTGGGAACGGATAGGTAAGAATGCTCAATGTTTCTTCGTGTCTTGCTTCATAGCTGAGGCTGTGAAGGGCCCAAGAATTCCGGGAACATTGAGAATCCAAAGAGACCAGGGAACGGCAAGATCAGACAGAGGACCAGACCAACCATTCGCAGAAACGGGTTCCGCATTCGCAGGCTTCCAGCAGTCTGACAAGCACGCGATCGTCACGGCGTTTCTGGCCTGGCTAGCCTGGCCGGCCTATCAGACAGTTCCAGTCGGCCGCAGGTAAGGTACGAAGTAGTTTACTGTGTCCGTGCCCTATCCCTGTCTCGTGAGACGCACACTTGCAGGCTTCACGAGACGCCAGCCACCCCTTGTGACCTCTTGGCCGTTTTGCAAAGTAGCGTCTAGAGTCTAGGCCCTCTTTGTCTCTTCCACGGCCTGCCATCGTCTCTTCTTCTCGTCTCCCTTGTTTGCATCTAGCATGGCGGTAAGCGACGATAGGTCAATCAATAATGCAGGGCTTTTGCGCCAAACGTCGTGCAGAAGCGCCAGCGCTGCAAAAAGTACCCTCGTGTGCTGCACTGTGCAGAACGTCCTCCATGTGTACAAAGTATCGTCCTGTATCACCTGTGTCGCTGCATCAGGAAAGTCAGGCAGAGCGGGCAGAAGGGAAACCCGCCAAGGCTCACAGGAAGAACCCTCTTGGTCCCCTATCGACCCGTCCACTTTTTCCAGAAAACTGTTTCTGATTCGGTCGTCGTGCAAGGCGGAGGGTTTCACCGTTCAGGGCCGTCCAAGCAAACGCCCCAACAAAAGAGACACTGTCCCAGACCCAAGCCGCCCAAATAGCCTGTTTTGCGAGGCCTGCCTCTCCGGGTCTCCCACAGAACGAGGCCTCGTAGCTGTCGTGCTACGAAGTACTTTGTACAAAGTACTCTCCAGTGCAAGGAAATTGCCTGTCCAGCGGCGGGGCCAGCAGTCATGCAGGGCGAGTCCCTTTCTCGCAGTCTGAGTGAGGGCGCTGGAGTACAGCAATGGGGGGCCTGTGTCTGTACTTCGTCCGAGTACTTTGTAGATTGCTTGTGTCGAGCCCGAGCCCCTTGTCCAGGAGGCGAGGAGCAGCAAAAAGTCCACCAGAGGCCAAATGGCCAACACGATGTGCGGATTGTCGCGTGCCTCGCTCTTGTCTTCCCCGTCTTTCGTCTCTCGTCTTCTCGTCTCAGAGACGACGTGGTCAACGATCTTCATCGTCGCATCACACACGGCCTCGCCGCCGACGTCAACAGAGTGCAATCTGTCTTTACTTCGTAGGCGGTGCGCTTGCGGAGAAGCCCTGGAAGCCCGCGCACAGCAAGCAATCGGAAGACATCGGAGTCTGCACGCAGTGGCGGCTGTGAAGAAGAGTGGCATGCTGTTGCTTAGCAAATGCACCTTGTGCGCGCCAGCAAAACTTGATGGACACAAGTCCTGCCGCCAGACGACTGTCTGCTGTCTGCTGTCCGCTGTCTGCTGTCCGCTGTCTGCTGTCTGTCCAATCTGACCACGAATACCCTGTCCAGCCTGTCTAGACCTGTCGCAGCCTAGCGCTTTGATCGATAGGTCGGGGCCTATGGCTGTGTGGCAAAGTTCGATGGAGTGGCAAAACGGAATTGCGCAGAGCAAATGCACAGCAGATTCACACAAAATGCACACGGACGAGATGCAGAAAAGCGGGGTCCACGTTGCGCCGGGCCTCACTGATTACGGAGTGGAGTCATACGTCGAGCGCTACACCTGATGGACCAGAGTGGGGCAGTCCAGTACGAAGTAGGGGGTGGGTGGAGACCACATATGGTCCCAATCGTCTCCTTCTTTCGCTCTCTCTCTCTCTCTCCTCCCTCTCTCTCCCCTCTTTCTTTCTCTTTGCCCTGGCCCAGGTCGGGTGGACACAGTGCGCAGGGCGCGGCATCCCCTGTTTCCATATTCCGCAGCGCCTTGCCGCCCTCTGTATTGTGGGAACCTCTACTTCGTCCTTCGTAGGCGTCTTCTTGTTTGATCTCCACCGCCCATTAGCCCTTTTGGGTTGTTTTTGTTTTCTTTCTTCCTGATCCGTTCGCGGCCACCAATACTTTGTACAGCTTTACTGCTTGCAGACGTCCCAGAGCCAGCACCCACACTGTGTCCTCTGCCCTGATCCGGCCTAACCTGCCACCATTGGCCCAGCCGGACGCTGCGCCCTCTTCGCCTCTCTCCCCAGCGCTGACCAGCGCGTGAACGGCATCGACACTGTGCTCATCATTATGCAGCCTGATGCTTCATTCCGTCCCAGATTGCCTTCCCAGCCGCCTGCCTACTAACTGCTTCTTGTTTTTTGTGTTACAGCATTTGTATGGTCCTTTTTCCACAACGTGACGAGCATCCAAGCCCAAGGGCCTCACGCTTTCCCTGTCGCTTTGTGCCTGCAGTTTTCACACATCGGCTTCGTCAGAGGCCCTCACGGGTCAGCCCAGACCCACTGTTCGCCTATATCTTGGTTTAGCCACCAATTGCACACTGTATGCATACTCGCTGTTACTGGTCGAGCGATCTTAGCCGAAGCGCTATTTTCGGCTCTGCTGGCCCTTAGCGGTCAACCCCTCGTACAGTGTACTGTGCTGTTCGCGGCTCACAACGGTCTGGTGGCCGGTTCTGGTGGTGCTGCCCAGTTCCAGCTGCTTTTACTCCTACTTCGTACACTCGCCGCCGGATTGGCTTCGCCTCGCCTCCCCCTCTTGCCCTCCTCCGTCTCCTGCATTCCCGCTCCTTCTCGTCTTTCTTCGCTCTTCCTCCCACACCGCACTAAAAAATCAACCCAGTCCCACACCTCCTGCCCACAAAACCCACCCCCAACCACCAACCCAACCATCAAAAGTGCACTCTCTCCCAATCCCACCGTTTCTCCTCTCCTCCTCCTTCTTCGCAATCTGCATCTCATCTTACAACCTCTTCTTCGCATCCCGCATCTCAAGCAAGCATCTTTCTCTGTCTCTCCCACCTCTCGCATTTTACACTCTCCGTTTCGCTCTTCCTTGTATACTTTCTCTCCTACTCTCCACGATACCATCAGCCTTTGCTCTCTCTCTTGAGCCTGTTTCTCACTGTTTCTCATTGCTCTTCTGTCCGGCCGACATCTTTCTTGATTCGACAAGCTTTGGTCCTTTTGCCAACCCAGCGAACCTCGAGTTACTTTTGGAATCAACTTGATTGATCATTGAACGCCCGTATTGCAAAAGACTGCTTGTCCAGGCCAAAAGTCAACAATTGAATCCAAGCACGCCATTTGGAAGTCACCTGCACAGCCCAAGATCGAGTATATTTCTGCCCACACGAACCTTTTTTTTAGATCCGCAACCGCAACCACCGCGCACCTTTACAAACAACACCACATCAACAAAACCAACTATTCGAAACACATGTTTATTTAAACGTCCCACGACACCTTTCTCGATAATGTCTTACTACTACAATGCCCACCAGCAACACCCCACGTCGGCAACGGCGCCCGCGTCAGCCACTCTCACCATGGTGGCCGGAGTCGGCGGGCGCCTCGCCTGTCCGTGTCTCAAAACACACACAAGCAGCAGCAACATCATCAATACCGCCAGATCCGCTCCATCAAGGAGATGACCGACAGCCTAAACCTGACCGCCTTCCGCGTCAAGTTTGAGGCTGGCCGCTCGTTTGACTTGGAGGACGATATGGAATTTTGCCCCTCCCTTCTGACGGAGAGCGACGTGAGTTCACCCTGAGACGATGCGACGAAGCGTCTTTGCCTTTTTGTATTCCACCCGTATCCTAACGCGACCAGTTGGTTTCCATTCACAGCGCCTCGTCCGAGCGGTCTTCGCTGGCAAGTAACTCACCCGAGCACTCGCCATCGCAGCCCGCCCAGGCAGCACCTGCATTCTCCCTCAACGCCTCATCCCCATCGTTCACTCTCCCCTCCCTGCAGCAGACGCAGCAGCACACCATGAAGCTTCACCAACCTGCCGCCACCCGGGCCCGCAACCCCATTCCTATCGTGAACCCTGGTTCCCGCCCCGGCTCCCACATGAGCATGGTACTCCCGTTCAGCCGTCGGTGTCCCAAGCATGCGCCTCCCGCAGCAGACGATTGGCACTGTCTGGTAAGGTAGCCAGCTTCTGTTATCGTAGGATGGTCTTGTCTTTTTGGCTTTCTGTTTCGTACAGCAGACCAGAAGAAAAGATTGTCTGATGCAGTTTCTGGTTCTTCTCCTTTCAATGCTTTTGAACCTGTGCACGAGGTTTCGAAAATAGACAGGACGCAATCTGGGCACACCAATTTGCTTCGTCTTTCTATCGACAGCCAGCTTTCTTGACGCGGACACCGACAAACACCAACCAACCACCAAAAACCAATCGAACAATTGAACGCGGCGGGCCACCAGTATTCATCGCGACTTACTTTCTCTGTGTGGGGCGGGGATGTGGGCACAAAAACAAACGAATAGAGTGGATACCGGTATCCAACCTCATCTCGAATATGTTTTGCTTGCGTGGACCGGACCCCCGATTCGACAAGTTCATACTCTTCTTCGTTTCCTCTCTCTTCCTCTGTACAACCAAATCGATGACAATCACAAGACTGTCACCGACCGACTCCTTCATCGCCCTACTCCACCGACCGGCGCGGCACGGATGATTATTGACGACCTCGCTCTCTCTCTTCATTGTTCCATTTCCCCTCTTCTTTTTGCCATGATTTCTTTTTCCTTCTTTTGTTTCTTTCATCGACCGACAAAGTATCGAAAAGAAAAAATACCCGGTTGGGAACATTTGTGTTTTCCAGTCCTCGAAAGATGACGGCTGTCTCGAGTCGACGAATTGGCGTTCTTGCTTTTCCTCTGTTCATTATCGGCGACCTTTATCGGCGACCTGGCGACCTGTTTTCACCAAGCGTTGCCTGGCACATTCTAATCCTCTGCGCATATTCGGTTCATCATCACGACCACGGAGTTTCACGGAACCTGCATCGGCTCATTTATTTTCTCGTCTTTTTGCGTCACAAGAGCGGGCGACATCTTCCCTCTACTACTACGATAAAAACGGTTCATCATGGGTCCACGAGTTGAAAGACAAAAAATATTCGTTTTTGTTGTAGATCAAGTCTCTCGTTTTTTCAGCGGCTTCTTCTTTGCTTTCGCCTCATGGGTTTCATCATTTTCATCCCTCATCTTTTCAGGTTTTACACCGCTTGTTGTCCAAGGACCTCGGCGGTTTGGCTGGGAGTTGCGTTGCTGCCTTTTGCTGCTTTTTTACTTGGTGTTTGATGCTTTGGTTTTACCCTAAATCACTAGGGTCGTCATTTTGTCATTTTGGAGCCACATAGGGGAAAGGCTGGCAGGCAACGAAAGCGGCCTTTGTGTTACGTTTGGGTTTTTATTGTGCTTTTATTCCTTCCCTTCTCCCCTTTCAATTGGTTACTTCTGTCTCATATCTTTTCTTCGTCTTTACCTCTTTTTCTCTTTCTCCCTGTTTATTTTTACCCTACTGTCTTGTCTTTCTTGGAAACGGATCGCGCGAAACCGGGAGTCTTCGTACATGTGCTGCTTTCTTGGCTTGCCTTGCTTTGCGCAGCATTCCGGAAACTGGCACATGACGGGAAACTACCTTTTCTTGTCCTTTTGTGCGGAGTTGGCTCTCTTGTTTGTTTCTCGTCTTTTGGTTTTATAAGATTCCCGTGTTGCGATTTGAGATATGAGACACTATTACCACTGAAAAGGAAAGGGGAAGGGAAACGTGAGGGAGCAAACATCGGAGCATTTTATTGCGTTGTTCTGCATAGTCTACTTTCGCTGTACCATCTGGCAGCGACTCGGACTCGGATATCGGCTGGCCTTTTGTTAGTTATTTACGTGTTGAACCTTGTTCCTTCTGCTGTGCGTCTTTGCATCTGTTCTACTGTGATTTCCATGCCCGTGTTGCTTCCACCCGAGAACGGCATATAACAGAGTCGCTTCTAGAGGGTTTTAGAGGGTTTTTGGCTGTCATTATCACGTATACAGCTGGCAGAAGGGGCTCCGAGACAATACGAATGTAGGGCGTCATGTTCCCACGTCAACCTTGTTCCTTCTGGCATTATCTTCCCTGGATGGAAAGAAAAAGTAGGAGAGATTCAGTGTAGTAGCAGAGGAACGCCACTTGCGCCATCCCGTCGAATCAAGCTTTTGTCACTCTCCTGCATTAACACTATGCCGGGTTGGGGGCACAGGGTCTATGTGGCCTCTGGCACGCGTATTTTCACCCCCCTATTCCTCCCACTGCCAAAGCAAACCGGACTCTCCAAGCGCGGTATTGCTTGACGGCCCGCTGCCCAGTCCGGCCTGATCAAGCGGTAGGGCGGAGAATAGCACTCGAGGCTGCTTTGCGTTTTTGTATGTGTTTGGCTTCTGGGTTTCTCTTGATTCTTGACCTGGTTCCCAGAAGCTGAATGTGTAGTCAACAGCATGCTCGATGCTGTTACGCATTTTATGTACTTTGCTATTCAATCTGAACTCGGCACCGTCGGCAATTTGCCAGCTCCTTGAAGAACGCACCTTTACGCCCACCCGCGCAGTGTTTGGTGCCGAGGTGCACGGCGCCGACCTCGCGACGCTGTCGGACGCACGCTGTCGGACGCGGGCGTCGAACAAGTCAAGGTCGGCATTGCCAAGTACGGCCTCCTCGTTTCCGGGATACGGGCTTGCACGACGACAGCCATGTTGCCGTGTCAAGACGTCTCGGCGACCCCGACGACATGGAGCGGTTCCTGACGCCAAGCCGAGAGCTGCGGTACCGCCACCTCGAGTGTTTTGACGCGGGCAATTTGAATGGCAACGGCAGTTTCCATGTCGACTCGTCCTATAGCCCGCGTCGTACATCCTTTTGTTTGCTGCGTGCCGTCTTGCTGCCGCCGCCCGGTGCAGGCGGGAACACGACAGACTCTGTGGACTCGCGCACTGTACTCTGATCTCGACCCGGCAGTGCAGCCGCAGATGAGATGCGCCACTCTTGCTGCAGCGGCACAAGCCGAGCGCGCGGCCCAGCCTGCCATGAGCAGCCTGCCGCGAGGCGGACGACGATGCATGACGGTAGCCCGACGGCGTAGGGGCTAAACGCGACGTCGGCGGCGACGCCTGGTTCATGTACAATTCGAGCAGCGGGAACATGACGGGCGCCATTTCTGCCGACTTGCCCAAACACGTTCCCGTCGCCGTGTCGCAGATGGAGGGATTGCAGAGTGTGTTGTATTGTCACTTTGTAGCGATGTTGGTGGAAATACTCATCATGGACACCCCACAATCAGGCCCGATATGTTTGTTCCGATCACTGCGGTTACCGGTCCAAGGCCCTTGCCTTGACGAAGCGGCTGATCTGTTCGCGCGTCAACTTTTCGTTGTACTCTTCGCTGGCCATGTAGAAGGAAATCATCTCTTGCGTGCAGTCGATGGTGGCCTCCATGTCGAGACCGCTCTCGGCCAGCCAGCGGATCAGCCAATGCATCGTTGCTGTGCGGCTGCCGTCGGCTGGAGGGGCGTCTTCCGTGGTGGTGCCGCCGTGTCGCGTGTGGTTGTTGGCGTTGTTCGCACTATTGGCATTGTTGCTGCCACCATAGCCACCCTGCCCGGCCATGCCTTGCTGCATGTGCTGCATGGGCCCGCCACCGCCAAGGAGAGCAGCTGCGGCGGCGACTTGGGCTTGTGCGTGGGCAAAGGCCACCGACCGAGCGGACGACATGCCTGGAAAGCCACCTGCCGTGGTCGGCGTGCCCATGCCGCTCATTCCAGGCGTGCCTGGTGTTCCGCCGCCGGGGTGCTGGTGCCGGGGCCCAGAGACGAAAGGGAGAGCAGCAGAGGCGGCGGCTGGGTCGACAAGGACCCGCCTCCCGCCATGCCTCCAGGCGCCGCGTTGTTGTTGCCGCCGCCGCCGCCCAAGCTGTTTCCGCCCGTATTGCTGTTGCTCACCGTGCCCATGGTCTGGCCCATGAGGCCGATGCCGCCGCCGTTGTTGGATCCGCCGGGCATGGGTGCGCCAGGACCAAGACCCAGATAATGGCGGTGACGGCAATGACGTGTGGAGGGTAGAGGAGGGGCAGGTCGGTCATGTAGTGGTCGTTGACAATGGACCAGGCTTGGGTTAGTTCATCGGGCGTCAGGCTGAGCTCGGCCTGCAGCGTCTGGAGCGTGCGGTAGGGCGCGTGGACGATGAGCTGCGACGACATTTCGGAAATCATAAAGAACTCACACTCGCCAAGCCGCGAGATCTCGAGGCAGTGGGTGTCGGGCCACAGCACCTTGGCCTCCTGGACGACCTGGCGAATGTGCTGCGGGCATTCCTCGGTCTTGCAGGCGAGGTAGAGGGCGGTGGCCATGGTGAGGTAGGGGTTGGTGCGGCGGATCTCGACCTTGGTATAGAAGCGTTTGAGGTAGACCTGGGCGGTGGCCAATGCCTGCTGCCGCGCCTGCATGCGCTTGGCCAGGCGGTTGAGTTCTATTCGGTCAGAGGGCGCGAGGCAAGAAGATGAACGTAGAGGAGAGGGACCCACGCTGCGAGAAGAAGAGGCTGAGGTGGCGCCATTCGGGCAGAGGGTACATTTGCACGAGGCTGCGTTCTTCGTCTTGTTTTCGTTGGCGAATGGCTGCCAGCTGCTCCTTGGAAAACTCCCAGAAACGCCGCTGTGTCGAGTCCAGTAGCTGGCCGCCATGCTGGGTGTGTGTCGTCGAAAAAGAGGCCAGCTCGGAGGGGGGGACTGGGTAGGGTGGCGTTGGGAGGAGAAGGTCGAGTTGGCGATGTGGTGGTTGAGAGGTTGCTGCGAGCTGAGACGAGGCTGCCGGTTGAGCTCCAGTGCATGTACGAAGTACTCAGTTCTGTCGTAGCTCCCACTGCCGAAGCGACAGTTGTCTTACATAATCCACGCTAACCACGTGCGCCAGTACTTCGTAGCTGGCCACCGCAATTGGCAGGAGTTTATTGGCAGCAGTTTATTGGCAGCCGCTGATTGAAGGAAAGAGCGAAAGAGGCCTGACGAGAGCCGAACGCCCGAAGCGCTGAAAGGGAGCGAATGGATTGGACGGTCCCGCCGGTAATTTGCTTTGGTATTGTAAAGTTTCAGAGAGAGACAAAAGAAAGAAAAGGCCAGGAGAGCAAAGGCTACGAAGTCAGTGTTGATACAAACGCAGACGCGGCTTCCGTCTCGAGCTAAGGCCGTCTTGTCTGTTGTTCCTGCCAAAAGACGCCGCTGCCAGCCGCTGCTTCCTTGTCAGCCCGTCTTGCTGTATTGCACACATCGTCATTTGCTGCTGGTCCGACTAGCGCCGTTTCTCCCGCTTTAGCTGTTTTTCGTCCAACTTTTCCCTCTGCCCTCTTCCCCTCCATGGGAACTTGGATTAAGCCGACAGACATCAACATAAATGACGACGTAACATATACTACAGCAGCAGAACGCACACTGACGCCGACTACGCACGCCGAGCGCGACACCTCTACCTCCAGCTCGATCGGCATTTGCGTTTGACATATCTGCTCAAGTCTCTCGCACACGTTTCCATCTCACTCGACTCCAACTCCACAGTCCGACGAGTGACCGCATCTGTTATCTCTCCACCGTTTCTCTCCCGCCCTTGTTGCTCCCACGATGCTGGAGCTGTAGGACGACACAAACGACACAAGCCTTTTTGTAACCGACCACTCTCCCGACCAGTCTCTTTCCCGGCCTGTCATGGTCTGCTTGTCATGACGGCCGGCGACAACACGGCTCCCGGGGCAAAAGGAGCAGAAGCCCTAAAAGCTCCAATGCCGCCCATGCCTACTTCGAAAACATCCTCGCCCTACCTGTTCGATGCCCCGCCCGACGCCCAGGGCGCTGGCCATGCCACGGCTGCATTGCGCGCCATAGAGGACGAGTCGCAGCACCAGCGGGACAAGCGAGTCGAGGAGCTGTGGCGGCGACTGGACCCGCAGGCGAGCGCGAGCTGGACCTCAAGGGCCTCAAGAAGGGCCTGCGGCGAATCGATCATCGTGGGTCTTCCGGCATCCGGGTTGGACGATGGACAGCGAAATGTAGTGTTGTACGCTAACCGGACAGCGATGAAAAATGCCGACGACATGCTCCGGGAGATTATCGGCATTGTCGACGTCAACGGCGACGGAAAGATCCAATTCGAAGGTGGGGAAGGAGAGAGAAACGAGATGACGGAGGGCGGTGGCGTTGGATTGGGGCCGTCTTACTAACTTCTTCGCAGAGTTTAGAGTCTTTGTCGAGGCGGCGGAGCGCCAGCTGCTGCTCCTCTTCCGCTCCATCGACCGCAACCACGACGGCCGGCTCAACAAGGCGGAACTGCGTGCGGCGTTTCAAAAGACCGGTCTGGCCGTGCCGACGCGCCGTCTCGACGGCTTCTTCGACGAGATCGACATGAACCACGACGGCTTCATCACGTTCGACGAGTGGAGAGACTTTCTCTTGTTTATTCCCATGACGGCCAGTGGCAGCAGCTCCTCTCCCCTGGAGACTGCCTTGTCGTACTATGCGTCCATTGTGATCCTCAACGCCGAAGGCGACTCCATGGTCAGCGACGAGACGCTTGAGGGCTTAGGTACGACTGGCTATCTCTTCCAAGCCCTGTTTGGTTCCATCTTGAAGCTTGCAAAGCCGAGCGTGGCAGTCTCCCGCGAGGAGGAGGCGCAGGACGAGCAATTGCCCCAACCGCAGACAGCGCCACTACGAAAACGAAAACGCACGGCGACGACTCGATACCGCCCGTCCCCTCCGCACCTACGCCGCCATCGCCGCCACCACCGCCACTGCCGCCCGACCTCGAGGAGAGCGAGAGGGAGAAGGAGAAGGAAAAGGAGAAGGAAAAGGAGAAAGAGAGAGAGAGGCTCAACGAGGGGACGGTACCGGTAGCGTCAAAAGCGTTGCCGCACGAGTCGGAGACAGGCAATGTGTCCATGTCATCCGCAGCTGCCAGTGTACCGTCGGCGGGGGCGGGTGAGGAGGCGGCAAAGGCAAAGTCATTGACCGACTTGTCAGAGACGGCGGCGACAGCGGCTGTCAGCGCCCTGGAAGCGCAAGCCGACTGCGAAGACGACCTCGAGGTGGACGGTCGCGGCCACGAGTACGAGGACTACGAGGACCTGGACGACGTCGACGAACTGGACGAGGTGCTCGACAGCGGCAAGCTTCAGAGGGCCAAGGCTGCGGGTGCAACCACTGTTACTGTGCGGACGAAGAAAAAGCCCAAGTACAAGCAACTGACGCAATACGTGCCCCATCCAGGCTACTTCGTGGCGGGCGCGCTCGCGGGCGGCATCTCGCGCACGGCGACGGCGCCCTTTGACCGCCTCAAGGTGTACTTGCTCGTCAATACGCGCGGCGGCAGCAGCGGCACCAAAGCTGCAGCATCCGCGGCCGCAACTGGTGCGGCGACGGGCCAGCCAGCAGCGGCCAACCTCCGCAAGACCGGCCGGCCATCCGCGACGCCATTGTGAACCTGTACCGGGCCGGCGGTCTGCGGACCTTTTTCGCCGGTGCGTTTGTCACACGCCGTCGCATTCTCGTGTTGTTTGTTGCCTTCTAACCGCCAGCTAGGTAACGGTCTCAATGTCGTCAAGATTATGCCAGAGACGGCCATCAAAGTAGGTTCCGCCCCTCTGATCGGTCTCCGTCTACCCGCCCACTAACAGCACAGTTCGGCTCGTACGAAGCCGCCAAGCGCGCGCTGGCTTCCCTGGAAGGCCACGGCGACCCGCAGCGCATCAACTCGTCGTCCAAGTTTGTGGCGGGCGGCGTGGCGGGTATGATTGCTCAGTTTTGCGTATACCCGCTCGACACGCTCAAGTTCCGGCTGCAGTGCGAGACGGTGCAGGGCGACCCACGGGCAACGCGCTGCTCTTGCAGACGGCGCGCCGCATGTACGCGACCGGCGGCATGCGCGCGGCGTACCGCGGCGTGACCATGGCCTGATTGGCATGTTTCCGTACAGCGCCATCGACATGGGCACCTTTGAGCTGCTCAAAGGCACCTTTACGCGCTACAAGGCGCGCTACTACGGCATCCACGAAGAAGATGCGGCACCCGGCAATGTGGTGACAGGCATCATTGGCGCGACCTCGGCGCGTTGGCGCCACCGTGGTGTACCCGCTCAATGTGCTCAGGACGCGGCTGCAGACGCAGGGGACCGTGATGCACCCACCGACGTACACGGGCATCTGGGACGTGGCGACGCGGACCTTGGCCAACGAGGGCGTGCGGGGCCTGTACAAGGGCCTGACACCGAACCTGTTGAAGGTGGCGCCGGCACTGAGCATCACCTGGGTGGTGTACGAAAACTCCAAGAAGGCCTTGGGTCTCCCGTAGGCCGTCCGACTCGGCGGCCGGCTACCAAAGACGAGGAGAGCATCAAAGGTGGAGGGTGCAGGCGACACACACGAGGTCATTGGGATAGAACAGGTGGGCATGGCGTGGCGTTCTCTTGATGCGTTTCCTTTTCTCTGCTTCCGTTTTCTTTGCGTTCTTCTTTTGGCTTGACGCTCATGTTTACTATGCATCCTTTTCTGTATTCGGTCTTTGCTCCCCCTCTCGTCCCCACTCTGAGTTATGCCTGCATCTCGCCTCCATGTACTGTTTACGACCCTCGCACAAGATATACACGGCTGGGTGTGAAGACACTAGAGCCACGGCCATCTTCAGGAGGGCTACCACGCATGGTTTGAATAGGACAAAGTAGACGATGAATGCCCAAGCCAGCCTCGCCGCACCATGCCCATTCTGCGCCATACCCCTGCTGTAAGTGAAAGCTCGTTGCCTACGATGTCGAGTGAATCGTCTGTCGTCTGTCGTCTGCCAGTGACGAGTTTTGGTTGATGCCTGCAGCACTGGCAGCTTCTCGAGCCTCTTCTCACGATGCAAAATGGAATTATTCATTACCTTTTCCTGCAGCTCTTTGCGGTCCATACCTAATCCACCAGGTGGAGACGTGCTGTAAATCCCCCTCCGGAAGCCGCCAAGAGCATTGTCGTACGCAAGCTTTTGTAGGCAGCCTCATATCGTCATATCGACCGACCTCGTTCGAGAGAGTCGTCGGCGATTCGGCTTTGGGGTTTGATGGACAAAGCGAGACGTTGGCAATCCGGGTGATTGTGAGAGACGCAAATTCTCTGCCAAATGGTGTCAACTGTGGCAGCAAAGACGTGCCCTTCTGTCACCGCATATTGGCCCTGGCTCAACCATGGGCCGGCGCGCATTTGGATGACGGATGATGTACGATGGCATATAGGGAGGGCGCAGACGCGACGTCCATCAGGAGAGCACAAGATGGAGAAGGCAGTACATGTGCGAAGCGTCAAAAAGGAAAAAAAAGGATGACAGGCGGGGTTTTGCTAGTTGATGTCATGATGCGTCATAAAACGCTGTGTACGAAGTAGATTACATTGTCAAGGCTACGAAGTACGAGTATTGTCAAGGCAACTTTCGGATCTCGCCATCGACCGCCGCCTCCACTGATGACGCGCCATACGTGCAGAAAAGTGTGGGGGGGGCCAGGCAGACGCATTTCGGGCCCCGTTGTTGGCGGGCCCTGTTTTGACAGGGAGCCCACATCGACACTACAAGTACGAGTACATATGGATAGGAAAGTCGTCGATGCACGCAATTCGATGTTTGCTAACCGAAATCCAGCTCAATTGTTTTCCTTCAACGGAACCATTGCCAACGTTGTCCTTTTCGACCATCTACTGACATACATCATCACCATCGACAAGAACAACCCAACATCCCAGCATGGCTGCTGAAAACGAGCCGCTCTTGGTCGTGTACCAAAAGGGCCAAGCGCAGCCTCACATTGATCTTGGCGCAGCACATCTCCACGGGTCCAGCCAAGATGTCTTCCGTGCGGCCGCCGAGGCCCGCCGCCGCCGCAAGGCCCGCCGGGTCCACCACCTTGTCATCGCCGGCATGATCATGGCCGTCGCCTACTACACGCGCGGATTCGGTCTGCCTGCCTTGGTCTCGAGCGTCTTCCACCGCGCGGCTGGTCGCAGTGGCGCCGACTTTGGCGTCGGCTCGACGCCCTTGGACGGACCCCTGGTGCTGCCCGACAATCCCGTCTGCCACGCCCACGGCGAGCCGCACGCGTACCCCGTGTCGTCGTATCCGCTCGCCTTCGATGCGGACCACAGCCTGGTGATCCACCAAAACACCACGCGGCACGACAACCACCCGCACTACGACCCGCCGCAGGACGACGAAAACGACTACCGGTGGCGGTACGTGCACGTGACGGGCGAGGTGGTTGTGCGGCAGGTTGTTGACGGCAAGGCGCCGTCGGTCGACGTCGAGGCCGTGTCCAACGACAAGCGCATCCACACGACCGATGTCTTTGACAAGGCCGAGCAGCGCCTGCGGGTGGTGGTGGACGACCGTATCTGGGTGGAGCGGGACGACGAGTGGCACGGCGGCCGCGATGCCTGTTTGGTGGTGCGGGTGACGGTGTGGGTGCCAAAGCCTGGCACGCAGTCGGACGAGGTGCACCTCAAGAACCTGCACATTGACGCCCTGCATCTGGGCGTGCAGCTGATGGACGACCTGGACCTGTTGGTGGACGAGTCGGCACAGCTGGCCTCGGTGGCCGGCAGCATCGTGTCGGCGCGTGCCTTGCCAGAGGGCGACGCCGAGACGACGCCCGGCAAGAGCCTGCAGGGCTTCCACGATATCACGGCGGAGTCGGCTGCCTTTGACGCCGGCTACCGCTTCCAGGCGCCGCATACGAGCGTCGCCACCACGTCGAGCCCCATCCGCGGACCTTGGTGGCTGCTGGAAAGCCTGCACATCTTTTCCGTCTCGGGCTCGGTCAATGTGGCTGTCCACCCCGTGGGTACGGCCAACGACAGCAAGGGTAAGGGCCAGAGGCTGGCCGACCTGAGCATTGAAACGGTCTCGGGCAGCATCGGGTTCGAGGAGGTGCACGCGGACGACGTCGTGCCGCGCCCGCACCGGCTGTCCGTGTCCACGCGCTCGGGTAAGGCTCACGGTGCCGGCTCGTTTGCCCAGCTTGCGCGTCTGCACACCACCTCGGCAGCATTGCTGTCGCCCTGACGCCGCATCGCCTGGAGGAGAACGAGAAAGAGGGTGACGAGTACACGCCCGCCCAGCTCGACACCGACACCGTCAGCGGCAAGACAACCGTCCACCTGCTCAGTGAAGCGGCCGGCAACACCCTCGACTTCCTCACGTCCACGCACCACGCCGTGTCCGGCGCCCTGGAGCTGCACTACCCGGCCTCGTGGGTCGGCGACATCCACCTCAAGACGGTCGCGGGCGGGTCGCCGGTCGTCGAGGGCAAGGGCGTGCACGTCGTGCCCGACGACGCGCCCAAGTGGCCACCCAGGATTGGCCGCACGGTGGACGCCATCAAGGAGAAGGATGGCAGTGAAGACAAGACGGAGGGCCATCGGTCGGCGCTGTCTGCGGACACTGTCAGTGGCCGCGTGCAGCTGTCGTTTCCCGAGTAGGACGGTGAAGGGGCTGGAGTTGTAATGATGCAACCGTCTGATTTGTTTGCGAGCGTGCGGATTGAGCACACACTTTGTAGGGTAACACCCCGAGACGTATCTTGTCAAAGCGTTTTGTCTGTTTGAGCAATTGGTTTCTAGTCTATGCTAAATTGATTCAGTTTCATTCATTTCCATTCATTCGTGATGGGTATAGACACTACTCTGATTGAAAATCGTAACAATGAAAGAGGGTTGACTGAAAGAAAGAGGAGAGTAGTCTATGTGAAGCATATTTCAACTTGGAGCAAACCAGCCCAGAAAGAGAAAGCAAAAAGGACAAACAAAGCGGAAGACAAGACACAAGAAAGGTCAAGGATCATCTGACATGAAACAAAAGGAATGGCAGAGAGGAGAGAGCGGGAGAGGTATAATCGTTTGCATCTTGCACCGACTTGCACCCTGGGGGGCATCGCTTCACCACACCGACGGTCGGCCGTCAGACCACAGCTGCGTCTACACCCGGCCAAACAGACCCTCCTTGGTGCCTTTCTTGGCGACACAGGCCATGGCACCGCCAACCAGGCACACGACGCCGCTAAAGATGGTCACGGGCGAGTAGGTGGCGTAGTGGTGCAGCAGCTGGCCGTTGATGGGCGGGCCGATGAGCACGGCAATCGACGACGCGCCTAGGGCCATGCCGAGGTACGTGCCCATGTTGCGCGGGTCGTCGGTGCAGATGGAGATGGCGGCGGACGCGCCCGAGACAATGGTGCCCGACGTGAAGCCAAACGCCACGGCCCACACGACCAGACCGGCCGTGCTGTGGGCGTGGCACAGCGTCAAAATGACAATGCCCGTGCTCATGCCGCCGACAGCCAGCACGTTGATGCGGCCCAGCTTGTCGGCCAGGATCCCGGGGATGATGCGGCCAAACGTGGAGGCGGCATTGACAATGGCCAGCAAGTACGAGGCCAGCGTGGTGTCCATGCCCTGGGTGACGGCGTAGCTGGGCAGGAAAAAGAGGGGCGTGAAGAGGCCCATGAACGAGAAGAACATGCTCAAGACAATGCAGACGTAGTTGAGCTGCTTGAAGGCGCCAAACTGGAAGAAGTCAGTCGTGCGCGGCGGCAGACGCGGGCGCACGGTGACGCACGAGATGCCCAGACTGAAGAGCATGACAAAGCCAATGATGCGCACGGCCCAGCCAAAGCTGAGGTGCGACGACACCGCCGGGTCGTTGAGCATGCGGCTCAGCGCAATGGGGAACACGACGCCGCCCACCGACGAGCCGGCCACGGCGACGCCCAGCGCGGCGGCGCGCTTCTTGTCAAAGAACTGCATGACGGCGGCCATGGCCGGGAACTGCATGGCGCCCGTGGCCAGGCCCATCAGGATGCCCTGCGCGAGCAAGAACTGGTAGTATTGCGTGCACAGGCTGATCATCATGGTGGCAAACACGCAGGTGAGGGTGGCCGGCCGGATCAGCCAGGTGCCGTAGCGGTCAACAGCGGGCCGGCAATCGAGCCGGCCAGGAACTGGAAGAAGGCGGTGCAGCTGCCGATCCAGGCAATGGTGTCGGCGCTCTTGTCCTGCAGCTGGTGCGTCATGTAGTACTCCTGGAAGACGCCAAACGAGTTGGCGAACCCGAGCGCGGCAAACGTGATAAACCCGGCGCCAATGGCCACGGACCAGGCGCGCCAGCCACCGTCGGGCGCCGGCCCAAACTTGGCCAGGGGCTCTCTTGGGTGTTGGCCGACTCTGCTGACTCTGCTGCCTTCTCGGCGTCCTTGTCGAGGCTGTCGTGTTCTCTCGCAGAGGCCGTGTTGGCGTCGAGAGTGGCCTCGTCAGACGAGGGGTGGCTGTCATCAAGCGCCATGGTCTTTGTTTCGTCGGCCATGATGGTAAAGCTGAGCGGAGGTGGATGGAAAGGATATGTCGAGGAGTCAGGCGAGATGAGCGGGTGCCAGCAAAGTTGAGAAAGCCAAGAACAACAACACGCTCCAAAGGCAAGGTTGCTCCAGAAGAGCGCGACGGTCCTGGATATATGTCAAGCCACGCCCTCCTGATTACGGAGGGCACATTAAACAGAAAGCAAGACATGCTCCGATCGAGGTGAAGGACGGAGATGGAAAAAGGGAGTGCGTCACTTTCTCACGTTTCTCCATTTGCTTCCCACCACATATGAATCAGGCACCATCATACCTGCTACAACAGCAGCAAAGACGCTCCTCTCCCGCAGAATGTTGCAAGATACGGTCGCGTTTGACCGCGTTGCGTCTCCGCGTACGGCGATGGCGGCGTGAAGCGACGGGCAAGGAAGAGGCAAAAGTCGGCCTCGGGGCGGGAAGACCCACTTTGGCGCTGTCCAGACTGGTGTAAGTGGATGCAGCCAATCAGAGACACCGAAAACCGGACTCGGGAAATTCGGGCTTTGCTTTCCCTTCTTATCTCCGCGTTCTTCCTGAAGCCATTCCTCTCTGAGCGGAAAAGTCGGCAAATTCTTCGCCTCACGCCCGACTTTCGGGAATATCTCCTTGTCTTGGGATCTCATAAAATTGAAATGCCCGCCTCGTGCATTGCGAAAACACGGACGAGACATTTGAGGCCGATGTCTTCTTCTTCCCGCCTTCTGACGCTCTCCCTCTTCCATTCTCGGATGCAACCTTCGGTGTCTTTGTCCTGCCATTGACGTCGCGGAGATTTGACGCAGGCGTTGAACAACCACTGAGCCAGAGTGCACCACCACACCAGCCCCTACAGCCCTGCAGATTGGGCCCAACAACACGATGACCGAGCCCGAAGTCCGTCGCCGAAGAAGGCCAGCAGTGTGAGTTGTACCCTGGCATGTGAGACAATCCAGTCCAGCAAGAACCCCTGACCGGACTGACACCCACAGCTCTTGCACGCTGTGCCGCCGGCGCAAGATTCGATGCAACCGTGAACAGCCGTGCAGCAACTGCCTGCGAGCGCGCAAGAATGTCGTGTGTGTCTATGAAGAGCTGCCTCCGCTGCCGGGGACGGGGAATGCCACTACCCGGCCCGCTCCGTTGGCAGCCCCGTCGACCACGACGTCGCCGGCCGTCACCAATGTCTTGCACCAACAACAACAGACGCCGCCGTTGGTCTTGCCCTCGACCGACGTCACTGGCAACGTCACTGGCAATGTCGCTGGCAGCCTGCAGCCTCGACCGCCGGCCGTCAACGCGGCCGTCTTTGGTCTCACTGGCCCGGCCGTGGCCGGCATCTCCCCCAAAAGTGCAGGTGGCCCCTCGTCTGCTCCTGGGACGGGGTCGGCCCCGCGACCGTGCCCACGTCGGCTGTGCCGTCGCCCTTTGACCGCGAAAACGTCATGGGCCTGCCCGAGTTTGACGCCTACGACAGCGCCGCCCACGATGCCGACCAGTCGCGGAAGGCTCGCCAGACACACCACGCAAACCACGCAAACCACGCAAACCACGCAAACCATGCATACTCGCCCAAAGAGGCGCAGTCTATGCAGCAGCGCATCCGCCACTTGGAGGCCCAGCTGCACGAGCGGCGCCATCGGTCTCATTCCCATGGCTCCCACCACCGTGGCCATGTGGACACCCGTGCGCCCGACCTTCCCCACATGATCGTGTCCGAGTCGGCAGACGGCGGCCCCATGGCGCGCCTGGCCATGGAAGACGTGCCGCCGACGCCGTCCTGGCCGCACCACTCGTTCAGCTCCAACTCGCGCCACCCTAGTCACCCGCACCGGTCGTACCGCCCGCACCGGTCACAGGCCGGCATCGCTCGTCGCGCTGGTCACGGTCCCCCTCGCGACACCGGTCCCGGTCGCACTCGCACTCGCACTCGCGGTCGCCGTCTCGGCAACGTCATGGCCGATCGTACCGATATGCGTCTCGCCGTTCGCTGTCGCCCCGTTCGCGCTCTCAAACTCCGAGGTCGTCGCGGCCGGCTCGTTCTCGGTCGCCCTATGGCGGCCGGGGTCTCGTCGTTCTCGTTCTCGTTCTCGTTCTCGTTCTCATTCTCATTCCCGTTCGCGGTCATTCGGCTCATCCCGACTTGGTTCGCGGTCACCGTCACCGCACTACGGCAGGCACAGGCACAAACACCGCTATCCGCGTTCCCACCACTCGTACTCCCGCGGTGCGTCGTCCACACTGACACCGGGCCATCCGTCCAGCGACCATGGACGACATCATGGGGGCCACTCCAACAAGGAGCCTGAAATCGACGACGACGAGCGCGCGGGTGACGACAACAACCTCGCTACGACTATGGACCTGGCCCTAGCTGACCGCCCGCCCACGCCACCTGTCGCCCACTGGCCCACAAAGCCGAGCTCCATTGCCGGCGACTTCTTCGTCTCCACGCGCGGCCCCCGCTACGGGCCTCGCGAGAACGAGCGGCGCATGCACATGACTAGCCGTAGCGTCATGCACAAGACACGCCTCTTTGGCCAGAGCCACTGGGTCAACAGTATCGTCGGCTTCCGCGACATCTTTGAGATGATCGACCCGCTCGTCACCGACAGCACCACCTCCAAGGTCTTTGTCGATATGCAGCGGCTCAAGCACATCGGGCGCATCATCAAGGCCTTGCGGGTCGGGCCGGCCTGGCCACCGCCGCCCACCAATGTCCAGGACAACTATGGCTGCCCCCCCGCGCCTTGGCCGACGAGCTGGTCGATTGTTACCTTAGGAGCACAGAGAGCGTCTACCGCATCCTGCACGTGCCCATGTTCCGCCGCGAGTACGAGGCGCTGTGGCAGGCCTTGAGCGCGGGCACACCGCCCACAAAGAGCGACATGGCCTTCCTGGCCCAGCTCAAGCTCGTGCTGGCCATTGGCTTTGCCACCCACCGCGACCACATTGCCCTGCGCACCCGTGCCGTCCGCTGGTTCTATGCCGCCCAGGCCTGGTTCGCCGAGCCCGAGTACAAGGCCCACCTGACCATGCAGGTCCTGCAGATCCACATGCTGCTGCTGTTTGCGCGCGAGACCACAGGCGTTGGCGGCGCCCTCATCTGGATATCCGTCGGTGATCTTGTCAGATCTGCCGTCTACATGGGCCTGCACCGCGACCCGGACCGCCTACCCAAGCGCATGAGCCGCCTGGCTGCCGAGATGCGCCGCCGCCTGTGGAATACCATCTTGGAGCTCGTGGTGGCGTCGAGCCTGGATGCCGGCGGGCCGGCCATGTTGTCTGTGGTCGAATTTGACGCCCGACCGCCGAGCAACATCGACGACGAGGCGCTGGAGGAGAGCATGCTGGCCGAGACGGCGGCAGCCAAGGCGGCAGCGGAGGCGGCGGCGGAGGCGGCGGCAGCTTCCAAGGTGAGCGGGAACAGAAACCCAGACTCCAACCCAAACCACCGTCTGAGTGGTCTCGAGTCTGCGCACATCGTCGTCACCGAGGCGGCCGATCCCCGTGCCGCGACAAACCGATGGGCCAAAGAGATTTATGTCGACGACGGCGGCAACATGCGTGGCGCACCCGAGCCGACGTCGGTTTCCGAGCTGCTCGAGCAGGAGAAGCGCCCCAACGGCGAGTGGCTCGACGGCAGCATCGGCGCAAACAAGATGGTCCGTCTTGGTAACGAGCATGGGGGCGACCGGAGACGGAACGACTGGCACAAACGGCTGCATACCAAAGACAGCCGAACGACGTCGCGCAATTTACCACCGCAAACCTGCGTGGCTCTGCGGCAGGCTCGTGGCCAGAAGCCACTAGGCCGACTGGCTGACGGTGACGACGACACCAGCGGCCAAGCTGATGTGAGCCATGGTGCGCCCGGAGCTGTTGCCGACGCTGCATTCCTGGTCGAGCCGCGTCCGTCGCACAAGTTCACCAGCATGTCGGTGGCTGTCGCCCTGCGAAAAACGCTTCCCCTCCGTTTAGCGATATGCAAGTTCCTCAACGACATGGGCCCGCCGGGCACGTATGCCGACACGTTGCGCCTCGACCGCCAGTTCCGCATAGCCTACCGCACCCTCTTTGACACGCTGCAAGAGTATACTAAGGCGTCCAAGGAGGAAAACAGCCCATCAGGAGCCGACTCTGCCTCTTGGTCGCCACCGGCCACACTCGACCACTATGTCGTGCCCCTGGTCCACCTCATCATGCGCCGCTACCTGCTGTGCCTGCACATTCCCTTCTTTGGCGCGTCCATGCAGGAAGAGACTGCCTATGCCTACTCGCGGCGCGTTGTCGGCGACACAGCCGTGCGGATCTGGCATGCTTGCTGTCCGGGCGTCGTCGAGACCAGCATTTCCACCGTGGATGCTGTCGAGTTTGCCGCTGACGAAGCCCGGCGGGCACAGACTCATAAACCCGGCCGCACCTTTGTCGACCCGGCCCTTGTTCGCCAGACGATGCTCGGTGCCGGTGCGTTGCGTCGTTTGGCCATGCAGGCCAGCCTGTTGGTGGCCGCCGAAGCCAAGTTCCAGCTCGTCGAAGATGACACTGACGCAACCGGTGGCGGCCGGGCACCCATTCGCCCCGACCTGTGGGCCATCATCGAGTCCGCCTCGCACTGGTGTCTTCGCAGCATCGAGGCTGGCGAGACCAACTTCAAGGGCTATTTGCTGTGGCGCTTCATCGAGACGCAGTTGCATGGCATGCACCGCGGCATGATGGGAGCGTCGACGTCGACGCCCGCGTCGCGCATGGACCTGGCGCGTGAGCTCGTCCAGGGCGCCGAAGAGGCCGAGCAGCTGTGCATGCCGATTCTCGAGGGTATGATGGCGCGGGGCATCCAGGAGGCGGCAGCCTACGCATCGGGGGCGGGAGGAGGAGGCGGCGGGGGCGTTGGCGGCCCCGGCACAGAGGTGCACAACCTGGTACGCATGTGCCGCATCGAAGACTGTCCCTGCCAGGGCATGTATCGGCAGCTGTTGCAGCAGCAACAAGAACAGCAGAAAGAACAGCAGCAGCAGGCGGCTTTGGAGGCGGCGCAGCTGGCCGAGCAGCAGCAGCAGCTGCAAAACATCAACATGTCGACGCAGGCACCCTTCATGCCTGGCATGGAAGCTCAGCCGTCGCTCGATCCATGTCGATGGACTTTACGGTGGACAATTGGGAGTTCATCATGCCGGACGCGCAGTCGCTCAATATCGGTAGTGGCGAGCCGTTGAGCTGGCTCTTTAATGGCGAGCCGGCCCAGGGGATCTTATGGTGAGCTGTCGGGGGGGGGGGGGAGGTGTCGTGATGGAGGAATAAATGATGTCGATTGAATAGATACCCAACCTCATGATAGTAGAATTGAACCTTAATCACTTACCCCTTTTTTATCTGGGATTTCTTTCCTTTTGAGGGTTCACAGCCTAATCGGTCGTCCCTTCCTCGACGACTCGACGACGATCCGTACAAAGTGACTTACTTGTACTTCCGTTGGCGGACCCCAGCGCTTATCTCCGCCCGCCAGGAGCGCTCCATTGTGTACGCACCCGTCGCCAAAAAGCGTACAAAAGGTACAAAAAGTACAAAAAGTACAAAAGGCACACCACACAGGGGTCATTGTGGCCTGGGGACACTAAACCGTTTACCACGTTTATAGTGGATCCTTTCCGGGCCCTTTCCCAGCCTGGCCGTGTCGCTCCTTCCCCCGCACCCACGGGCGCACCACACCATTGCGCAAGCTTACCCAACAGGCAAGAACGTAAGAGGCTAAAGTGGTAATGCGAGTGCACCAGCCCGCCTGCGCCTTCCCGCTCACGCACAGTGTCTCCTGCCTCTTCTGGGCCGTTCTGCAACGGGCTCTTGTTGCGTTTGACCTCCTCTTTCGACTGGTCTTCTTCCTTCTTCCTACTTCACCTCCATTCTTCTCTTCTCTCGTCCTCTTCTTCGTCTCACCCTCACCATCCCACCCTCGACAATTGAGCGCATTGCTGGCATTCCGCTCCGATAACGACCCCATCCTCCGAACCCGCGCGATTATCGTTTTCTCGGTCGTCTTTATTCCATCCCCGACCTTGGCTGTGCCCCTCCTCAACCTAGGCCGGCCAGTCGGCCACTGCGACCAATCCCCCCTCCCTCTCTCCTATAGCCTTCAGTTTCACTGTCGACGACAACCCCTCGGGAGCACACACACTCGCCATGGCGAGCAAGAAAGTCCGCCAGAGGATCAGCTATGGTAGGCCCGCCTTGATACGCCCGGCCCGCCTTGATAGCTTAAAATGACGCTGCCGTCCGAAGTCCAAAGCCACACAGCCCTGCTAACACCACGCAGTCCTTGAAGATGCTCGGTCTCTCGGCCACCGCCTCGGCGTCAATGGCCTCGCCGTCGATAGCGAGAACAGCATTTTGTTTGTAGAACCCCGATCTTGGCCAAATGCAGTACTGATGCCAGTGGTGCTGCTTACCGACGCCAGCAAGACATCGGACTGACTTGGTTTTTTCTTCTCTCCCATAGATACTCTGGCGGTCGCGACGGCGTAGTCTGCGCCTGGGACCTGCACCTCGACAAGCCCACACAGGCTCCTGCCAAATCCGACGACGCGGCCTCCACCCCAGACGACGATGGCTCTAGAAAGTCCAAGCCTGCCGCCCGCCCACACATCCAGACTGCCGTCTCCCGCGCCCAGACACAGGCCCATACCCACTGGATCAATGACATTGCGCTTGCCAACGACAACTCTGCGCTAGTCACCGCCTCCAGCGACCTCCTCGTCAAGATCTGGCGCCCCCGCGAAGGCGACAACGACGACGAGCCCGCCATCCTGGGCAAGCATGCCGACTACGTCAAGTGCGTGGCATCGCCCGGCCAGCAGTCGACCTGGGTCGCCTCGGGCGGCCTGGACCGCCGCATCTGCCTGTGGGATCTGCAGGGCGCCGGCAAGATTCTCGAGATTGACGTCAGCGGCCGGGAGAACGCGGAGAAGGGCTCTGTCTACGCCCTGCGTGCGAACCACAACGTACTGGCTAGTGGCGGGCCCGAGTCCACTGTCCGTTTATGGGACCCCCGCGCTGGCGGTAAGAACATTACCAAGTTTGTCGGCCATACCGACAATGTGCGCTCCATCCTTGTCAACGAAGCGGGCGACACGATCATGACCGCCAGCTCCGACCAGACCGTCAAGGTGTGGAGTGTCACGGCCGGCCGCTGCATGTATACCCTGACCATGCACAACGACAGCGTGTGGTCGCTGTACTCGGACGCGCCCGACTTGAGCGTCTTTTACAGCAGCGACCGCTCCGGTCTCGTTGTCAAGACGGACGTCCGCGGTAGCCTCAACGACTGGGACAATGGTCTTTCTGTCGCCGTGGTCCAGGAGCACAACAGCATCAGCAAGGTCGTGGCCAGCAATGGCTACATTTGGACGGCGACTTCCAGCTCGTCCATCAACCGCTGGGCCGACGTCAGCACGACCCCCGACGAGGACGTCATCGCTGCGCAGCCGCCTCGGCCCTTCTCGCCTGCGAGCGAGACAAGCCGAACTCGCCCACACAGCTCTTCCGTCTCGACCGTCAAGCCCGCTCTGCGCGTCATCCCTGCTGATATCCCGGCCAAGTCGATCCTGCGCATCTCCAACACGGCCATCTTCCCCGTCGCAGCTGGTGCCACCCCGGTAGTCCCGTGGCAGCCCCAGTCGACGGCGCTGCTGGCAGCCCCCCTGACACCAGCATCAGCCGCAGGGGCTCCGAGGCTGTACCGAATGGCGGTGACGTTCCGCCCGAAGCCGCGGAGCCCGTGCACCGGCTGCCCGTGGAGACGATTGAGGGCAACTTTGGCTTGGTCAAACACCGCCTGCTCAATGACCGTCGGCGCGTGCTGACACTGGACACTGCGGGCGAGGTGATTTTGTGGGACATTATTGCCTGCAAGCAGATTCGCCAGTTTGGCAAGCGCCATCTCGAGGACGTCGAGCCGGAAGTCAACACGACGGAGGCTGTTGCACCGTGGTGTTCGGTTGATGTCAGTTCAGGTCAGCTCACTGTTGTCCTCGAGCAGTACAACTGCTTCGACGCCGAAATGTATGCCGACGAGCTTGACGAGGACCAGGCGGACGCCATAGAGTTCCGCGAGGACCAGCGCATCAACCTCGGCAAGTGGTGCTGCGGTACCTGTTTGCCAACCTCATTGACGAGGAAGTGCGTCGCGACGAGGCATACCGTGCCAAGCTCAACGAGGCGGTCGAGAAGCGGGCCCTGGCCATGGCGGCGGCCAGCAAGGTCAGCATGCTCGACGTTGGCCTGTCCCTCACGGCCGCCAATGGCGATTTCTCGACCCATGCAGGCAACGTATTACCGACACCAGGCATCGGCGTAGCTACGCCCCTCCCACTAGCCTCGAATCTGCCGTCGGCACGACTCCAGGAGGAACCGAAAAGGACGACTACTTCTCTAACGCCATCACATCAGTCGAGACTACGACACCCGGTATGGGCGGTGTGCTTCGGACAGGGGTGGCACCAACAGCCGAGACACCGGCCGCGACAGCCGCGGCTGAAGCGGCAGCGGCCAAGAAGAAGGAAGAGGAAGCGGCAGCAGCCGCCGCCGCTGCGGTGGCAGCAGCATCGACGTCATCTAGCAAGGGTGTGTTTGGCAAAAAGATTCGCATGTTTGGACCAAAGAAGAGCAACCGGTCTGCGTCGACAGGTATGCCCGAAAAGCCGCCGGCTACGGCCGCCACGGGCGATGAAAACAAGGCTACCAACGGCGGCGCGGCGGCGAGGACAAGTCGGAGTCGGCATCGAGCCACGAAAAAGAGGTGGACGACTGCTTTGTGGGCGCCGTGCAGCGCATGCACAACGACTACGAAAAGCAGCTGGCCGAAAACCCAGACCGGTTCGTCGTGTCGCGCATGCAGCCGTGCCTGCCGGACGAGGCACCCACCCTCCAGATCCCGGTCAAGACCAAGGTGATTATCCAAGAGGAGTTGAAAGGCGGCAGCATCGAACTGTACGGGGCACGGTCGGCGGTCTGGGCCAGCCGAGCCACGTGGACAAGATTGAGCGGTGTGCGCCGATGTGGCTGGGCGAGGCGCTTCTGGCCAATGCAGCTCTCGTAAAGGAGTCGGCCAAGATCTCGTTCCTTTTGCTGCCTTACCGTGATGGCATCAACGAACTGCCGCCATTATCGACGCCCGACGGTAGCAACCGGCTGAATGCGAATCGGATGCTTCGGGTCAAGAAAATTATGGCGTATGTGGCTGAGAAGCTGGAGCCGTCTGCACCAGCACCAGCACCGCACTGGCCGCAGTGGCCGAAGAGGCTGACGCCACCGAGACGGAGGCGGTGACGCCTACCTCGGCCACACTGCAGCCCGAGGCCGGACTGCTCAAGCCCGAGGAGTACCTCGAGCTCTACTGCAACGAGCAGGTATGTACCCGACGTGTACCCTGATGGCTTGTTTCGTACTAACCGTTCAGCGCCTCCGCATGCGATGAGCCTAGCCACTGTCCGGGCGCACATTTGGAAGAACAGCAACGACATTATGCTGTACTACAAGTCCAACGGGCGCAAGAAGCTGCCAACAGCAGCCGAGGCGGCAGCAGCGACGGCAGCAGCAGCGGCAGCACCAGTTGCTGGCGAGGGCGCTACCAATGGCGACACGACAGCCGACGGCGCCCCAATGGCACAGCACCGGCCGCCGCAACTGCGACAGCGCGCGTAAAGCATCGACAGTGTTGACCGCTGGCTGTTGGACTATTGACTGTATATATATATTATTATTATTACGTGGCTGTCACCATAGGGTATGCCAGTCTATCGCAGGTTCTAAATAGAGGAAACCTTGGGCCGTCAGCCCTGGACTAAAACCTCCACTTCAGCGTGTTTCGCCGTTCAAAACGTCAACGTTCACCGAGCTTGGTCTCACCACCAAGCGCAATTTGCCGTAAGGTAGGACCTAGGTCCTCAGCCTCCGAACTCGCCATCCTCGTCCTCAATATCCCACTTATCGATCAGCTGTACCGCAAGCCTGTACATATCCAAGCGGCCAGTTCGCATGAACCAACGGACGAACGTCTTGGTTTTCTTCGCATTGCCTATCGCACCAGGAAGTCGACGGGCCCTTGAATCGCCGACACCAGTTGAGCTCGCTGCGATTGGAGTAGAGGGCAGAAGACAGCCAGGTGACTGGCCGTCTCTCTCGCTTGGCCGCAATCGCAGGTATCGGTCAGGATGTCAAGAACCGAGCCTGTAGCAGGAAGTGCTTCAGGCCAATCTTTCCTGTCCGCAGTTGGACGAGAAGGGAAGACTCCGCTTTGTACAAGCCGTCGTGAAGGCGAAGAGTGCGGGTTCCCGGGGGGACTGACGCTGCCAGGTCCGTCCTGGTAATCTCTCTCGACCTTCTGTGAGCTGCTTCCTGCTCCAGTTCCCATCTCTGCTTCCACGCAGTGAGTAGAGCTGCCTTGGGGTTTCCTCGGCAGCCCAGTCGATGAAGGCAGCTTGTCGCCTTTCGAAAGTCGTCGGTGGTCTCGGCCGAGGGTAGTTGCTGAACCCAGTTCTTCTGTTTCTCGAGGGTCGGCGGCGGAGGTGACCGCGGACGACGTCCGTTGCACGTCGTAGGGACTCTGCAAGACCGGATGATTCTAGTCGGCTCTGGAAGGCCGCAACCTTTGCGGTGAGCCACAGGTCTAGAGGGGGAACCTCTGCCTCTGTCTCTAGTTGTCGAATCGGTGTAGCCTTGAACGCGCCTAGTACTCTCCGGAGACATTGGTTTTGTACCTTGTCGATTGCTGACGTGCCGACTGAGGCTGGCCTCTTGACAGACGGCGCTGGATGCCAGACTGCTGCTCCGTTTCCGATGGAGGAGCGGATCACTGCCATGTAAAGCGTGCGTGCCCTTCGGAGTGTCGGGCCCCATGTCGAGGCCACGATCCTGTCCAGGGCCAGTCTTTGGGTGGCGAGCTTCTTCTGCAGGAACTGGTGGTGTCCCTTCCAGTTCAACTTTCGGTCGAAGATGACTCCCAGGAGCTTCACTTCACAGACGGCGGGGATCACGGTTCCGTTCTCGAGCTGCAGTGGAGTCCTGTCCCAGCTCCTGCCACGGGTGAAGTGGAGTAGTTGGTATTTTGCCGGGGCAAATTTGATTCCAAAGCGCCGGGACCAGTCGATGCAAGCCCGATGTGCTTCGCGGATGCGCGCGATTGTCTCTTTCGTTGATCGTCCAAACCCCAGGATCTTTGTGTCGTCTGCAAATCCGCAAGTAGTAATCCCTGGTATTCGTCGGAGTGCGTCGTAGAGGCCCGAAGTGTAGAGAATGAAGAGGATCGGGGATAGCGGCGAGCCTTGGGGGACACCGGCTAGGGTCCGTCGTGCGCTGGTCTCCTGGTCGTCGAACACCAGCGTTGTAGACCGGCCCTCTAAGAAGCTGCGGACCAGTCTGACGAGCCAGCCTGGGAAACCTTTGGACCGCAGCACATCGAGTAGCCGGGTGTGGTTGACCGTGTCGAAGGCTCCGCTTATGTCCAGCGCCAGCAGCGAGGCTGAACCTCCCTCGGCCCAAGCAGTGTGTACTTGGTCTGCGACCAGGTAGAGGGCGGTTTCAGTCGACCGTGATCGGCGGTTGCCCATCTGTTCGTCCGGTAGGAGACCAAAGTCCTCTGCGGCCCTTGCGATTCTTTGTGCTAGGAGCGATTCGATGACTTTGCCGAGCGTGTTAAGGAGCGCTATCGGTCTCCAGCTGCCAGCATGGTTCGGCGGCTTTCCGGACTTCGGGATCACTACCGTTTTTGCTACTCGGAACCGAGAGGGAAAGTAGGACAACTTCAAACATGCTTCGACGACTGGGGCGTACACCTCGGCAAGCGCTTCCCACAAGCTTTGAGGAGCCGATTTGGGATCGCGTCGTTTCCTGGAGAGGAGATCATTGCCATCTTGTTCAGGCAGTGAAGGATATCGCCTGGAGTCACCGTATCTGGGACGTCTGTCACTCCGCTGTGGGTTTCGTTGCCGAACGAAGTGTCCGTGATGTCGCTGATGTCCGCCGTTGACGTTGGGTAGAATCGGCCCTAAGTAGTTCTTCTTTACCGGCTAGGGTCCGCGCTGTACGGAGATCCCTGTTGGAAGTGGGATTTAGTCTTAAGGCTGGCATTTTCGCCGGCTCGCGAGGTTTGAAGCTCTCGAGCCGTGCCCATTTTGCAAACTTCCACAGGTTCGCGGTGGAATGGGTTGCTCGTCTCCAGGCTTCTCGACTGGCTGTGTTGATCGCGGCTGCTTTGTCCTTCCGCTTCTGTATCATTCTCTCGTGCAAAAAGTCGGTTCGAAAAGATCGCCACATTCGCTCTGCCTCGGCGGCTTCCTGGACCGTCCTCTTGACTTCTGGGTTCCACCATCGGTTGCGCGGCAGACCACCGCGGCGCGGTGGTGCGCAGCTTTTTCCGATTTGCGATATAGCGCCTACCAGCAGTTCGAGGTAGGTGTCAATTTGCTCCGTCGTATCTAGACTTCCTGGCACTGGAAGGTCCTTAGCGTCCACGGCTGCTTGATTGGCGTCAAGTAGGGACCAGTTTAATGGTCGGTCTTCGACTCGGCTGCTCGGGTTCCGGGAGAACCTAATGACAGCTTCTTGGGTAGATGGTCGGAGCCTCGGAGACTGGAGGGGATTCCTGCCCATTCGGTGCGAATGTCGTCAGACGTCCAGATGAGATCAATCGTAGAGTCTCTGACGTCCTTTGCCGACCTCGTGGTGGTTCCTGGGGCGTCAAGAGTTGGAGCTGCCAGCGAGCTGCGAGGTTGATGAGTTGCGCTGCCCCGGGGTCGCGTGGGTGGTTGGGGTCCCAAGCTGGATGGTGAAGGTTCATGTCCCCCCTATCACAACTCGTTTAGGCCGGGGTCGTTCAGCTAGCTGGATGATCGGTGTCGGCCATGTCGTGGCGCCTCGAGGAGGTCCTGGAGAGTAGACCGAGTAGACGGTGCAATCCTGTTGGTCGAGGATCGTAATCGAACACCAGTCTCGTGTTGCTTCCCAGTCCCAGTTCTTCAACTTCTTGTTCACGAGGATGACTGCTCTCGGCGGGTGGTCCTTGTCGGTGACTTTTTGGATCGGGGTGAAGGCGCTGCCCCGGGGGCAGAAGACGCCGCCATGATCCTGGGTCCACGGCTCTTGGAGGGCTAGGATGTCGTAGTCTCTTGCTTCCTCTAATACTGACCTGGAAGTGGCCTTGTTTCCCTGCAGGTTCCAGAACAGGATTCTCGTCCTATTCATCAGTTACCATGATTGTATCTTGGTCGGCGTTTTGGTTTCTCCGCAGCATCTCGGCAATGGGCCTCGAGCCTTCGGCTGCGCCGTGGAGGGCGGATGGTCGGCCCCTTCTCTTGGTTGGGGCGGATGTGGGTGGCGTCCGTGCATCCGTGCTGTCCGCCGTCCTTTGCCTCTTATGGTTCCGTCTCGACGTCACGAGGTGAATCCCTGTGTGTCTCCGGGCTGAGAGCCATGATTTGCGCCCAGGGCTGGCGCTGCTGCTGCAGCGGCCTGGCTCCGGGGGGTTCAAAGAACTCCGTCGGTCTATGCTGGAAAGCATCTCGGGCGACGGCAGCTGCTTCCTCCCACTTAGGGCACTTCTTGCTCCAAGCCGGGTGTGCCCCTTGGCAGCGGCAGCAGCGTGAGGCTTGTCCTGCTTCCCGTTGGGGGCACCGGGACTGCCTCGAGTCGGTGTGCTGCGTGGAGCTGCACCAGCCGCAGCGTCGTTTGCTTCGGCACCGCTTGGTCGTGTGACCGGTCTCGTGGCAGTTGAAGCACCTGATTACCTGTGCCTCAGCGCAAAAAGGGACGCACGGGTGCCATTGGGCCTCGAAGAAGAGGCCTTTCCGGCACAGGGCGTTTGCCTGCTCGGTGTTGTCGACGCTTAGGAACAGTGAGCCCCGTTCCTTGCCCTCGTGGCCCTTCGGCGGACTGGCAGCCACGAATTTGATGTCAGCGTTGCTGGCCGAGAGCTGCTGCAGCAGACGCTCCGGGCCCAGGCCACGAACAACTGCCAAGTTGAGCCCGTGGGCGACCATTTTGTACTGGTGACGGTAAACAGTTGCTCCGTCACCAAAGACCTTTTGGCACCACTCGGGGTCTTCTCGGCCATGTGTTTCTCCTCGCTAGTGGAGAACGCGATCGCCCAGCGCTGGCGGCCGCCCAGTTCCCCAAGCCTGCGGGCTCCTTTCGCCAGGTCGGCACCCAGAGCGCCGTTGATTGCTCGAACAGCCTGGGTGCTGGTCATGTTCGAGGTCTCCGCAGGAAACGATTCGGCTTGAACGATCGTTTCGCGGAGGGCTTGGGCCTGCCGCTGTGCCGCGAGCACGGGTCGGGCAGGCGGTGCTGCGGGTCTGGCGCCGGCCATGGCCGCGTAGGAGCGCGGCACTGAGGCTTGCGCCGAGAGTTTGTCAATTTTCTGCGCAAGGGAGGCAAGACCCTTCTGCACTGCGTCCAACTGCGGCTCGTTTGGACGACGGCGGAGGTGAATCGCGAGGAGGTCGCGTACGATGGCGTACGCGGGGACGGCTCTGTTCGCTTCCACGGCAAGGAAGCGCTCGGCGTTTCTGATAGTCGAGCTCACGTCGGGGTTACCATCTACCTCTGGCTGTAGCGATCCCTGAGCTTCGGAGCTCGTGGGAGTGTCGATGGTGCTGTCGGTCGGTTTGGTCGGAGACGCGTCAGAGGCGCGCGTCGCGCCTGAGCTACCGCCCGGCGACGACGAACGCGACAGCCGACTGCGCGTTGCGTACCTGAAGGCCGCAGACATGGCAGTTAGGCAATCGTATCCGCTGAATACGATCCTGCTATTTGTTTGGGTTTTGGGATTGTTCTCGGTCAAAAGGTAGGGATGAGTTGGTATTTCCGAAGATTGTTGGGGGGGGAATATGGACCTGTATATAAACGGAGGCTCCGTTGATTTTGTCCCTTGGTCCTTTTGCCCTCCTGCCCGCTAATCATCCAGCTGGAAGTTTTGGTTAACTTGATTCTGATCTCAATCTTTCAATCTTTTGTCTTTTGGATATTTACCCTCCGCCTTCGTCCGTCTTTTGGACATTGTCACGTCTTTCATGGTCGCGCCTTTTAAAATCAAATATCTTGTCCCTCATTTTGGATATCGTCCGCTTTTAGATTTTGTCGCTCTTTAGTTGTATATACAGGCACGGAGGTCTTCGTCCCTCGTGCGATTTTGACTGTTGCTATTGCTATTGTACATGTTTATTATCTTCTTGTCGCCGTGACAGCTCAACATCTATCAGCCTATCCTTGCCTTGTCGTCACCACCACTTCCACGCCGTGCACCGACAACGTTGACCACCCACTGGTAGCTGCCCAAGAAGATGGCGCCGCCAATGCTGATCCAGGTCACGCGCGGGCCCAGGCCGGCAAAGAAGGCGCTGGCGCCCTGCTCGGCCTTGATGCTGCGCACCATCTGCAGCAGCGACTGCCGCTCTGTGCTCAGCATGATGCGCGTCTGAGCACGTCCAAGGGCGTCGTCGCCGCCGCCGCGATGCCGCCCGCCAGGCTGCCAAACGCAGCGCTCTCGACCGCAGACACCTCCTTTTTCCCCTTGGCAGTTCGCCGCCACGCCTTCATGGCCTCCCACAGGGGAAACTGCACAACGGTAAAGGGCACTTCGCGGAGGACGGTCGCGCCCCAGCCGCGGTAGAGATTCAGAAAGACCGACGGCCCCTTGAGGATGGCCATGAGTGCCTGGGCGGACGACGCAAACTGGCCGGCCTGGGCGCGCTGCTTGACGACCTCGGTGGGCACGCGGACGGCGCACGCGGCAATCTCGCCGAGCGATGCAGCGAGCATGTGGGTGTAGGGAGATTCCTTCCTGCTGCTGAGGGCCGATTTGATACCCTCGTAGGTGACGAAGAAGAGCGACGCGCCCGGCGCCGAGCCGACGACTGCACTGCCGACGCCACGGTAGATGCCCGAAAAGCCGCCGCTGGCCCAGAAGCCCGGACCGGCCTGCAGGCGGGTCTTGAGGGTGTCGAGGGGGAAGAGGCTGAGGTCGACGGACGTGCCCGCGACGGCGCCGGCCAGCAGCGCAGTGGAGTAGTCCATTGGTGGGCGGGTAAGCGACGAGGAAGTCGACGAGAGGCGGTAAGGGGCGAGGACAAGTGGGAGCTTGGCTCCGACGGCTGGATTGGCAGGCGTTTCGCTTTCCGATTGTGTTGTGTCGTGTCGCGTGCAGTCGAGATGTGAGCTCATTTCCGCTGAAGGCTGGCTCCGTCATCGCAGGCCCGAAAATATCCATAACAGGTCCCACTTTTATTTCGAACCTCGCTCAACACTCAACACAAGCTCCGTCTGAAAGCAGCAGGAGCCAACGGTTGCAGCAGTTGCCCGAAGCGGCTGTTGACAGCGATGCACAATGTAACCCATTCTGTTGACTCTTTGACTCTTTGACTTTTCGACTTCTCGACTTCTCGACTTCTCGACTCCATCCTGACCTCGCACGTCGACCGCCTCCTCCTCCCCCTCCCACCCCATGAACCCCGTGCTCCATCGCAGTGCCCAGCCGATTGCCGTCCACGAGTTCCTCGATGCGCTGCGCGCTGCTGCGCCGCCTCGCTTTCCCGATGGCCGCGCCGTGCACCACCGCCGCGTCGGGCTGGCCATTAGCGGCGGCGTCGACTCCATGGCGCTCGCGTTTCTGTGCGCCGAGGCGCGTCGCACATCGCCGTTTTTGCGGATCAGCGACGCGCCCGTGGGCGGGTTCACAGCATTGGTGATTGACCACAGGCTGCGGGAGGGCAGCGGCCAGGAAGCCAAGGAGTGGGCGACGCCCTGGCGGCCATGGGGCACCGCTATCACGTGTTTCCTCTGCGCTGGCCGACCGCGTCTCCGTCGACCTCGTCGGGCCTGGAGACGAATGCCCGCCGGCTGCGGTACCGCGAGTTTGGCACGCGGCTGGCCCCTCTCAAGATTGTGTCGCTGCTGCTGGCCCACCACGAGGACGACCAGTACGAAACCGTCTTGATGAGACTCCTGTCGGGCTACGGCCTCAACGGTGGCATCCGCGGCCTGCGAGGGATCCGCGCGGCCGTCGACCTGCCCGAGTGCCAGGACATTTACGGGGCGCACCAGAGCGGCTTTCTCGACGACCAAAGGAACTTTGCGCCGTACGTCATGATGCGGCCGTCCAAGCTGCAGCGGCGGGACATGAAGGACGAGTTCCGCAACGACATTCGCTTTGCCGCGTCCGTCTTGGGCGACGACGCTGCCAACAGCGTCCTCGACATTAGCCGGCAGTGGCGGCACTGGACGCACATGCACCAGCTGCTGGGCTACGCTGCGCCGCCCTTGCCTCCTCTGGACACCGAAGACATGGGCATCGTGGCGTACCGCCCGCTGCTGCCGTTCGGCAAGGACCGGCTGGTGGCGACGTGTGTGGCCAACAACGTACCGTGGTTCGAGGACCACACGAATGCGGACCCGACTCTGACGATGCGGAACGCCCTGCGGTACGTGGCCAAGAACCATGCCCTACCAAAGGCACTGCAGAAGCCTGCGATCCTGCAGCTGGCAGCACGCTGTGACGCGACGTCGCGCAGCACGAGTCCGAGGCCGCGCGGCTGATTGTCCGGCACGGCGTGGTGGTGCGATTCAGCACAAATGTGGGCACCATTGTGGCAAGGCTGCCCCAGTTGAAGGCGAAGGTGCGAGGCAGGCCGTGGAGACGCGGAGCGAACGATGCATACACAGCGACGTCGACCGAACGACGGCGACTCTACCTTCGCACGATTGCTGCGCTCGTCGTGCAGAAACTGCTCTCCTACGTGACGCCCGAAACCCATGTGACGCCCATTTCGCAGCTGCAGACGGTTGTCGACACCCTGTTTCCCGATCTGGTGGATGCCGCTCAAGCGCAAGCACAAGCTCAGCCTCGGCCTGCCTCCTCCCCCAAGGCCTTTATAATTTGCGGCGTCCACTTTATGCCTTTGTCGGCTCGGCGCTCGGGACGACGTCCTCCTCTTCTCCCGCGTCTGCCTCCTGGTACATGGCCCGCGCGCCCTACGTCTCGCCCGAGCGCGCCAAGCCCGGCATGCACACCATCCCTACAGCCGCTTCCCCGCGCTCGCCCTCTCCCACCGCTGGAATCTTGAGCCTCTTCACTGGCCCTGGTCCGGCTGGAGCCGCTGGCAGCTGTACGATGGCCGCTTCTGGGTCCGCACCCGCTCACGGCTGTCGGCCAATGTCGTCCTCCAGCCCTTTGATGCGGAGCACAGCAAACCCTTCCGTGAAGCCTTGGCCCAGGGTCCCGCCGGCCCAGGGCGCCTCTCGGCCTTTCTGGCCACGCTCAATCCTATGCCCCGGGCAAAGTCAGGTACACCCTGCCCGCCCTGTATGCGCAAAACGACATTGCGCCTCTCCTAAAGGGAGAGCCCTACTGGCCCGACGCGTCGACGGCATTCCACTCGCCGCCGACGACGCCGACGACGACCGCAGGCAGCACTCTTATCACCACCGAGACTACGACTACACCCGAGACACAGCCCCGCCACCGTACCGCACCACGGCGAACCGCGAGCTCGACCTCTTTGTCTGGGAACGCGACCAGCGGCGCTTTGAGGCGGCCAAGCGCAAGGAGCGAGGCGGAGACCCCAAAACAACGGGACGACCGCCGGGTCAGCTGCTGGCCCTCCCTACGCTGGGCGCGCACATCCCGGGCATCGAGGACTGGCTGCAGTGGGAGGTGCGGTACCGCAAGGTCGACCGCCCCGTGCTGGAGCGCATGCAGGCGGCCAACATGGAGCGGATTCATTCGCAAGCCAGGCTGGGCTAGCGAGGACGGAGCTCATAATGTGACCACGACCCAATTGTACAATAGCTCAATCATGATGATGCCACTTGGAAAAATCTGTAATGGATCTCAATGCAATGGTGACTGCAAACAAAAAACGCCGACTCTAGACGTACAGCAAACAAGCTGTTTAGACGAGAACGCTGTGACACTGAACTGACGTATTGGGTCTTGAAGCACGTGTGGGTCAACGGCTACATGCATTGGCTGTGTCCGGATTTGGCAATCCAGGGACAGGGTCGGATTTGCCCGCTGTACTCTTACGAGTAGTGCTCTTTCCAGGGCAGTTGGCGCCTCGGCCTTCTGTAGCTTCTCGTGTCAACACTCCCATCTCAACCTCTTCCCACATCACACCGCGTTGCTCTACGCCTCTACCATGATGACGCCTGCTTCCTCCTCTTGGTAGTTTCTTCTCGCTTCTGATGTGAGCTCCAGCGACTTCCAGCGCCGGCGCGACACTCTCGTGCCTCTATTGACTCCCCTTCCTCAAGCACAGCCTCTATTCACCTCCGCCCTCTCCCTCTCATGGCCGACACCGCGACTGGCCGCTGGGCGGTGCGCATCGTCGCCGGCCTGGGCCTCCTCCTGGCCATCCACTCGATGGTCATTGCCTTTGGGTCGACGGGCGCCGCCGGCCGGTTTGGCGCCTTTTGGCCCGTCTCCCTGGACTTTGTGTTTCTCGAGAGCACCGGCGACGGACGCATGTCTTCGGACGGCCTCCACAACTTTGGCGCGCCCGCAGAGCCCGAGACGCCGCCGCCGGGCAGTCCCTGGTTTGCCCCACGGTCGTCCCACCTGAACAACCTGACGGTCGCACTGTCGCCCAACACGACAGGTGTCTACGGCTTTCTGTTCAACGGCTCGGCGACGCCCGACGGCGCCTATGGCACGTACAACTGGTGCAACATGCCGCATGTGCGCCGGGACGAGTACGTTGTGCCGCCGGCCGACGAAAAGAGGGAGCTGGTCTACGTCGAGCTCGTCCATCGCCACCACAAACGCACGCCCTACGCTTCCAACGGCTTCCCGCACGAGCCGTACGAGTGGAGCTGCGACGACGCGCGGGTGCACCTGTACACCGATCCTGTCGACGCCCCCAGACGAGGCCGGGGGCAGCGTACTACGTGCCCACGTTTGACGCGCCCAGCAACCCGTTCCTCGCCGCCGCGCCTGCCTGGCACGGGTCGTGTCAGTTCCGCAGCTCACCTCGGGCGGCCTCGAGGACGCCTGGCAGCACGGCGCCGATCTGTACGGGGTCTACCACGGCCTGCTGGGCTTTCTGCCGGCCATGACGGACGTGGGCGCCTGGCGCGCGCAGGTTGCTGTCCGGGTGACCAACAATCCCATCACCAGCCAGACGATGGCCATGGTCCTGGGCGGCATGGCGGCGGCTGCATCGGAGGCGGCCACGGCCGCGGGAGAAGACGGGAAAGGCGCGGACGTCGAGGCCACACCCTGCTGGCAGAGGCGGCCGGCTTCGACAGTCTCGAGCCCAGTATGCCTGCCCGGCGGCGGCCGAGCTGTTCAAGGCCATTACCGCCGAGAGCGTCCACTACAACGACTACTATGGCGGCTCGCCCGTCTGGGCCGACCACCTCGAGCAGCTGCAGCCTTTGTTTGCGACGCTGGACGCCGCCTCCGGTGTCGACGCCGCCGACCCGCGCGGCTTCCACGCGAGCGTCGACCACTACTACGACAACCTGTCGGCGCGCCAGTGCCACGGCAAGCCGGCCGTGGCGGGCGTGTCTCGGGCTGTCTCTGACACAGTCTTCCGCGTCGGCCAGTGGGAGTACAGCCGCATGTACCGGGACGATGCGCGGTCGCTGGCGGCGAGCGTGGGCGCGTGGGGCGTGTGGATGGCGCAGTTGGCGCAACACCTGCGGGGAGCCGCGGCGGGCGACAGCGTCCGCTACAGGCACAACGTCGCGCACGACGGCAGTCTGAGCCGGCTGCTGTCGATTCTGCAGGCGGACGAGATGGTGTGGCCGGGCATGGGCAGCGAGGTGGTGGTGGAGCTGTGGAGGAGCGAAGAGGCGGCCACGGCGTCGAGGGACGAGTCCCCGTCGACGGCGCCCGCCCCGTACGTTTCGTACGACGTCCGCATCCTCTTCAGCGGCAAGGTCCTGCGCTCGTCGCATCCCGAGCTGGGCCTGCTCGATATGGTGCCCCTCCACAAGCTCCTCGACTACATTGATGGACTGGTCGGTGTCCATGCCGCCCTGCTGCCCGCCAAATGCAACGGGACGAGTCCACTGTGATGGCTGGATCTGTTTCTGCTATAAGCTCTAGTCGTGAGTTGCTGCCTTTGTATAAATTCACCTCTTTTCGTTCTTCTGTCGTATGTTCCCTATATGTCTTCACTCCACAAACCGGTGGCCACGACGGCGGCGGTGTTACCGCGCTGCAAGAGGCCACAGTGGCTACAAGCGGAAAAAAGGCGTGTTCCGTCACGGCGCCGAGCGCACAAAAGACTCCATCGAGACGACAACCGACTTTCGAGCATACACGGCTGCGAGTGACCAGGTGGTGTAGAACATGCAGAAGCAGAAATGGACAGTGGGAAATGAAGAAACATGGGAATAAATTTAGACCGTTTTGACAACCGTTGACCAAATGCTGAAACTGAGACAAAGATGGATGTTCCAAGGCGGAATATGGAGCGTGGAAAACAACAGAAAGAAACCAGGCAACACAGTCAGGCAACAGAGCAAGAAAACCAAGAACAAGAAAACACCACTCTTTCACTCTTTATTCAACATAAAACACTATGCCGTCCCGCCTCACACCCCCATTGCGTACAACGCATCATCTCCGCCGGTGCCCCTGACCGCCACCGCCTTGGCGCGGCTGGCTGCCGTATGCCCGGCGGCCGTTGCTGTTGCCGGCGCCGTTGGCCTTGTTCTTGCCCATGCTGGCGGCCAGCGTCAGGTCGACGCGCGGCGGTGTGGCAAAGCCAAAGCTCTTGCCCATGCTGGCGGCCAAGTCCAGCTTGAGCACGTCAAAGACGGAGCGCAGGCTGTGGCTGGCGTAGGCGTGCAGGTAGGCGCGGTAGCCGTCCTTGGCCGACTGGTGCAGGTGGTAGTTTTTCGCCATCAGGTCCTGCAGCGGCGCCTGGATGTTGGCGACCTTGTTGGTGGGAAGTCGTACTCGACGACGGGCACGCGGGCCTCGCGCAGGTAGGCCAGGAAGCCGAGCTCGCTGGGCAGCAGGAAGAGCAGCGACTTGCCGGTGCCCTGCTTGCCGCGGGCCGTGCGGCCGACGCGGTGGACGTAGGCGCGGCCGTCGTCTGGCGGGTCAAACTGCACGATCCAGTCGACGGAGGGGATGTCGAGGCCGCGCGCCGCCACGTCTGTGCACAGCAGGATGCCGTTGTCGGCGTTGATAAACTCAAAGAACGTCTGGGTGCGCTTGGCCTGCTTCTGCTTGCCGTGCAGGTCCAGGACGCCGCCCAGGTCGAGGTAGCGCAGCAGCTCGCCGTGGTACTTGACCGAGTTGCAGGAGCTGAAAAAGACAATGACCTTTTCTTGTTGACCATCTTCTTGAGGAACGAGTACAGCAGCAGGAAGCGGTTCTGCGACGGGCACACCACGTAGCCCTGCTCCAGGCCGTCCACGGTGCTAAACTGCTGCTCCTCGTCCACATTGAGTACAGCGGGTTGGCGCGCAGCGACACCTTGGCCAGGTCGTCAATCTTTTGCGTCTGCGTGGCGAGAAGAGCATCGTCTGCCGCTCCTTGGGCAAAATCTTGATAATCTTGCGCAGCTCGTCCTCGAAACCGACCTCGAGAATCCGGTCCGCCTCGTCAATGATGAGCGAGCGCAGGTGCTTGTACAGGAAGGGCGTGGTCGACAGGTGGTCCAGCAGGCGGCCCGGCGTGGCCACCAGCAGATTGACACCCTTGCCCAGCTTCTCGGCCTCGGCGCGCCGGTTGGCGCCGCCCATGACGATGCCCGTCGTCTGCGAGTGGTGCGCCATCAGCTCCTGGGCCACGCCCCAGATTTGCAGAGCCAGCTCGCGCGTGGGCGTCACGATAATGACACCCACGCCGTTGCGCGGCTTGAACTTGAGCGAATACAGCATCTCGACGGCAGGAATCAAAAAGGCCAGGGTCTTGCCGGAGCCCGTCTTGGCCGCGCCCAGCAGATCCTTGCCCGCCAGCAGCGGCGGCAGGGCGCGCCGCTGGATCTCCGTCATGGTCTCGAGGCCATGTCGGCCAGGCCGCGCTTCGTCTTGTCCGAGATTGTGAGGTCGGCAAACGCCGTCGAGCCATTGTCTGATGACGGGCCGTCCACTGCCGGCAGTGTGAGGTGCTGTGTGTCCGCGTCGTCGCTGGCCGCCGGCAGCTGTGCCGGGTCGGATGTGCCATCGTCTTCCTCGACCTCGTCCTCGGCATCAGACGCCTTGACGTCTTCAAGAGCCTCTTCCTCATCGACCTCCTCGGCCTCCTCGGCCTCGACCTCATCGACCTCCTCAACCTCCTCCTTCTTGGCCTTCTTTTCCTTCTTTTCCTTCTTCTCCTTCTTGGCCTTCTTCTTCAGTTCACGCTCGGTCTCGGCATTTTCGTTGTCATCGTCGCTATCGTCGTTTGCTGCTGCTGCCGCCTCTGCTGCCGCTGCCGCCAGCTTGGCCTTCTTGAGCTCCTTCTTCTCGGCCCGCTCGCTGGTGCCGTTCGTCTCCTTGAGCTTTCTCTTCTTGCCGGCTTTTTCAGCCATGGTGACGTCGTATGTGTGTTGGGTGGGAAGCGGAGGTGGATGGAAATGTGCTTGTACTGGGTGGTGTGGTGATGTTGGATTCTGCGTTGAATTGCTGGGTGCAGACAAAGATGGCGGTTGAGAGATGCTCAGAAAAATCCTATGCAGAAAAAACAGTCGTCTCCCAAGCGGCGGCAGAAAAAAATATTATGTGGAGACACATCTGTTATCGATTAGAGCGGTCAGGAGCGCCACGGGTCTCACTCGATTATGTCATCTGGGCTCGGAGCGACCGCCTCAGGCAGAAACTGACTAACACGAGCTGCCGATGAGTGTGAGGTGCACGTGACGTGATCTCTACCAGCAAACATCGACTGATCAACGATGGTGACAGTTTCAGTGAATATACGAGTATACGAAATAGGCTTTCATGAGCTCTCTCCGAGACATGGTTCCTGATCATGAGAAAAGGCTGCTGCGCCTGGAAATTTTAAACTACGCCGGCCGTTGTGCCGTCTCACGATGGCCTCAAGCCTTCTCAGTCAGTCTCTTCGCGCTTTTGGACGCAGCTCAACACATGATGGCGCCACCATATCGTACCGTCTCCGCTCAGTGGTATTTTGCCTGTTGCCTTCTGCTTCTTCTTGAAATTTCCATTTATTCATATCCCGTCCCTTGGTTGAGTGCACTACCCATAGTTGTTTGTATTCCCGACCCTCTGTCCCCAATGTCTAGCCATCCGCCGGAGATGCGTGTCAAAAGTCGAGAACAATAGGCAGAGTGCGGAAAACCACCATGGCAAAGTAAATCGTAAACCACGCAAAAGAAGCATGGCGGATGTTTGGTCATAATCGTACAAATCAAATGCAACGCAAATGCAGCGCAAATGCAGCGCAAATGCAGCGCAAACGCAACGCAAACGCAACGCAGAGCAAACGCAGAGCCCCTTGGCCTTAGTGGAGAGCTTCGGGAGCGGGTTGCTCGTGTTTTGCCGTGGAGCCCTTGCCGCGCCACGTGCTGACCGCATCGATGCCGGCCGAGTAGCGGACCTCTTCGGTGCCGTACGCCCGCGGCGTCAGCTTGATGAGCGTGTGCAGCGGCACGTTCATCCAGGGGCTGCGCTCCTGGTCCTTCTTCATAAAGTAGGCGTAGATGCAGCGAATCACGGCCTGGTGCGTAATGATCAGAATGTCCTCGGAGCGCTCGAGCTCCATGATGATGGGCTCCAGCCGAATGACGACGTCGCGGTACGACTCGCCGCCGCGGTAGCGGTAGTTGTACTTGTCGGCGTCGCGCGCCCGGAAGTCTTCGGGGAACTCGTCCTTGATTTGCTGGTAGGTGTAGCCGTCGCAGACGCCCGAGTCGAGCTCGTCCAGCGCCTTCCACTGCAGCTGGTTGTAGTCCTTGGGCAGGTGGCGCGCCGTGGCAATTGTGCGTTTCAGCGTCGACGTCCACACGGTGAGCGGGCGGTCGTCGCCGACCGACTGGCGCACCAGCTCGGGCAGCTTGAGGCATACTTCTCGCCGCGGGGCGAGATCTCGGCGTCGCCGCCAATGCGGCCGCTCAGGTTGTACATGCTCTCGCCGTGCCGTGACAGCCAGACGGACCGCGGCCGGATGTGGACGTTGATCAGGTAGTAAACAATGCGGCTCTGCAGGTAGTCGCGGATCCGGCTGATGATGACGCGGCTGCCGGTGTCCATGATCTTGAGGTACGTCAGCTCGTCCTCGTCGCCGTCGCCGTCAATCGTCTTGTAGACCTTTTCGTATTTGCGGATGCGGTTGCGGAAGTCCTGGCGGCTTGTTCTGGGTCTTGGCCCACATAGTCGGGGCTGGTGGTCTTGACGTCGCGGATGTTGGCCATGATCAGGTCCTCGTCGTCACACTTGCTCTCGACAAAGAGAACCTCAATGTTGTTGGCCGTGCAGAGGTCCAGGATCCAGCGACGGCGCGCTTTTGTGGAGTTGGTGGCATCGAGGATACCGACGACGCCGCCGCCCGTCTTGAGCCACTTGAGCATGTCGGCGACGGCAGCCTCGGCGGCGGCACGGCGCATACGCTCGCCCTCGGCATTGCCAGTGTCAAAGAAGTCGGCTGTCGGCTGTGCGGCGTCTTTCCGACGGTAGTTGCCGACGTTGAAGGTTTGTGCGGGGATGGAGAGCCACTGGAGGTATCGTTGTGCTGTTGGAGGAGTAAGTATGTGGCCGCGTAGTGGCAAAGGTGAGCTCACAGACCCATGGCTGTTTGCGAGGCAATCATGCGTTGACGTACCTTTCTGGCGATGAAGCTCTTGCCCGGGCAGGAAGCCCCACCATCACCACACACACCTTGAGGTCCTCCACCTGGACACCGTTTGAACCACGCGCCATGGCTGCTGCAGATTGTGTGCAGGCCGCAAAGGCGGTGGGAGGGAGAAGAAAGGTTGAAGAGGGGGCAAAGTGAAGCAAAGGTCAAGAGATGGCTTGACAAGAAGTTGAAAAATAGAGTCAGAAACACGAATTGACGATGACGATCGGCCAAGAAAGGGGAGCCGCAAAAAGATCGTACGTCGCTTAAAGGCGTAAATGGGGAAAGCCCAGAAGCTCCCAAAGACTAAAGATGGCACTGTTTGAAGTCTCTGGACCGGTTTGGACTCCTCAGCCGATTGGTTTTGCGGGTGATGTCGGGTGCTGACAGGGTGCTGTGGGCAGCGAGACTTGGAGGCTTTGACTGGGCTTGGAGTCTGACCAGCTAGGCGTGCAGGGCTAGGAGATCGGGGCCCAGTTCTTTTGGTTCGTTACGGCGTAGGGTATTAAGAAGAGAGAAACGACGAGGGCCAAGCTCGCAAGCAATTGTGCCGATGCTAAGCTGGCTGGAGGAAGCAGGCAGGCCAAAAAGGCAGCCGGCACAAGCAGACCACTTTGATAGAAAATGGCGAGAGGAGATGCAAGAGTCGTGTGAGGAGACGGCAAAGGGAGGTCGTCTGGAAGGTCACGCGAGCTGGTTCCGTCTTGGGCGTTGAAGGAGATGGGTAGGCGAGCTCGAGTAATAGAGCACGGTAAACCTCCGTAGAACTCTTCAAGATGGCCGATTGGACGGGTCAAAGGCAGCTTTGTTGTCGGGTTGGCGGACGGCGATAAGGAAGAAGGAGAAGAGCGAAGCAGAAGACGAGGAAAGCCGGAGAGAAGAGAAGACGAGAAGCACAACAACAAAGATGGAAGGGGTTGAAGGGAGAGTCAAGATGCAAAGAAGATGAAGCGAGAGTCAAGATGCAAAGAAGAAACGAGAAACGAAGAAACGAAGAAACGAAGAGACGAAGAAACGAAGAGCAAGGCAGAAATACGAGGGACTACAGTATTACATACTCAGACAGAGGGAGGCGCCAACAGCCGTAACCGAACGACCGCAAACTAGCAGCTGCTCCAGCTATGTCGTACGCATGATCATGCACACGAATAGTGCTCTTACATATACTTGCACAGCTGATTCATTAAAAGGCAGACGCCTCCTCTCCACGGGCCGAGAAGGTCACGAAAAGTCACGAAAAGGGACTAAACGCGCCGTGCTTTTGATAGGCCCCTTTTGTCCTTTGGTCCCTTTGGTCCCTTGACCGCTCCGAACGGCCCTGCAGCGATTCAGCAGCCGGGCTAGCGGCAGGGCGGGACTTGGTGACGGGTCAGTGATAGGGTATCTCGAAGCGGGGGCAGGCGACAGGCGTGGTGAGACAACGCCTTCACATTGCTACTCGTGCTTCGTACAGGCACGTTGCCGCGGCTCAAAGTCTCCCGAGCTGTGTGACTCGTACGTGCCGCTGTGATCACCGGCTACTTCCACTGGTACGGCAGAATAGTGCGTATTGTTGCCGTCTCCTGTCCTAAACCTCCTCTCCAAGTCTTTGGAACGCTTTCAAAGGCACCGATGAGCCACAATGCTAGGATCCAATGACCAACATGAAGTCGACGTTCTCCACAAGCTGCAAATGGAGACTGAAGGTGGAGTGGGGAGGACCGGCTTGGACTTGGATCTGGACTTTAGAGGAGCTTCACTCGACGTACAGGAGGAGCGGGCGAGAAGAACATACGAGTACGGAGAATACAGAAGCGAAAAAATGGGAAGAAAGCTACGAAGCGCCTGAACGGTGTATAAATAGACTACGAAGTAAACGAAGACGAGCTGGGATCGGTAGCCATGACAGGGCTACAGTCCCTACGGTACAGCTCCCTCCATCTCTCTTATCACAGGGCTACCCCCGCGTTTGTCAATGCAATGTCCCGTCCTTGAGCAACAGGACAAGATACAGCAGAGGCATGCAGGGGGCATTCAGGTGACGAGACAAGCCATGCAGGATTCGCAGCATACCAAGACGAAGCTGGGGAGGCTGCGTGCAGATCAGCACATCAGAACAGACACGTCGAACAAGTGAAATAAGACTGGCAGCCAAGACGGCATCCCCCGTGGCGATGGCACGAGACGTACTGCGTATGAGTACGCCGTAATTACGAGCCAACCAGGTCGTTTTGTGATCCCCGCATAGTCTCGCGTGTCCAACATGAAGGCTGGCATTCCTTGAAATCATGGGGAAGATGTGACCAGCGGCACACAGCACACAGCACAGCACACAGCTGGCCATGTGAACAAGCTGCACAACGGCGCCTTCTGGGAAGAATCCGGAAGACAACGCTTCGATGCCCCAAGTCGGGCGATCCGATGAGGCTGGACACACACCTTTTCGGTGAAGCGTTCTGGAATGGTCTGGTCTCTGACGCTACAGACTGCGTGGGACGGCGTGGGGGCAAACGAGCGGTGACGAGTAATTGATACGGAGCACAGTCTGTCTATGTATGGGATATGTGTCACTAGAAGTCGAGAATGACTGGGTGAAAGGTATTGCACAAACTTGACTACTTCGTAGACATGGACAAAATTTCAAAGAGATGCGTTTCCTGATTATCGTATTTCAGAGAGGGGCATTGCATCTTGTCCACTCTACGCAAAAGAGAGCGCCGATGTTCTTATCCATTCCGACATAAGGATGCCGTCAATGCTCAACGGTCTATTTCTCCCTTTTCCCCCTGCTTTCGTTTAGCAGTGCCATACATACTATGTTCAATCTGGGCCACCTCGATCAAAAGCTTGAAATCCGACACAACATGAACCCACGACATGACCCCAATACGAAAGCTCAATGACCCGGCCCGCGGGATACGGCGCCGTTTGATGTGACGACCGGCCTGGACGGCGTGAAACAGGGCTAAATCTGGCGATCTGGCGGTCTGGCGGAATCTGTTGGGAGAAGGATTGAGGAGGAGCCCGATGTGGATTGGTGGCTCTAGCGAAACCCAACGGACGATCCTTCGGGGCGGCCTTGAACAAGAAGCTCTGGCTTTGCTTCCTCTGTCAATTTCAATTTCAATCTCACTTTGGCTCGACTCCCGTCCATGTATTCACCCGCATCGGCATGAGAGCTCATTCAGGACAGCTCCGGTGGTCAACGACATCGGCCCATGGCCGAATCTCAGCTCGTCGCGGTTATGTGTAAGACGTGCTCCAACAAGATGATCGCGGCAAGATAAGATCCTACGCCAAGACAAAGACGCTCGGATGGCAGAGAATTCGAAAGAAATTGGTATGGAAGCAAAAGAATGCCACCCAAAGACGGGTTCAACGATGACGAAGTCCAGCAAATCCCCTGCTCCAAGCAGAGGAACAGGGACCAGTGAGTGACAGAAAGACATGTGAAGCGGATCGACCCACGTTTTGACAGCGCTCGGAGCACCAGTGACTAATCAAACGGGTCGCCGAGGTCAACGATTTCGGGGCCCCGGCAGCCGTGTTTCAGCGTGATAGTAGGCGAAGCATACCGCAGATGGTGTCAATGCCCAGTCCCGCGTGGCAGCAGTGAAAGCACTGCGTACTCCGTACGGAATACGATACCCAATCTACCGTTTGTAACCTCTGCTTCGTGATCCTTTTTCAAGGAAAAAGTCTCTGGGAATTGTCCTCCGGGCCAAAACGTCGGTCCGTAGGCGAGGAAGGCGCAACGGACAACAAAAAGAGGATCCCGTTGGCGCTTCCTTTGGGAGCTAAGGAGGGTCCTGCCGCTTTGGACTCCGCCGGCCGTCAATACTAATCAAAAAGTCACATCCGACGGCTTCATTTATCAAAGCAGAGTCTTTCCCTTCCTTTTCCTCTCTCCCTCTTTTTCCCCTTCTCCTCTTCTCTTCTGTCCCTCGCTTTGCCTTTGTCGCCAGCAACAGCCACCATCATACCTACAACATACTCCACAGCATGTCTACCACTCCGACTCCGCCTCGAGACGGCCGCATTGGTCGACGCGCTCGGCTTCATGGAGAGGGTGACGCGCAGCGTCTACATATTGCGCCCGCCCACGCCCACGCCCACGCCCGCCGCCGTCACGACAACCTCGTCCGGCCAGCGCAAGGCCCCCAAGCTCGTCATCGTCACCGCCTGGATGGGCGCCAAAGTGCGCACGTCGCCAAGTACATTGCACCTTACCGCGACAGCCTCGTGTTCGGCGAAGACCCCAGCGAGCGGCCAGCCATTCTCCTGGTCTTTTGCCACCAGGACACGGCCTCGTCCTACTCCAAGGCCGAGGCCGTCGCCGTGACCGCCGCGCCCTTTATCGAGGACATCCTGGGCGACTCGCTCAACACCACGCCCAAAGAAGACTCGCCCGCCGCGTCGGCCAATGCCGTGCCCGAGATACTCGTGCACACGCTCTCCAGCGGCGGCTGTCTGACCCTGAGCCAGCTCTACAACGCCATCGACCCCGAGCACGTGCGCTGCCTGCCGCCGCACGTCACCATCTTCGACTCGTGCCCGGGCCGCTTCCGCTTCTCCAACTCGGTCGCGGCCTTTTCTGCCGGTCTCGACCGTGCCCCGCTGGCCAAGCAGCTCGTCCTGTACCCGGCCATCTACGTCGTGGTCTTTTCCATGCTTGCCCGCATCCGCATCGAGCGCTTGTTTGCCTGGTTCCACGCGCTTTCGCGCTCCTTCATGCTGGCCGCCTTTGGCACCCAGCCCTCGCCCAAGCCGCCCGGCCCCAGCGCGCCCTCAACCCCTGGACGCCGCACAACGTCAACACCGTCTTTGGCGGCAACCGCCGCGAGGTGCGCCGGTCGTACCTCTACTCCGACTCGGACAAGATCATTCTGAGCCAGGACGTCGAAGAGCACGCCAACGAGGCCAAGAGCCTGGGCTTCACCATTGACCACATGGCCAAGTTCCCCGGCAGCGAGCACGTCGCCCACGCGCGCAAGGACCCGGAGCGGTACTGGCGGATTGTCCGGGAGACGTGGCTGGGCCAGAAGGAGTAGGGCCCCGCCGGCATGGGTGTAGCAACAACACGGAACTGGTGTTTCGGAAGCCTACTGGCTTATGCGATGGGTCAATTTTTGGGTTTGCATGGTTCTGAAAAGCCTTTGTTGCTCACTCTCTTGCGCCCTTTCCTGCGACTAGACTTGGATATACAGGTGCATTGTTATGACTGTTTTATCCTGTCCTTTCGCCATGACGACACACCGCCAGCCGCCTTGCCCCCATACGACACCCACACGCCCACGCATGCTGCTCTTGGGCAATCGTCGATGCAGACCCGAAACAGCCATCCCGTCCCACGCTGCTCCCATGCAGGCGCCCCTTCGCCCTCGACGGCCAGCAGACGCATTGTGCCCCACTACGGCAAAGCCATCTCGCCGTGCGCCCGGCCTCACGCGCCGGCTGCCAATGTCCAGCAGCAGGTTGCCGAGCTTCCACCATCTCGGTCAGTGCATGCACTATTTCCTCCGCACGCATGATGCAAAGCTGTGAATCTCTACCGCAGCTTTTCTGGTCTGGCTGGTATTGGTGGTTTGGACCACAAGGGCAGCCGTTGAAGACGGTGCCAATACCGCCAATTTGGTGTGCTCTGAGTCGACAATACTACGTACAGCGAGATCAGCTGGCCTTTGGTCTGTTTGAATCGAGTTCCTGTTGGCCTACTTGGAATGTCGAGATTCGAGCAGCATCTGCTTCGTTTTTTTTACTATAGTCACATGGGTTTGTAATATATATAGAGAAGATTTAGAGAAGACAGGGAAGAAATAGAATGGAAGACTCTTGTCTTGCGCCATGAACTTAGTCATTGTTGTTTCTACCTGTGTGCATATAAGTCATGCCCTCTGCTGTTGAAATATATATCGATTAATACATATGAGAGTGGCAGATTATAGATTTGTAGACTGTTGCTTTTGAGGAAAGACAAACAAGTTGTCGTCTTTCTTTTATACAAATAAAACATGTACTCAGGCTGATACGAAGGCAAAGAAGTTCCAAAAAGAACTGTTTCAAAACCAGTCACATGATAGTCCACGCATATCGCGCCAAGGCAACGACGAAATGGACTCCGGACGGGCCGCCTGCAGGCGATCGCCCCTGTATCTTTTGCTTCTGGGGCGCAATGGCGCAGCCTCTGTACTGTCTGGAATGCCTCTGTAATGCGTTGTAATGCGCACCACACAGGGCGCAGATCCCGACCTGCATTGCCGACTTTTGACCTTTTCTCCTTGACATCAACGACCTACGGAACCGCCCATCGACAACGCCCGTTGCGCGTCTCTTCCATCCTTCCCCTGCGCTGCAGTCTTCTTTTTCGAGTTCGACTCGAAGCCGGACTCGATTCGACCGCCCGTCCCCTGGCCGGTTCACGCGCGACGAACCACAGCCTCTCCACGCCTCCTGTGATCCTCCTTATCTCGTCTTCTTCTCGGCTCGCGCACACCGTCATCCACCATGTCGAACCCAAACGCTCTCTATCTGCTGTCCGACCACATTAAGCTGTCGCTGTTGGAGCGCCAGAGGTCCAAGGCGCTGAATCTGCTGCAAGACGACGGCGACGACGCTGCAGCGGCGGGCGAAGGCGGCTCGGCCGGCGCCTCTGAGCGCGACGCCCAGGACGGCCACATTGCGCGATCCCTGGACCAGCTCCAGGAGGGTCTTGCGTCGCTCAAGAGCGAACAGGCCCGTCTAGAGGCGGCCGGCGAGGAGGGGTACGTTCCGGCAAGCCTACGGCAAGCCCACGGCAAGCCCACGGCACGATGCACGACGCACGACGCACATGCACATCGCTCTGCTAACCCACCCGCGCAGGAAAGCACTCAACATTGGCGACGCGCTGCCTGGCCTGCAAACGAAGCTCGACGAGCTGACGGCGCAGTTCAACGGCACCGCGCCCATCTCGGCGGCCGGCACGTCCTCCACCATCAAGCCGAAGCGAAACACGGCAACCCCCGCGAACAAGGCCGTCCGCTTCAAGGACAAGCCCCTGCCGCCGCCCGGCACCGACGGCGACGACGTCGATCTCGAGGCGCAGCGCACCTCTCTGTTCCGCCGCCCGTACACCGATGACCCCGACGTCGACGGCACGGGGTCGCCCGCCCCCTCGTACGAGGACCAGGACAATGTCCAGCTGCACAGATGCACGCGCGCATCATGGCCGACCAGGACGCGCAGCTGGACGCGCTGGGCGCGAGCATTGGCCGGCAGCGGGAGCTCAGCATGATGATTGGCGACGAGCTGGACAGCCACGTCGCGATGCTGGAGGAGGGCGAGCGGCTGACGGACCAGCACCAGACGCGCATTGACCGCGCGCGGCGGCAGGTGGGCAAGATTGCGCGGTCGGCGGGGGACTGCAAGCAGATGGTGGCCATTGTGGTGCTCATCATCGTCCTCATTCTGCTGATTGCCATTCTCAAGTGAGGCCTTGGGCGCTGCGCCTCCCTTTTCCATTCTCTGTTCTTCTGCCTCTTTCATTGTCGACGTTGAGCGGTCAGCATCGTTTTGGCGTTGGGGTCTTTCTGTCTTTTCTCTTCGTTCGTACTCATCTCTCGGTCTTGGCTATCGTTTTGTCTCTGTTCTTTTTGGTCGCTTTCTACTTTCGAGTTATTGCTATCGGCTATCTTTTGACTTTCCTCAAGTCCAATGTATGTATCTACAGCACACTGTTTCATCGTCACTGTTTCAGCAGTATATGCCCTTGCGATTGCCTACTATACCTACTGTGCTCTGCACGTTTACGCCCTCATCCCCCTCTTGCACTTCGCTTTTTACAAAAACACAACAAATCATGTGCGTCGGTAGTATTTGTGGGTTTTAGGACAAAGGTGAGTATTCTGATGTGTGCCGTACGTGTCTCCGTCTACTCCTTCACCCCCTAAGCCTCCAAGGTATAGCATAGCGTCTTGTGCTATCTAACTCTCCCTCATAAAACACCGCCCATCATTTGCCAAGCATGGCCATAACCCAGGGAAAAAGAACCTAGAAAGATGAGCAGAGAAAATGCAACGACGGGCAAGGAGCAGACGAAACGAGAGCGAACGCTGACGATTGTAGATAAGATGATCCGGCAATGATGCAAAATAAGAAGAGTGAACAAAGAAAAGCTGCAAGTCGCAAAAATGAGATTCCCACGCCCATGTGCTGCCTTTATGACACGACCAGCCGAGTCCCGGCACAGGCACAAATATGATATAAAAACCCACGAGCAGAACAGCAAAACAAAGAAGAGTGAGACTAGAACGCCGGAAGCTGTGCAAACCAGAAAAGAGTCGGCTAGACCGAGAAGAGCCCGACAAAAAGCCGGGGGAACGACGGGGGAAAGCAAATCAGATATAAACACAAAACGCCAGGGACGCCTCGCAGATTGTTAAAGAGGCTTCATGTCAAGGCTCAGCGAATGATGTCGCCCTCCTTCTGAAAGCCCTGCAAGTCCTCCAGGATATCGCTGCCGCCGAGCATGCCAGCGCCGCTGATGAGAGGCTTTCCATTATCCGGCCACAGCTCGTAAAACTTGATGGTGCTGTCGCTGGACGCAACGGCAATGCAGCCCTCTGTTGTGTTGTTGTCCGGATCAGCAGGCTTCCGTGTGCCACGGGGTCGACTCTGTGAACAAGAGATACCGTACAGGGCACGGCTCTTTCCACCATCCCATGTGATGGCTGCCACCTGCTTGCACTCGGGCCACGAGTAGACGGCAATTCGGACATCGTGGCCGGGATGCGCGAAGCCGAAAGTGACAGCAATCTCTCGCCGCGTAGTGCTCCAGATCAGGCTGGTCACCTGTGATGAAACGAATATGGTGGCAAGCGCGGTGCCGGATGTTGTGTGGTAAAAGTGGATGCATCGGTCGTTGGAGCCTCCGCCGGTGGCCACCAGTCCATCCTGCCAGGGACAAAAGGCGATTGCTTTCACGGCGGCGCCGTGCTCCCAGCGATACGTTTCCGAACGCATTGGGATGTGGCGGACTTTTGCCTGTTGAGGCGCTCGCGGACTTCGCTGCCGTTGGGAAGTCGTGCGGCAAGGCGGCTGTCGGCAATGGCCGAGCAGAGTGACCCGTAGGAATGCTGCCACTTGGACACCTTTGCTTTCCAAGCCGCACAACACCAGTCCGGCAGAATGTTCTTGACGTGAAAGAAACAGCAGCTGTTGTCGTTGCCTCCCGTCGCAAAGGACTGCCCGTCGCAGGCCCAGGCAAGGCCGCACACTTGCTGATTGTGAACCGCCATGCGAGTGACAAGTGTGATATCACCGTACCACCCGTCCTTGTCGACTTCGGACTCAATCGGCCACTCAATGACGTAGTATAGGATGATGCCACGGTCTGTGCCGACAAGCAGATCTTCTGTCGGAACAAGCACCCTTGTTTGTTCGGATTCCGTGACGGACGTAGGGTACAAACTGGTCGCCAGCTCAAGCAAGAGATACCACTCGACTCTTGGATCAGCATCCGCGTCGTTCCAGCCTCCGGCATGGACATGAGTCCAAACGTGCCGTTGGAGCGGCCAAATGCTAGGATGCTTTTACCGCCTTCCTCCGACGAAAAGCCAGGGCCGTGAGCCAAACATGCATGCTGTCGCTGCCATTCAGATGATCAGCGCCGTCGGCTTCAGTCCAGATGTAAAGCAAATCGGCAAGTCCAACAGCCATGGTGCCACTAGTCGGCGAGTATGCGAGCAGGGAACAGTAGAAGTCGTCCGAAAGCTGGGCGCAGAGAGGATACTAAAACAGAGACATGTTAGCGATGCAATGCTCATCATGAAATACGAAAGCTGTCATGGTCGGTTGACTTACCGGGTCGGAGTCCTGTCCCATTCTATAAAGTGGTGGACCTTGCTCTTTTCTGTTCGTCTCTGTCAGCATTGCACACATTGTCCTTGGAAAGAGCTCGACTCACTCGTCTTGAGGCTGTCGTTGACCCAGCATGTGCCGCTCCAGGTGGTTTTCTGTGTCTTGGGCGCTATCTGGGGATTCTTGCTGCTTGTGGGCGGCACCACGGGGCCGTAGTCGGACTGCAGCTTGAATGCTCCCTTATCGACATTGCACTGCAAAAGTCTCGACGTGCGATCAAAATCCAAAGCGGCAGCGAGACGGCTGGGATGTTTGTCCATGAGCTCAGAACTAGAGCGATGCGCTTCCTCGACAAACTCTGATCTGACAAAAGGTGCGGAGCTGGTGCCGGTTTGCACCAAGGTGCCATGGCCATTGTCAACGGCACCTGTGACTGGGGGAATGGTTCTAACAGACCAGACTGAGCGCGGATCAGTCCCTGTCGAAGCTCCATTTGGGGATCGTCGTTGAGGCTTCCATTGCTCAGAGTCGTCCCAGCTCTTGCCTGGGTGGGCTGGCCCGCCTCGTGGAGAAGGACTTGGCGCTCATCTGCAAATGTCGGGGCAGGATTGTGGTGGGTGTGCGTTTCGGAAAAGGCATCCGCGAGATCATACCACGGCGAAGGATCTTCTCGGCTGAGTTGAGGTCACTTGACGCTTGGTCATGCGGAATTTCTCGGAAATGGTAAAGGCAGCACATCCTGAGTCGCGCGGGTGCACAAATCGGTCAGGAGCGCGGACAGAGCTTGTGGCGTGCCGGTTGCCAAGTCGGGAGACAGGATTTCAGACCCGGGGCAAGGCGTCAGTCTGGGAAGAGTCTTGGAATAGAATCTGGACGGAAGGCTGCCGCGCGTCTATGCGGCTGACGGACGCTGCTTGCTCTGGCACTGTTGGATCTGACGCTGCACGGTCTGGTGGTGCTGCCTGCGCTGGCCCTGAGGCTGCTGCTGGCTAAGCTGAGAAGCTTCTGATGCGGTGTGAGAAACGCCGAACGGGGGCACTCATCGGATTGTCTTTGTACAGCTTCCTAGGCGGGCTCCTAGGAGTTCCATCTAGAGTGTAGGAGCCGCCAAATCGGTTGTTTCGCTGGACAAAGGGGGCTTGCTAGGGGTGGTCGACTGCGATGCATAGCCGGAATCAAGGGGAGAGAGCCCAGGTGTCAGATCGGCTGCGAAGCCGCAAGAGTGTCTGGTGTCTTGGCGCGGATGGGAAGTGACGCTATAGAGGTCGTGAAGGTGCTGGAAATGTCCATTGATGCGGCTATACAGTGATGCTTCCATGTGCTCGTGATGGAGAAGTGCAGGCGGTGTTGATGGTGTGAAACTAAATAGAAACAGAAACAAGGGCTGGAGCAATCATGCACCAATCTCCGAGGGAAACGGTGTTGGTGAGATGCGTCTCAGCCGAAACAAGAACGAAAACAGAAACCAAGGACAAAGAATACCGGTCAGATCGGCTGCGAAAGATAATGAAAAGAATAATGGACGATGGGCAGATGGATAGACGAGCCAGTGTGCGGAAACAAAGGAGATGGAACGAAGAAGCAGAGTCCTAAAAGGGGACAAACCAAGCAACAAAAACACTTAATGCATGCTCGGGTGGGCTGACGAGGGAGTTCTTGTGATGCTACTGATGGATGGAGCTCCGACGGAAGCCAAGAAAAGAGATACTGAACAATAAGAGTGATGTGCCTCTCAACGATGCGTCTGTTGGCGGCCAATGTGTTGAGGTGGTCGACGAGGGCCGCGTAATGATATAAAGTGCGGCGGGCCGGTTGATGCCGCGGAGGCGTCCAAGAACAATGGCGAGTGAGGAAGACGAGGTGCTAGGTGACGGAGAAGAGAAGATGCTGAATAGGAAAAGGGAAGAAGGGAAGAGAGAGGAAGTGAGGCAGCCGATTGTTGAGTGGCCAACAATAGAAGGAGTCAGCGGAAGTTGAAGAAGGTGCACCGCGGCAGGACATGACGCGCCTGCCGCGTTGACATCCCAGGAAGATTGCTGCAAAACCATCAGCGGGAAGGAGCTCGGACTGTAGGGACGGAAGGAGCCGCCGACGTCACAAGGCTGTAAGGGTGAGAGCCGGCGCAATGAAATGACATTAGGCTACGCGTATCATGCAGAGGTCTTTACTGGAGAGGCTACCATATCACTCGGGTAAAAACAGGGTCATGCACGCACTTCAAGAGATTGCAAGCACTTGCTCGGGCTGTTGTTTGTCATTGATCAAGCAAGGTGAGCCAAGGTGTGGTGGACCCCACCGAAACTGTGCATGGTGGGACAACGTGATGAGGTTCGAACAATGGTAGAGGGGGTAAGAGAACGCCAATGGACTGGAGAAACTAATGGACTGGAGAAACTAACACAGTTGCTGAAAAGTGACAAGGAGTTGAGAAGAAAGTGAAGTGTAGTTGACGTGGACGACTTACACGGACAGTGCACGTGCTGCTTACGTAGCTCCACGGACCCACCTTTCATCTGAACACCAGTGACGCAACGCTAGCATCTGAAGTCACTCGCGCTCCGTTGCAGCTGCCTCGTTTGGAGGGGTTGATCGCAGGAAGGGGCGCTCATAGACTGTTAGGAAGGCGCAGACGGCAGAAAGCAATCCGACATTGATTTCGGCATCTCGCAACATCTCACAACACCTCACAGCATCCAGAGACTACGCACCATGGCGAGTGTACGTTCTACCCGGGCGCCATCGTTTGGCCCTCTCTTCCTCTTCCTCCAGACTAACTCTGTGGCCCGTGCAGCACGGCGTTCCCCGCGGCCCCGGACACGAACGGACGAACAGAAGCGCCTCGACTCGGAAAAGATTCACAAATACCACGATCTGGAAGCGCAGATACGGTCCAGCGCGAGCTACGACGAGGCGGTCTTCCAAAACACGACGAAGCTGCTGCGGCTGAACCCGAATACTACACCGTATGGAACGTCCGCCGGCGCTGCCTAACCTCGTGCTTGTTGTCAAGACGGCCGCCTGGGTTGCCGTGCTCGGCTGCGCCTTTGCGTACATCTCCAACCGCAACCGCGACGTTGTCCTCCGCTGCGTCGCCCGGTTCTGTGCCGGGCGCTATCCCGTCGAGCAGCCCACCAGCCAGGACGGACTCGCCACTGTCCTCGCGCGACGACAAGGAGGAGGGGACGGGCCAGCATGATGAGAAGCCAGGAGAAGATGGGCTCGAAACACACCGGCGGGCTGACGCCGAGGTCTTGGTGTCAGAGCTTCACTTCACCATTCCGCTGCTCCTCGAGTTCCCCAAGTGCTACTGGATCTGGAGCTACCGCCTGTGGGTGCTCGAGCAGGCCGTGGCCAGGCTGGACGTGGCCCGTGCGCGGCGCATCTGGGAAGACGAGCTGGCGCTGGACTCCAAGATGCTGACCAAGGACCGGCGCAATTTCCATGCATGGGGCTACAGGCGCCAGGTCATTGAGCGGCTGGAGAGCAAGGAGCTGAGTCTGGACGGCGGCGCGACGACAACGAGCCTGGTCGAGCCGAGTTTGCCTACACGACCAAGATGATCCACCAGGACCTGTCCAACTTCTCGGCATGGCACAACCGCAGCAAACTGATTCCGAGACTGCTGGCAGAACGCAATGCCGACGACGTGGCCCGAAAGGCGTTTCTGGACGAGGGTGAGTGAAGCTGCCCGGTTTGCAGCATGCTTCTTGTCTGACCAACGGTGTAGAACTCGGCCTTATCCGCGAAGCACTGAATGTCGGCCCGAGGACCAGTCGCTCTGGTTCTACCACCAGTTCCTCATGCTCGACCTGACGGAATACATTGGGCGGCCAACGATTGTGCGCACCTCTCGCTAGAAGAGCGCATGACGTACATTGCGCGCGAGCTCGACGACATCCGCGACCTGCTGTCCGACTACGACGACGTCAAGTGGATCTACGAGGCGCTGTTTGAATACACCCTGGCCGTGGCCAAGATGGAGGAGCGGCCACTGGCCGAGAACGAGCGGATCGATGCCGAGGCCTGGCTGGCGCAGCTGCGGAAGCTGGACCCCAAGCGCAGCGGACGCTGGGACGACCTGGAGATGGAGCACATCCGTGGACGGCAGCCAAGCTATGTACAGGAGGCGATTTGATCGGTGATTTGTAAGTACTGTCAGTCAAAAACGACCATCATCACGGTGTGTTCATGTACAACCAGCAGGAAGTGTGCATATTGCTATTTGGGTACAACATAAAGAATGGAGTTCAACGTTTCAAGACTAGCGTAAAGACAACTTCAAGACTGCGATAAAGACAACATTCGAGGATAATAAATAAAACACACAATCCTAACAAAGCCACGGTCCTCCGTGCAAAAGACCCCTTTCCTCCCCATCTGGTCTATTCCCAGTCATTACATATTAGGTAAGATGCAACGAAACCAAATTCAGACATGAAGCATAAACCATGCACCAAAAGCAACAAAAACAGAGTACAGACAGATCCCTGATGGTGGTATCATAATAACAGCATGCTCCTGTTTTTTGGTCCTTTTTTTCCGTAGTAAACAACCATGGCGATAAAACATAATCCGAACAGTCGTATTGCATGGACAGCAAGCCGGTTCGCAAGATGCCGTAGACACTTCAAGATGCGCCCATACTTTACTGACCGGGCGCGGGAGGAGGCGCACCACCGCCGCCGCCACCCTGCTGCTGGCCAGTGCCTGGTACCAGAGGGCAACGTAGGCAGCATAGCCACCGTAGGCAGCATACGGGTCCGCGTTCGGGTCGTCACTGCCAGGCTGGCCGCCCGGTGCTCCGGGGCGCCACCACCAGGACCACCGCCACCGCCATAGCCACCAGGACCGCCACGGCCAGCACCACCGCCGCCGTAACCGCCATGGTCGTTGTAGTCCCGCTGTTGACGGTATCCACCGCCATCACCACCATCCCGGCCACGGCCACGGCCGCCGCCTGGGCCGCCGTAGCCGCCGCCGCTGTTCTTCTGGCGCACAGCGTCGACCTTTTCTTCAATGGCCGCCTTGGCCCGGTCAATGGCGTCCTGAGAGCCAATGAGGCCAATCTCGCGCTCGTTTTCGTTGGCGGCGGGGTTTGGGAGACATTGATCTTGCAGCCGGTGTTGCTCTGCATCTCGCGAATGGTCTCGCCACCTTTACCGATGATCATACCGACGGCCTCGGCGGGGACGGCGATGGAGTCGACGATGCGGTCACCGCCGCCGCCGCCGTAGCCACCACCTGGGCCGCCACCACCACCGTATCCTCCTCCGCCACCTCCTCCACCGTGACGGAATGGAGGACCGCCAGAGCCACCACCACCACCACCACCACCACCGGCTCCGCCAGGGCCACCGTTGTGCGTGTCGCTGTCCACAATCTCCATGATGAGCTCCTTGGCCTGGGTCGTCTCGGCACGGCCGCCAATCAGGTTGACGGGACGCAGACCACTGACGCTATTGGATGCATCGACAATGTTGATATGGCAACCGCTCCGCTCTTGCAGATCGCGGATGGTCTCGCCGCCGCGGCCGATGATGAGGCGACAGTACGGTCGGGGATCATGATCTGAATGCTCTCCTCGCCTCACCCGGCGTGACTTGCGGGAAGTTGCGCTCGTTGTGGCCGCGGGAACCGCCCGGGCCACCGAATTTGGCGCACCACCAGACGGACCGTCGCCAGCGCTATCGTCGATAATCTTGAAGATGGCGGCCTTGGCCTCGGCGCGGTTGGGCGGCTGTCCGGAGATCTTGCACTGGCGCAAGGTTTCGCTGGGGTCAGCGGGCGCCAGGAACTGCACGCGGCACTGGGTCTCGGCCTCGATACGACGCAGGTTCTCGCCCTGGCGGCCAATGATTAGGCCTACCAGACTAGCCTGGACCTCGATGACCTCGGCGTTGCCACCGGAACCGCCGCCGCCGGGCGGCGAGCGGTCGCGCCGGCCACCGTGGGCACCGCGCGGGAGAAGGAGTCGTTGTGGCGGTCGCCGCCGTGGCCCGCGGGCGAGTAATGGCCGCGGTTGTTTCCAAAATCGCGGCGCTCATCGCGGCGCTCGTCGCGGTAGGGGTTGTGGTTCTCGCGATAGTCGTTGTCACCTCTCCGGTTGGGTAGCGGAGAACGCGAGCGCGAATTGCGGTAGCGACGGTCGTTCGGATCGGGCTGTCCACTGGGCGGTGGTGGTGCCGCAGCCGGAGGCGGTGCGTATGTAATGGGCCTGTCGTAGGAGGCGACGCCGTTTTGCGCCGCATGGGCCTTGGCCCGCGCGATGGCTTCTTGGATGCTGACGTTGCCGGCCGACGTGCTCAGGTCTAGGCTGCCGCTTGTGGTCGGCTTCGGATAGGAGCCCGTGCCAGGTGCACCACCGCCAGCTGGCGGAGGATACGACTGTTGCTGCTGGCCTTGCGGCTGAGCATTGGAGTCGGCAGGTTTCTGGGCCGCTAAGGGAGGCAAAACATTGCATGGTCAGACAAATGAACGGTTTATAATGGAACTTTGGGCGGACAGGAAGGAAGACAGGACAACAGCGACAACAGAGCCAGAAAATGCAGCAAATGGTACACCGGCACCGTGGGTGGACCCAGCCATAATATCAGGAAATGGCAGAGCAAACGGTCCGCAGCGACATGCAGCAAGAGAAGCATTATATCATCCGAGGACCCGTCATTAAGAAACAAGTTATCAAAGACATGAGCCACGGTCAAAGACATAGACATGCAAGCAGAGTCCTTTCAAGTCATTTCACGCCATGGACCAGTGCTCCACGGAAACAGGTCATGGCCGTAACAAAAAGAGCAATGCAACAAAGGGCAAAGGGAGCAAGGCACGGGATGTAGCAATAGCGATTTGTTCGAGAGAAAGGCACAATAAAACGAGGCTGTTTGCCCAGATTCATAGGAACAGGCGTGTCATTATGGTTGCATATTCACTTACCGAGAGTCGCCAGAATGGACTCGAGATTGGTCATTTCAGCCATGGTGTCTTGTTATGTGTAGATGTGTTTTATCCGTGTAGATTCAACTTTTATTGGCTTGCGTGGATGCAGTTTCAGTCACTCGCGGTCCCAAGAAGCAGGCAAGCACACTTTAAGGATACGGCACAGGTGTAGATCGATATTGAGACAGCTTGGGCTTGGGCTTGGAGTTTTGGAGTCAAAGCCGGTAACAATAAACAATAGCAATGATTCGAAGTTGTTGCAGTTCACTTGCAGATGCAGTCGAGTGGCGTGTGGGTCTGCTTTATGCACGTCAGGCACGAGTCGTAATCTTTTGTCTTCTTTGTCGTCGATATCGCTGTTACAAGAACTTTATCTCGACAAATGCACGTTCAAGCAGGCAGATGAGCAGCAGAGAGCAGAAACAGAGTCAGATATTGTCTTTGGGCCAGCGCGGTCGATAGAGGCCACACACATCAATAGCAGACTACTTGAAGTGGAGAGGGGCAGCGAAAGGAAGGGGAGTGATGGAAGATGCTGGAGATGTCGTCGCGATGGGGGCGAAAGGAGAAGAGAGAAAGAGAGCAGGAAAAGGAGAGAAAGCCTCAGAACGTCAGCCGACAAAAGTGTCAAGAACAGTGCGCGACAAGGGATGTTGGAGGGAAGGGGGAAGGTGAAAAGAGAAGAGGAGGAAAAGAGGAAAAGGGGAAAAGAGGAGAAGAGCAGGTGTCGTGGTGGAAAGAAAAAAAGAAAAACCGTCAGAGTGGCGCGTCGCAAGGCAAAAGGCTGGGGTCAATAGCAAAACGTGCAAAGGGGAAAAGATGGGCGACGAAGAGATTAACCTAAAAATCTCTGCTAATTTCATTTGCCGCCTTTGTCGCAGGATGTCGCAGAAGGAAGGAGACAGCTAACCGCATTGGGTTTTTCCGTACCCGGATGTCTTGGCACTAGTGTCACGGGTATGCTGACGTAATATCACGTGTGACGACTCGGCTGCTCTTGTGCTCTGACATGCTGAGAACAGCAGGAGCAACAACATCATGAAAAGACTGCTGGATCGGGCTGCTGAAACGAAGTTGATGCCGAGCTGAGAATATACTTGCGTCCTGCAGGCACCGTTGTAAAGTCGCCCACCCACAGGCACGATGGAGCCCGACGACATTGTCATGCGAAACGCGCGTGAACAGCCGTCGAGGTTGCCCAACATGAAGCTGTCCGCCGACACAGACGTGCTTCTTCAATGGTTCCAGTCAGAACACCACGGCCAAATACACAGACTGGTCGAGGTGCACGACACTGCCGACTCTGGACTGTCGCTTCAAGTGCGCAAGACAGGTGATGCGGGCATCCAAGCCGACGAACCCGTCGTCGTCTGCCCCATCTCGGCATCTCTCTCTTATTTGAATGCGCTCGGCGGCGGCCATATATTGGGAAAGGCCGCTTCGCAGGATGGAGGCACGGTGTCTCCCGCCTTTTCGCCAGAATTTATGCAGCAAGTACCGCCGCACGTCATCGGCCGGTTTTTCTGATGCAACAGTTTCTCAAGGGCAAGGACTCGGCCTGGGCACCTTACATTGCGACGCTTCCACAGCCGCCAAACTACGACGCTTGGGCATTGCCCGCTGTATGGGGAAAGACGGGCGACATCGCCCTGTCTCTGCTCAAGGGCACCAATGCCGAGGTGGCGGCCGAGGAGATGCGGCAGCGCATCGACGCCGAGTTTCGGGCTGCGTGGGCTGTCCTGCAAGACTCGGAGTACACATTTGCACTGTACCAGTGGGCGTACTGCATCTTTACGAGCCGTAGCTTCCGGCCATCGCTGGTGCTGACCGACAAGATCAAGGCCGCCCTGACACGAGATGCCACCAACGGCTTAGCACAGGATGGAGCAGCATTGAGCCACGACACCTGGCAGCAGTAAACGGAGCGAGACTGCCAGACGGCTGCGGCATCGACGACTTCTCCATCCTGTTTCCCGTCCTGGACATTGGCAACCACGACCCGCGCGCCAGCATCCGGTGGCAGCCTGTAGTGGATGAATATCGCCAGCCGCTGGCCGACTCTGCTGTGCTGACGCCTGCACCCAGCGTGACAACGGAACAAGCCGTTGTCTTTTATACGGGCACGCACTGCAGCCAGGGACAACAAGTCTTTAACAACTACGGCTCCAAGACAAACAGCGAGCTGCTCGTGGGCTACGGATTCTGCCTGCCCCCACCGAAAACATGCACAACGACTATGTGCACCTCCGCAAGCGAGGCGCACTGGCCCGGGGCGTTTCGGACGGTGTGGCGGCCATGTGGACGTCCATCAGGATTTCTTGTTGTCCCTGCGGCCCATTGCTGAGCCGTCGTCCATTGTCGGCCGCGCCTGGCTGCCGCCAGCCGAGCAGGTCGAGTCGATGCCCGAAACGCGGCGTACACTGGGCTTCTCTCTTGTCGAGGACGGCCTGCTCTGGGACGTGCTTTCGCACATGATTAAGCCGGACGACGCGAACGCTGCAACGCTCTGCCGTGGCGGCAACGCATGGCCAGCAGTACATGACACTCCCATGGACGACGTCAATGCCGTCCTAGCACCAGGCGAGGTGCGGGAAACCATCATGGACCTGGTGTTCCAGACAAGATCGCCGGAGGACACGGATTCCATATTTGCTCACACGGTCACAACATTCGCATGGTCCTCTTGCAAAAGTTTGACAAGGACCTGGAAACGCTGCAAGACGCAGACCCTCCATCCTATATCGAGGCTCTGCTCGAAGACGGCCAGTACGTACCCAAGACGCCCCAGGAACGCTTGGCCATGGAGTACCGCGAGCAATACCGCGCCGTCTTGAGCAATGCGTAGACGTCCTGGGCGAAGAAATGAGCAATGCTATGCCGTAAGAGTAGGACGATGAATAAGGGGAGGGAAGGGGTGCCTCTTTGGATACTAACTTCTCAAATATGGCAAGTCGGAGCCTGGTAAATGCTGCGCCATGCAGTGCACGAGGTACGGCATGTGTCACGGCAGGCGGGCTGGGGGTCAGGTAGATGAGGACGAGCAGGATGACAGGCCAGGTAGTAACAGGTTTTATGACGAGGACGTAGCTTAAGGAGCTACAATACAGGATGCAGGCAGAAATCAGACTAAGTACAGAGTTTTCGGCCAAAGCGGTAGTCAATGGCAGAATGCTTGCTAGCGTCAGCAAGCCAGGCGACAGGTCTGTGACAGTACTCCCCTCCTCCACGGCCGAGCTCCGTCAAGGCCGAGGTCCTGGTTTGTGAGGGTAGCGCCGGTGAAAGTTCTCTACTAGCTGGGCAGCATTCTCCAAGTATGCAGCAGGTTCGGCGGAAGGTTCATCGAAAGCTACCCACTTGACCAGGTACTTCAGGCGGCGGCCTCCGCGGCCGCGGGTCTCCCAGTACGAGTCGAGAATCTCCTGGACCTCGTACTCCTTTTCTCCATCCACCTCGACATGTGGTGGCGGGTCTGGTCTCTGGCCAGGCAAGGCCTCAGTGTCGGCGGGACGCAGGCGGTTCACATAAAAGACGGGGTGAATCCTCATCGAGGCGGGCAGGTCTAAGCGGTACGCGTGTGAGCTAACGATCTCACTCACGCGAAACGGACCCAAGTTCTTCCAGTCAAGCTTTTCTGCGGGCGGGCGGTGCGGACGTTGCGGGCGTCGAGCCAGACGTACTGTCCGACTCGGAAGCGACGGGCAGGGCGGCGGTGTCGGTTGGCTTGGGTCTCGTGGCGGGCTTGAGCTGCAGTCAGTTCGGATCGGGCATAGTCGAGGATCTCTTCCATCCTAGCCGCGAACTTCTCTGCGTCTCTCTGGCAGCAGACGGGGCTGACAGGTCGACAGGCTCGAATCCCATCCGGGGGTGAGAGCCGTAGGTCATAAAGAACGGCGACAGGCCAGTGCTTTCGGAACTTTGGGCAGGCAGATATAAAGTGCTCTTTGGAGCCGCAGCGGTAGCATTCGCCGCGGTCCTTCCTCGTCCCACGGCGCTGGTGAGACAAGTCCATTGGTTCCGGGAGAGCAGGCGTAGGCGTAGGAGCAGGGCGGGGCTGTTGGGTGCGGCTGGCATGGCTGGGGTTACACTTGGCCAGGCCGGGGGCGATTGAACTGGTTGTCTCGGCGCTCGACTCGGAGACGGCGGTTGTCGAGTTCTTGAAGCGATGCGGCCAGTTCCTCATACTTTGTCGGGATGGGTCCCTCGTTGATAAGTCGTTCGTACAGCTCGCGAGAAATGGCGTCTTCTAAGAGGGCCGGGAGGCTTTCGGTCGGGAACTGGGCATCTAAGGTCAATCGTTGGAAGTCTGCGAAGAACGTGCTGAAGTCCAAGTTCTTTTGCGCAGGCGGTGTAACTCGCGGCGGGCGCTCCGGACTCTGTCCGGGTCTCCGTACGCGTTTGTCATCAACTTCAGGATATCACCGTAGTCCTCCAAGTTGAAGACGCCGTCGGTGATGTGGGGATGACAAGTCGGTAAGCAGGTGATCGTAACCTACTGGCTACGTAGGTCATGCGAGCGGCGGGCGTCGGGTAGCGGTCGTTGTTGACCGTCAGCTTCATCTTTATCTGGTTGCAGAAGCGTATGAGGTCCGTGCGATCGTTTCCCGAAAGGGTTCAGGGTCAGGAATTCTTTCAGAAACGCGGGTCAGGGCAGGTCCGGAGGTAGATAGAGGTTTCGTTTCCACAGCTGCATATGCGACACGGTCAGCAGCAGGCGGGCGGGGCTGGACGGGAGCGTGGAGCGGGACAAGTCGATTGCGCGGGCCTCGTTGATCTTGGCCTCGATAAGCTTCGCCTGGGCGTCCTCCAACTGGGCGCCGTACAGGGTCTGCTGCGAGCGGAGGTCGGCCCGGAGGTTCGCAACGATATCGGTGAGTTCCTCGATCTCACTGCGTTGCTGGGTCATAGCCGTGTGAGCGGCTTCATAAAAGGCGAACCACGCGGCCGGTCTTGGCTCGTGTGTTCGCGGAGCTGGTCGAAGCTCTCCGGCATCGTCGGGGGGAAGGTAGCTCAGTCATCTCGTCGGCACCTAACGTAAGAAGCTACGTAATGTCACGGCAGGCGGGCTGGGGGTCAGGTAGATGAGGACGAGCAGGATGACAGGCCAGGTAGTAACAGGTTTTATGACGAGGACGTAGCTTAAGGAGCTACAATACAGATGCAGGCGGAAATCAGACTAAGTACAGAGTTTTCGGGCTAAAGCGGTAGTCAGTGGCAGAATGCTTGCTGGCACCAGCAAGCCAGGCGACTGGTCTGTGACAGCATGCTACGATCATATATTGCGCTGCCTTTGATATCGCCTGCAGAGACATCACAGGCAGTATGTGAATGATTGGTTCAAATTTCCGTGTTACGAGGGACAGCTCTGGCCAAATGCATTCGTTGCAGTTGCCATAAGGCAGAAGGCAGACCACAGCAATATGCGAGCGAAAATAGCGACCAACGAATCAGGCTGGGTATAAAGGAGACATCTATACTCACCGGTAGATGGATGCAGCCAAGAATGGAAAAATACAATGACTGCAGATCCGTGCAACTGTTCTGAACGACGGGATAACTACGAGTACCGTTGCCGGTGTCGGCTAAAGCTCTGGCTGATAAAATCACAACCCTTCTGCCACGATTTGAGCTCTGGCTCACAATCGGTGACTTTGAAGAGGGGGAAAGTCGGCACCGTAATTCAGAGTATCTAGACTACGTCTGGAGGAAAAAAAGCTGCACCGAGTACATTGTGAGACTGTGCCAGTTTTACATGACGCATAAGCGCAGGTGTGCGCACGGAGTCAAGGCCCGGGCATGATATTTGCCATGGACGGTGGGCCGCCAGGTACACCACACTAAAAACTCGACCGGGGCGCTCGCCTCGACGGCCTCGTGCCGTCGTCGCATCGTACTACACTGGCAACTGTACCAATGTGCCCGTTGGGAGAGAGTTTGCTATGCCGAATCATCAGCAGACTCGGCAGAGTCGGGCAAGTCGGTCAACCTGGCAGCTTCGCCCGCCTGCAGACGATTGTGGACAGCGGAACGTCACCTAGCTTTGTCCTAGAGGTCGTGGCCCGTCCCATCAACCGCTAGTTTGACCCGCCGCTCGGTCAACCAAGCACGCATATTCGTTGGCGTCGACTGCAATGCCAAGCCGCAGTTTTGCGGCATGTAGGACCGGGAGAAAGATGGTAAGCGGCACGACGGCGGGCGGCGAGCTCGTGCCCATGGGTCTCCGGGACATGATTGAGCGGTCGCTCAGCGGGCTGCCGGGGTACGGCAACGTCTACGTCTCGTCGATTGCCAACGGCGGTGAAGTGGCTGGCAACGCCAGCAGCTCATCAGCGCGGCCTGGCGACGAAGTTTGTTGTGGCGTACGACTCCAGGGCAAGACATAATTTGTCTTGCAGACGGGCATCTTTTCACTTGCGGTTGCCGCACCGGATGTATTGTGTCGTCTGGGTTGTCTGCGTGTCTGCGTGTCTGCAGCGTTGCGTGTCTGCAGCGTTGTTCATACGTAAAGGGTTCGTTTCTACTCGGACACATTGCTCTCCTCATGACTTGGAATTGATGGCAGTATTCGAATGCGGCGTGCCTGTAAAAGTGAAGGAGTTGAAGTGTGCCGAATCTGGCAATTCAGCAGTACATTGGGTGAGGTCCGAATTCATGCAGGCCGTTCCTGGGGACGGCAGTGGATATGACAGGGGACTTTGCCGCACGATGAGGTCACCTGTCGTGTTGCCAATGTGCGAATCTCGATCGCCAGCCGCTGCAGAGTCTACCGAGAAAACACGTAAAGATTGAGTAGAGTAAAAAGAGGGACAAGGTAGAGATCCGCGGGTTGTTGCAGGGACAATCGGTGCTCGTGTCGTGTTGTGTTGTCCGTGTCGTTTGTTCGTGCCTGTCCGTGTTTGTCCGTTGTTCGTGTTCGGTTGTTCGTTGTAGCCTGGCCAAGGCCAGTAGTCGCCCTGATCTTCGTGCCAAAAGCCAATTGACCCCGCCGGGTCCCTTGAGCCCGTATCTTATTTTGCACGGCTAGAGTGGGTTCGATGACGACACCAGCGCGATACGACGGCTGGGCAACTGCAAGTTTCGCAGCCAATGCTGGGGAACTCTGGCTTCGGTCAGCTTACGAGGAAGAGGTGAATCGATCGACTGTCTTTCGATTGATTTTGCTTATGACCCATCTCGTACGAGTAGCATTACACATCTGATGTACGGAGTAAGATGCATCGTATCTTTCACACCAGATCAACCGGCGTCGACTGCTGGCGATGCCAACGGCACCCGCCACGACTGACAGCGCCGCAACGTTGTATTCCAGTCAGTTAACGCCGCGGAACAGATGGCACAGCAGGATGCCGACAGCGAATAGGTGGCAGACTGGCCTCAGTCTCCGCGCACTTCTCCACAGCCCTACGAAGTATGGAGGCGTTGTGGCGGTGGGATGTAGCACTGGCAATGGTGCGAACTTGGTGTATGCGAGGGAAGGCTTTCAACGTGACGCGTCGTCGAAGGGTTTATCTGCGTGAAGCCATAGTGGACTTTGGTTTAGACCTGTCGGAGATCAAAAAATGCAGAAAAGGCTAATTGAACAAAAAAGACCAATCCAAGAAGTCGCCGTTCTGCTTTTATGCATATTTCCCTGTCCAGAAAAAGCCGCCTCTTTCGGAAAGCAATGCGGGACGCCTTTCCATTCCATCGAAAAGCGCGATTAACTTTAACGGGCAACTGATGCAAAGCAGCTGTTGTAACTTTGAGTAACGTTTATTCGACGACGACGACAGGGATGAGTCTTTGCATCCTTGATACACGCGTAAGTTTGCACAGACAACAGCAAAGCCGCCTCTCTCACCCAGGTGTTTGAGATCTCAGTATGCTCTGTTGGATGCGGAGGCAACACCGCGGCTAACAGCCACAACGAGCACGATTCGCCGCCTTACTCGCATAGGACGTCTTGCAGCCCGCCTCCCCAATGTGATATATGCGCAGCTTCCAATTCTCCGCAGCTGCTTCATCGTCTTGTCACTACTCGCAAAGCAATCGCAGCCGGACTCCAACACAGCTGTCTCCACACATGTTCCAGACGAAAGTGGCACGCGCAAACCCGATGCGGAAATCGATCGTGTCAGGACAGCAAAGCCGTGGCTCTCTTTTGTTTCGTCAGATAGTGTTCCAAAGTCGTCTCACATATTGTCTGTAAGCTGACCGTGTTGCCTCGCTTCTGATTTCCTCGGCCGTCCAATTTCTTTGCCTAGCTAATGGTGTACTCGTTAATCTCGCGCTTTGCAGTGAAAGGACCCGCCAAACTCTTACTGATACGGTAATGTTTGCGCCAACATAACGATCAGCACGAATCGCAGGCTCAGCCCAACGGATCTCACAGTACCGAGATAAGATACAAGACCCATCGCGAATACGAGGTCCACTGGGGCAGCCGTGTCCCTCTTTCATCGCCCAGACGAGCTTTATTTCCGCATTGCCACAGCAGAATATGCGACAGCAAAAGGGTAAGGCTGACCGAGCCCATGCCCTGAGCCGCATGAAGGCGATTGTTGAAAGAGAGAAAAAACGGGCGAGCACGGCCAGAGCAACGAGAGTTCCGAGCTGAGGAGCCCTCTGAAGCGCCATTGGGATCCTCTCTCGCAATGAACCCTTGCCCCCTTCCCTTGTACCTCTGTTCAGGCCTGCCAATCGACAAAAATTAATGCAATTTGTAATCGGACACCCTTTGATCTTGAGCGCAGAGCCCCCAGAGCGCCCAGAGACAGGACAGGAAAGAGACCCGCGAAGCGCAATAAAGCACTCATCAAAATACTTGACGCTGATACCTCGGATCTCCCAGACGCTCAGGGTCATTGCAGTCATCGACTTTGTTCCCAATCGGCGCCCTTCGAATCTATGCTTTGTCGCGGGCGAGGTACAAGTTAGCTTCGGTGCCTATTTGTCAACATTGGCTGCCCCAGCACCTTTTGACCAATGCAGTATAAGCAATCTTAAACTACGGTTTGTCCCGTTTGGAAGCTTGTCCCTTTCATTCAGGCATTATCTTCGCAACTCAGCCCGAGGTCGACTCGAGCCACCAGCCTATTTCACGCCTTTTTCATTCGAGCGACTTTGCTATTAATTTCAAGTTCCAGCCCGTTCCGTCATGTATATAGTGTTGCGCCGCTCTTTCTGTGCTTCCGGATGCATATGCCCTTTTGCCCTCTTTTGAACCTTTTGCCCTATTCTATGTTGCTATTTTGCTATTTTGCTACTTTGGCTTTGGCTTTTGTCTTTGAGAAGGCTCGACTTTTGACCTTTTCACGCTTCTTTACGAGTCACAGACCGCAACGCATGGACCAGCACTTCGGAAAATATCGCATTCAAGCCGGAAGACGAGACAAGATCACAGACCACGATCCTTTTACCGTATCCTAATAGTCAACAGACAACCGGAATTACAGAATACTAGAATACAAGAAACACCTACTTCACCCCAGGGCCTTTCAGCTTTCTCGCGGCTCGGTCAGAGTTCACAGCCTATCCAGTCAAACACGCTCAAACACGCACCGCCAACTCAGCCACAACCAGCTCTTTAGACGCACACCTTCTACAGACACCAACGCAGCAACACGCACACCAAACCGGCACGTGCAACGACCGCCTTTCGCTGTCCACACGGCAGGATCCCCGTATTGCTGCTGTCTACCACCTTGATTGTTCCCGTCATGCATCGACTCAGAGACACAGACAGTATATCCCTGTTAATATTTCTTCTCGTCTTCCCGCTCGCCCACCCGCCACTCGCCTTCTGCCTTTATCGTCACCAGAGCGACCTTTGCAGATCCTTTAAGGACATCCAAGATCAGCACATGTGATATCACCGGGGCACAACCCACATAGCTCACCACAGCAGTGCAGGCAGTCCATCGCGCCACCACAAGACACTCGACCCATCCTATGACCCCGCGCAACGACCGCTAAGTCGTGAGAGCCACACGCCCACTCTAAACCATAAATAAGCCCATAAGATACATTATATAGCCACAATAAACCCAGCTTTGCCTCCCACAACCAACACCCAGCCCACACCGCCCACCAATTCGTCGCGCAGCAAACGAACAAAAAAAACAGCACCAAACAAAAACTACAAAAGTACTCAGTAGATTACGAACTCACCACAAAACCCCACTCGAAGCGAACGTTGCCATCCCGCTGTCAGCCCTAGGGGCCAAGACTTCAGCCTGCCACGCGGATTGCCAACAAGCTTGTCTTTATCTTGTTTACTGTTCTTCCATCTCCTCACCTCTTCTGCTCTTTCACTCTCACCCTAATCTCCACCGTCAGCTTTTGTCTATCGTTCGTGTCCGCCGTTTCGCGCGTTGTCTCGTCTTCTTTTTGGTTTACCTTCTTCACAGTCAGGAGGAACGATATTGAGGCAATCTGAGCTTCTTCAGCCTTACTCAACGCATCATCTAGCGAACCTACTCCGCACCACAACACAGCCGACAAGATGGCTTCTCACATCAAGGCCTCTTCCTTTAGCCGAGCAAGAGCCACAGTCAAGAGCCACAGCAAGAGCCGCGGCCGCATCACGCATCCAAACAAGAATCCCATTGCCGGACACGCCACATCACAGTCCACAGCACTTAGAGCCACAGCGTGAATGACATACGCAAGCCACCGCAACAAGCAGTGCGGCAAGCAACAACTCGTATGACTGTTCGACTCGTTCGAAAGCTACGGCAGCTACAACAGTTCTTGACGCGTTACAACTCACAGGCCATGGATGTCCGTCACCATCATCGAGGACGACGACCTCCATGTTGGCGGCAAGCCGCTGTGCAACATGGTACGAAGAAGGACCGCGCGCTCAGCAGACTGCGAGGAAAGCCCGCCGTCGCCCTGCAGCTCTCTTGACGAGGGCGAAGACGAGGAGATGCACCGCGGCCGGCCGCGGGACCGCACACAGTAACCGCCCATCGAACAAGCACAAGGACGGCAAGAAGCACTGAACACGAACAGCAAACAACAGCAAACAGCAAACAACAAAAAAGCAAACAACAAGCGCGACTGTCGGCAAGGCGGCGATGCGGCTCAACTAGCTGACGTCTTGACGCCCTCCGGTCCCTTGGTTCCCGCCCATGGGCCTCTTTGACCATTTGTTTGCGCAGCCGTCGCTGCAGCTGCCTCGACACGTCCGAGGCCAATCGAATTAGACGCCCACCCCCCATCTTACCACCCTTTCCCCTACTCCGGGGAACGGACGCGGGCGTAAGCCTGAGGCAAAAGCAGGTCAAGCTGGCCAACCACAACCACCACCACCACGCCCCATTGCTAGAGACTGAAAGGCCGCACAGCATGGTTGCAAAGGCATACAAACGCAACCTAACATTGAGGCTGCCCGTGCGTGGCCGGGTGCCAAAGGGCTGCCCAAGGCCGCACATTAGGGACGCCTGAACAAACTCTCAACAGATGGAGAAAGCTGTATTGGGCCATCCTCGTTGGTCCAGCGCAGGGCATGCAGAGGCGCATGTGCCGACGTGGTCAACAGTTGGTCATGGGCGATCATTAGCGATCATTGGCGACAACTGGCGACGAATCCACACCCTCGTCTTGGGAGTCCTCTTTGATATTCTGCTTTCTGCTTCAGCTTTCAGCTCTTCTGCTTTTGTTACTCGGCATCGCATGGCATGGCGTTGGTCCTCCCTCAAGCCTTTCCGACCTCATTTCTTTATCGCGAAGATACCACCATATTTGGGAAGTTTACTACTGCACACCAGGAACCTTCACCAGACCTGTCCCAGCCACGACAAGATTGATTTTGCGTTTTTTCTCTTTTCCTCTTCGCATTTCGCATTTCGCAACGATAGATTACCGGGACGCTCTTGGCCTATTCGAGAGCAGGATGCGTCTGCTCTTCGAGTGCATGACTCTGAACTCTAAACTTTAATAAGGCAATGCCACGCTCTTGGTCCTCTCCACAGAATCAGAGGGACCGCGCTACAAAGAATCGCTGTGCAACTCTCCTATGCTCGCCGTGTCTCTTGATGCCATGTTCCACCACACTGTAGACTATCCAGGTACCAACACATCAACACAGATGCCACACTGTGCCTTGCCGGCCGAGGCTTTGCAAACTCCCTGCAGTGGACCGTGGCCGTCGACTGTTTCGTCCCATGGTCTAGGACTGAAGTGGCGTCGCGCCGGAGGGCACGTTCCGCGATGAACACGCAGCGCTCCGCGAGAGCGCCCCAGCGACGGCAAGTAGGCCGCGACCGGCGTAGCAGTTGAACACAGCCCAGGCAATGAGACTGACGCCTCCAACGACCGTCGTCACTGGAGGCCGGCCCATCGTAGAGCAGGCCCATCCTGAACACCAAGGGCAAGCTTCTCTGGGTCACCTCCCAGCCATCGACACGGCATATTTATTCGTTTCCGTAGTTCCCCCTTCTCTTTTCGTACTTTGTATATCGGATCTCGCTGCCGCCGTTATCGGCGACGTACCGAGTGGCCAGCTCTCTTCTGTGTTCAGTCCACACCATCTACGGGTGGACAGGGCGGCCAGTCCGGAGACGGAGATGCCCTGTCTCCGTCAGGTGTTGAGCCGTACAAGGATGACACAGTGGCGAGAGCGGTGCAACTGGTTCAGCGCAAAACACGTACATCCCCCAGGGCTCTGCCTGTTGTTGGAGCTGGTCAGAGTGCAAGCCATGTCGACATCGCGATCCCGCGTTACCCGAACCGGGGACCAAACGGAGGCAGCTGCGCTGCGCGCTGAGCAGCGACAACGAGCCTGGGTGCAGTTGAACAAGCCCACGGGGTCTCTGGGGAAGAACAGCCGCTGGGTGTGAAGCTAGCGCACGCTCCCTTGCTCTTGAGTCTGGGCAGGGAACAGGCACGCATCGTGACGTCATTTCCGCTGGGCACAGTCCCCGAGTGTAGGACGCACAAAGCAGACCGCGGAGGTCATCCGGGCAGCCATCGAGACGCATCACAAGCAAAACGCAAAGAGACAGTCGGCGTTGTGATTTGGTGTACCCTGATCGCAACAAGGAACAAGACCCAGTCGGCTTGGTAGTGCGGTAGCCGCTGTCAGCTGTGCGTTGGGTGGGAAACAACGAATCTGTTATTGAAGATGCTTTTTGTACAAAGAAAAGAATATAATTGAGAGAAACCAGCGGCTGTGGTATAAATACAGAAATGCATTACTAAAGCTTGGTGTGTTGATTTGCTTTGTACGGAGTGCATCATGAACGGATTGACAACAAAGACGGAGTCGCGTCTAGACGGCTTGACAATCAGCTTCACCGAAATCATCTGCATCCATGGCCAGCTAGCTGATAGACACAAGAACAAGCCTTTTCCCGCAACGAAGACGTCTCTTTGCGTCTTACTTGCCCGTGGACTGCCACGTGGACTTCTTTGTTCACGATGCTGACCTCCCTCTTCGCGCTCCGGCTGCACGATCCGCCCCGTTCAGCATCCAGATGGCTGACACATCCACTGAAACGGGCCACGACCATTGCCAACGGCCGGCCCGAGACAGTCTGTCATGCCTGCGCAGCCTTGCGTGCCGCCGCCCCCCTTGAACCTCCTTGAACCTCCTTGAACCTCCTTGTCGTGTCGCTCTGTCAGGGTCTCGGTCTCGCCCTGTGGACCCGTTAGCTTTGGTTTCGGGGTTTCTTTGTTGTGCCGGCTGCGCTCTGACAGATGCCACTGCGTTAGCGGCCGGGGACTGTCAGCCTCGGCCGGTCCATGGGCGAATCGAGCCGGGTACAGGACAGAGTACCATGGCCAAGGGTGTTTAGGGTCGCGGGTCGAACGAGCTGTACGCTGCAATCCACCCAGCTTGTTCTTATTGTCGGTTGCTCAGTTCGACGCAACGCCGGGCTGGAAAAGCGCAAAGTGAGAGCAGAGGGGCAGTTTATCGACGGTGGAGTACAGGTCTCTTCATGTGAGACTGGATAAAGTGCAGGATGCATCTCTGCCCCGTCTTGCAACAGCGTATGCTTCACTTGTATTGTGGCGAGGCAGCACGTTCGGGCCCCATGCAAAGAACAGCCCGTGATCGTTTGGCCCTTTGGCCGTTTTCCTGCAGCGACCAGGGCTTGGCTTGGGGCCAGGACGCAACGAACGGCCAAGCGTCTTTGCCCAAATGCCGACAGGCCCGCCGGCATACGAAGTATGGGTATGTTTGATGATCGCCTGCACGTGTTGTCGTCCCCGGCCGTGCTTCGTGTCTTGGTGAGTACCGAGTACGAAGCACTCGTAAGAGACTGGACTTTGGACTGGCAATCACTTGAACGTTCCTGTTGGGTGATCGAACAAGAGAACCGATGACTGGGCCGCGCTGGGCTACGCTGGGCCACGCTGGGCGGGCCAAACCGAGGCACGAGGCCCTTGATGGCGCGAGGGACCGGAATGTGACCAGAGCGCGCGCCACCCAAAAGATAAGAAGACAACCATCACTGTCCATCACTGTCCACCACTGTCCACCACTGTCCACCACTGTCCATCACTGCGTTTCCGTCTCTTTGCTGTCCATCGTCTGTGTGGCGCGATGGCCTCTGTCGACCGCAAATCGTGCGGGCTGCCGAGCGCACCGCGTGGCCTGGGCGGCGGCACGTTCATATAGCCCGGCGGCATCATGTGAGGACGTGGGGTGCAGTCCGAGGCTGGCCGGGTCTACTACTTTGCGACGCCCGGCTGGTGTCCGTGGCGACACTGCACATGAGAAGTACGACATGCAAATACAGACGCACAGGCCATGCATCCCCCTCACCTCCACGCCGCTGCCCGCTCCGGCCAGCGTCACCGGAGAAGGCGGGCATCCATACGTACAGTGCATCATCGTGATGATTTTCAAGTGCTTTGTCCTTTTTTTTTTTCTTTTTTCTTCGCGTCCCCTCCACTGCCTTATGCCCTTCTTGTCTTCGTCCCGCATACGCACGGCTGCAGTAGCGGCATGTCTGCTGTTTCACTGCCGATAGGACTGTCCTTCTCCGTTGTTTGCTTTAAGCGTGTACAAAGTAGTCGCGCTGTCGCCAGCGTCTTTATCTTTCATCATCGGCGTGTCTCACTTACTCACTCGGTCTCGATGAGCACGGGATGCGTCACTGCAACATGCTAGAGAAGCGCCATCTTCCTCTGCAGCCTCTGATCCTTTTACTCGAGCCCACCTCTTCCCCGGTCCAAATCTGGGGCGCGTCATGAGCTGCCGTTCAGTCTCTCTGGGTTCTGTCCGTCTTTCGTCTTTTCATTCGTGCGCATTTTTAAGTGGCTTGGCTCCTTTTTGGCTCTCGAGCCACCCTGGGCCTGGACAGTCTCCTTCTTCGGTGCCCCCAGCTTGTCCTTTTTACTCTTGTGGTCGATCACGACCGACTCGGGCGCCGATCTGTGAATTCACGCAAATCTTTCTGTCCACGGAAAGTAATTGCGCCAGCCGCGGCGCCAATCGCCATGGATCCTCCGACCTACGCCACCGCCGGGAGTCGAAAGCAGGGCGAGCAAAAGAAGCAAAAAAGTGCGATAAAAAGCAAAAATGACGAGCAACGGCATGTGAATGTTGGCGAGCGAAAAGAGGGCCAAACACGAAAGGAAGAGGACTAAAGGTGAGGCGAAGCGCAGCCTCAGTTGTGCTGCTTGTTTGTCGCCATTTCGTCGATTCATGTCGTTCTTGTCAATTCTGTACTTCTTGTCAATTCTTGTCGGTTTCTGACGATCTCGTCTTCGTAGACGCAGCCCAGTCAGCAATCCATCCGTGTATCTCCGTCTCAGCCCCTTGACCGTTGGACCTCTGGACCACTTTCAATCCGTTTCTTTGTGCCTCAATCCCTTGTCTTGAATAACGCCTCCGGTTGCCACAAGTTAGCTCTGGAGCTATCGCACCAACGGTGCATCCTGAACCAAGCTGTCAGCCGCCAGCTATCTCTTTCTTGCCTGACAACACAGCTGACATTCACCTGATGAGCTTCATCCCTGGCACGGTCTGGGCTCCGATGGCTTCGTTGGCAAGGACATACCTGGCAAAGAATAGAAACGAAAATAGGAGAAAATAAAGAATAAGAGAAATAAAAGAGGAGAAGATAAACCGAAATAAAAGAAGAATGAAACAAGAAAAAGATTAAGCTAGTAATGACAATCAAAGTGAAAGCAGCTTCATTCTTTCAGCCCAATCACCCGCCCTCCCAATCCCCCATCTGCAATCGGCGCCGTGTTGCGGAACCGGCATGGCCCAAAAGCGAAAGAAGCGCAGCTGATCTTCTTCTTCCTTTTTCCCCTTTGCTGTTCACATTTGACCTTGCCTTGTGTCGTATCTCGATTCTTTGGGGCCCTCTGGTCCTCGTAAGAGTACCAAGGACAGCCTTCCCCCAGTGGTGGCACCTCCGTTTCCATGATTTAATAGACCCGTCCCTCCCGCCTCTCCCGTCTATATGATTTGATCTGTCTTCCGTAAACACACGCTCTACTCTTCCCCCTTCTCGCTTCTCGCTTCTCGCTTTACGCCCTCTCACTGATATCGGATCACTGCCGAGATCCCGTCGAGTCAGATCCACGTCCACTCCCACTGACACAACACGGTAGCCTGCCATCCCAAACGTACGCAACCACCCGCCACACCGGGCCAGCCGTTGCGTGCAAGCTTCAAACGACAGAGACGCGACGTCAGATCAACGTCCGTGCTTGGCTTCCAGATTGACGACTGCGGTGCCGTCACCAGCACTTTCTCGTCCTTCACCAGCCACCATGATGCTGCAGACTGCCTTCCGTCGATCCTCTGCCTCGTCGCGGGGCTCGTCGGCCGCCTGGTCCGACGACGACGACGCCATTACGCCGGTGGAGGCGTACCAGGAGAAGCCGGCCGTCGCCGTTGCCGAAGAAGTGGCGCACATGCCGGCAGCCTCGTCGCCTGGCGTCGCCCTCGACGACGCCGCGCTGTGGCGCCGCATGCTCGCCCTGCAGCGGCGCTTCCACTGCTACAACTCGGCGCGGATGAGCGCGGCCCTGGAGGACGAGAGTGTCGAGGCCGTGGTGCCCCCGCGCGTGTGTCTCGACCTGCTCAACGACAGCATCATGTCGTCGTGGATGTGCGGCGATGCCGAGGCGCGCGACGAGGTGGCGGTGCTGCTTGGGATGCCGGCGGTGGCCGCGACGGTGGTGGCGACAACGCCGACGGCCACGATGCCGATGGCCGCGGGCCGCGTCCCCGGCCGCATGTCTGTAGACTCTGCATCGACCACGTCCTCGTCCTCGTCCTCCACGCGGCGACGGCTGCGGCTGTGGAAGTGGCGGGCGTAGGCCCGGAGAGATGAACCGACTTGCCCCGGTGGGCTTTATAATTTATGGTTAATGGTTTTGGATTTGGATTTTGGATTTATTTCATGGCTCTTCACTTTTGGCTTTGGCTTTTGGGCGCACGGACAGAAGGACATTGATACCCAGAGGACTGCTTTTTGATCTCTACCACCTAATTTGCGCTACACGTTTCGTCTCGTTTTCGTCTTGTCCAATCTACAGTACGATGCCTATCAACAGTACGACGCCTCCCTTGTCAGTCCCGCCACGGCGGCGTCCGCGGCAGATACGCCTTGCTCTTAATGGCCTGCCGCAGGCCGTAAAAGGCGGCAAACGGCCAGCGAGTCGTCCACGGCGAGTGCTGGCCCGCCATGGCCTGGCGGTCCGTGTTGACCTTGATCTTGTCGTAGACGGAGGGCAGCGAGGTGGCGTGGTACTTGGCGCGCAGCGCGTCGTAGGCGGGCTTGTCGTAGATTCTCCAGAACAGGTCCGCGTCGTAGTAGGCGTGGGCATAGAACCACTTCATGCCGCCAAACTGGTGGGCGAGACGGTGTTCGAGGTCGCGGTTGAGGGCAACGCAGCGGTCGGCGTCGGCGCCGGGCGGGCCGCGGCCCCAGAGACCAATGTTGAGCATCGCCGGCGCAGGGGGGGCGGAAGAGGAGGAGGCGGAGGAGGCGGACGCGGGGGAGGGGCGCAACGAAGAGCCGGTGGAGCTCGATGCCGAGGGGCCCGCTTCCGCCCCCGCCAACGTCGTCGACGAGGGCTTGAGCGGCACCATTTCGTGCGGATGGAACGTGGGCTTCTCCGGCCCCTGCAGAGGGCACAGCCACAGCGGCCAGATCCCAAAAGTTTGGGCGGTGTAGTCCACAAAGGCCTCGGCCGTCTGGTAGGCAGGGCCAGGTCCTGGACAATGTAGGTGACGACTGGCCGGACGCGTGCAGCGCCTTGTACAGCATGCGCGGTGTGCAAAAAGTCGTCGAGCCACCAGCGCGTCCACCGGTTGAAGGGGAAGGGAAAGTAGGAAAAGGCGGAGCGGCCGACCAGAAGCCGCCGCGGTCGTAGCGGAAGAGGTATTCGGCCAGGGGATGTAGTCGGTCGACGTCGACGTCGACGTCGACGTCGCAGCAGAGGCCGGGGCCAACGCCGACGTCCGGTCCTGGACGTGCAGGTAGTACCACGGATCCCAGGGATGGCTAAACGTCTGCGGCGTCTGCCCCTGGGGCAGCTCGTCTGTCATTTCGCCCGTCACAACGACGCCGTGGTCCGGGGAGTAGAGGATGCCGTCGACGTAGTCGGCCGCGCGGGCCTGGCGCGCGTCCGTCTTCGCCTGGATCAGCCGGATCGTCTCGCCCACGCTGTGGCACCGGTGGTACGTCGTCTTGACGTACTTGCGCGCCGGCACCAGCTGCAGCTCCATCAGCGTCGTGATGCCCAGCGTCCCGAGCGCCCCGGCCGCCCCCTTGAACAGGTCCTGCCGGGGATCGGCCGCCGACGGCGTCGCCTCGACCACCTCCCCGTTGGCCAGCACCATCTCGACGCGGTTGATGGTGCGGTCGAAGAAGCCGTGCCGGAACGAGCTGCTCTCGCCCGCCGTGCCTGCGTAGCCGCCGCCCGCCGTGATGCCCGGAAACTCCATCACGACGGGCGGCACCAGGCCGTGCGGCAGCGTCGCCGCCACCAGCCGGTCCATGGGCACATTGGGCTCGACCAGGGCGACCTTGTGCTGCTTGTCGACCCGCAGAACGCGGCCCAGCGCGCTGATGTCGACGCTCTGCGCGTGCCCTCGCGGCCGCGTCGAGTTGGTCGAGCCGTGGAAGATGCGGTACGGCTCGCGCCGCGCAAAGAACGCGCGCACCGTTGCCGCAATGGTTGCCACCGCCTTCTTGTGCGCGTCCATGTCGATGTGGCTGCCGTGCGTGTGCGTGTCGAGGTCTCCGCTGCCGTCCTGCACATCGCGAAAGTTTTGGGGCCGGCCCATCCCAAACCAAGACCCACTTTTGTAGCCGTAGTGCACAGTGCACGGAGACAGACAGGCGATCGGAACGACGACATGGTGATGTTCTGCCGCGCCGGGGAGGGATGTAGACGACGAAAAGCGAGCAGCGAGCCTGCTTTCCATCGAAGTGATGCCGTGAACGGAGTCTGTTTCTCTGCTCCCTCGCCCCCTTGGCGTCGGAGCTCTGTCCTGTCCAGCTCCAGCTGCAGCGGTGGACGACAGGTCCCTCTCCACGACAGCCCCAGCGATGCATAGCATACGTGCGTTTGACGTCCAGGGGAACCGGCGAAATCGAAGAGACTCTGCCGCATCCACACTACAGACGAGATCTCGGCAAGTGTCGTTCCTGGGCGACGCTTTCGACCGCCATCGCCACGTCCACCCTGTCGAGGAAGAATACAGACGGGACTGAGAACCAAGGACAAAAGCGGATGGGCCATCTATCCAGCATGTCTGGAGATTACGATCTCCGGGCGATGGAATGGCGTAAAGGGGATGCTCTCGCCAAGTGAGAATCAATGGAGACGCCCTTGAATCATACGATGCAATATCATTCGATACTCTGTCTCCATGAGATGGTCAACGAGAAGAGTCAAGACGTACCATACAATCACCCAAGGTCTTTCTAAACACAATCTCATTGATCACTACAGGCCCATCCCTACCCTGTCTTGGCCATTCTTCTACACTGTATGTGGAGTCATCGTCTTGTCGTCGAATCTGGTCTACTGTTTTTGCGGTCAGTATGAGAGAAAAAAGGAGAGGAATGAATGAAGAGTACACTGTTTGCTCATCTCCGTCTTCATCTCCTCTTCGGCTGGGGCCATTCGTGGTCGTGTCAAGGCTCTCACCTTGCATGGCTAGACCTCGTGCAGGTTCTCCCGTCTGCCTGACCGCACGTTTGGTCGTAGGTCGTCTGCTGGCCTCAGACCAAGAGACGAACAGACCCAGGACTGTCGATGAGGTCTGTTCCTCCGTGACCCTCATGGTCCCCGTCCGGACTGGACTGACCCCACGCCAGTTAGGAGCATGTGGTCCACGCGTGGACTCTGGTCTGGCCGCAGGTCCGGTACCGACCGGGGGTGATTTTCTCGTCCCTGGTGAGAAGGTGGGCGTGGCGCTGACAGACCAGCAGACGCATACGAAGTACATACGCACACCCGGCCTAAAATAGATCGTACGCGTCGGTGCGTGGACTGCAAGCACTCGCCGAGGAGCATGTGCCTGACGCCTTTGACGGGACAAGTCGTGCCGATCTCCGTCGATGATACGAGCGACTGCAGTACATTGGGCGCTCGTGCGTCCGTCTTTGACTCTGCAGAACCGTGGCCTGAACTTGACGATACCATACCCACGTAGACTGCGTGGGCGTGCCGGAAGAGGTGCGATGGCCTGCCGCGACTCGACGACTGGACTGGCCAGATCACCAGCAACAGTCCCCCGGCTCGTTTGGGACACGGCCATGTGAAGGCTCGGGCGAATTGTATGCTGTCGTCTCCACGTCCGGCTGCGGACTACCCGCGTCTTGCCTGACCTCTGTCTCTTTTCAATGACGATACCTGGAATCGTATGCCACGGTGGATGCTCTGCTGCAGTTGAAGGTCAGCAAGAGCGACGTACGACGTACTCTGTCAGCACCTGGGCCTCAGCCAGAAATCGCCCGTCTTTCCGCCTGTCGTTATCGTTTGAAGTTTTTCTTACGAGAAAAAGGAGAAAATCAAAACATGAAGAAAGAAGAGAAAGAAAGCGGCACGACTACAAAGTAAACCGAGGGACCAGACGGCGGACCCGAGAGAGAGAGCCGTCGCCGCGTTGCTAGGATAGATGAAGCGACGAAGGACAGTATCTTGTGTCTTCGGGCGGGATAAGGAGAGCCGACTGAAGGCCATTCAGGTCAAGACGACAGTACGTAGAGGAAGAGAAACCCAAACGTTACAGCTGGGACCGCGTTGGAAGCCAGGGACGCATGATTTAGGAGGGCCTTCTTGAAGACGATAAGGAAGAGACGCAAAGCACGACCGCAAAGTACAACACGGCAAGAATGACGATATGACGATCGGACTACATGTTCGCAGAAAACCATAACAGGGAAAGTGACAGGTCATCTTGCCGACTCTGGTCCCTTTGTCGCGATTCGGTTGCGTTCCTGCGATGTGGAGAGAAGGCTGAAGGACTCTTGAAATACATACGACTACAACGCGGAAACAAAGTGCCTGCGTAACTACGAAGTAGCAGGTTTGTGTGTTGATATGCCGCCTGCTGTCAAGGACATTTCGCGCTCAGCCCGACTATGGCAAAAGCCCGAAGACATACCCGACTGGCCACTCGAAGTACTCGTAGAGATGACCAAAGGAAACGAGCCGCACGGGCCGCCGCGCAGGGCGCATGACGGTGATCATAAGAGAAGGAAGAAGGAAGAGACAATCAATAATCTATTCGTAGAGACTTGAAATCCCCAAAAGAAATCCCGAGACCAAGAGCCGTCACCCTGAGCTGCCCAGAGACCCGCAAGCTACTCGCAAAGCTACCCACAAAGCTACCCGCACGCCTAGCTCGCGCGAAAAGCGGCGCGGCGCGCACTTCCCACAGTTTCCCAGGCCCCAAGACGCACCGCCCCGACAGCACCAGTCCCGGTAGGGCATGGTGGAAAGGGACCCGCCGGTGCTGAGATTGGAGGGAGAGGAATCAACGACTCTACTTCGTACAGATGGTCCAAAAAGCGATCAAATCAGAGAAGCAAAAGAGAGCAGAGAGGGAACATGTTTCGCCGGGCAAGCCCTTTTCACCGGACGGATGAAGGAGGTCGAACAGGACGAAACAGAGTGGACGAGAAGCGGCGGCCGGATGGTCTCTGTTCAGACCTCCCCCATGCCATCGTCGTCGGCGTCCCGCCTGTCCGAAACCTCTCCTTCATCGGACGCCGTTTGTTGCTCTCGTCTTATCTGATCAGGAGTCCTTGACGTCTTGTGTCAGCATTGGCACACTCTCCGGGACGCGGTGTGGCGCGTGGCTTTGAGTAAATGAAGAGCCACTCTCCATCGTGAGTCAAACGGGCCAACGAAGAGCGGCAACGGCAGTTGCACTTTTCACTTGCACTTCCTCCAAGGCACGACTACGTTGTATTTGCCTCTTCCCAGACGGGCTGGTCGGCCGTCGCAGGGGTTGCATCGCCGACTCCTCTCTTGTATGGGCGGATGTGCTCCATACGCTTAGGTCAACTACGATACAACGACACAAAAAGTGACTGGTATGCCCGCCGTCCCAGGAGTCATCTTACTCGTTTCATGGGAAGTGGTGAAAGACATTGACCCATTTGTGCCAAAACGGACGCGAAAGAAGAGCCAAGGGAGAAAAGTCGCTCGTCTTCTTTGCGGGGCGATGATAGAAAAGGATACAAAGTGCAGGCAGCACCCCAACCCAGTAGTCCTAAAGGTACTTTGGAGCCTTGAGGCCAGTACGAAGTATGGGTACGACACACGCTTGTGGCAAGACTCGCCTCACAGAAGAATGCGCCTTACAGTCTACATCCTGGGATTCGAGATAAAGTACAGAGTACGAGTACACCGAGTGAGTGATGATCAAAGCTGGAGTACTAGAGCCCGAAAGATACGCAGCGATAGCGGCGTGGGCGCGTCGGAGGCGGCCGGCAACACCCTGTATCGGGGGCTTGGACATGGACTTTTTGTGTGAGCGACGTTTCAAGGCCGCCAAAGCGAAGGCGGTACGAACTTGAGGAGCTTCTTCACCAACTCTTAGATATGATAACGGAGGTCAAGTACATGTACTCCATACGAGTATCATGCTGCGAAGCAAAGGCCGGCAACCGAGCGGCACGGAGCCTGGTCCCTTGGCAATGGGGTCGAACTTTTTGAGAAACTGGTCCATGACCCGCCCGCCGACCAAGGAGAAGGGAGGGCGAGTGGGACGGTGACAGCGACATGACTGATAGACTGACCAGCAATACACGACGAAACGTGGTGAGGGTGGACCTGTTTCTCTTGACCGGTAAAGACAGGACCAGCACCCAAAGAAGCCAATGTTACCGACTCTCCCCCCTTTCTGCTGAAAGGAGACAGGTCGCACTGCTCTCCTTGTATGGTTTGGTACCGAGTGAGGAGACAGCAGAGACGGGAAACGAGACGCAGAGGTCGAGGCTGCAGACCAGAGTGACGTGAAATGGAATCACGACATGCAGGATGCAGCTGTTGATTCACACGGCAGCGAATCGGCGGAGACCTGGCCGTACATGTACCTGTAGGAAGTAAGGTACTCTTGCTGTGATGTATCAGATGCAATCTGAATCTGCGGCTTCTGGGGGGCCGGAGTATTCTCCGTGCTAAGACGAAGGAGGAGACAAGATCCGACAAGACATGGAAGGGAAAACAGACGAATATGGACAGGAACAAGACGAGAATCACAACAGGTACACCGGACCAATGGACAGCCTTTTTGTGATCCTTCCAATCGTTTCGCAACAGAGTACGGCGAATTTCCACAGCACTCGAGGACCCAATCTGCTTTCTGCTTTTCCGTTTGTCTGGCACCTGGGACAATGGATCTCTGGTTATCCACATTCCATTCTAGGCCTGGGCTGGTTTGCACACACACACACACACACACACCCTTGCCCGACTGTCCTGTTAGTGCCTTGCTACTGTATGTTGAGTGTTGCGTGTTGACCGTGGCCGGACGTGCACAGACAATGAGCCGGAAAGTCCGAGCTGACCAACACAGGAGACATTAAGAACATCAACCACAGTTCTAGACCAGAGATTCGAGCGAGGGGGCTTGTAGAATGGACGTGAAAATCAGAGGACGTAAAAAGGGACATGAGATGAAAAGATAGGAAAGAAAGGGAGGAAGTGATCAGACGCGTGTGGACTGGCCAGACGGCTGGGTCGGTTAAGTAGAAAAAGAAGAGACAGGGCACGATGTTCGTGGCCATGCCCTGTCACCTTGCAAATTCTTTTTGTTCCAAAGTACAAATAGTTGACTTTGTACTGGCTCTCTCTGTTTGTCACTTCTCACATGGAGTTCGTTTGCGTACTCCGTATGTACCTCGTATGCCAGAGGCTTCTTTTTCTACACTTGGCTGGGTCATTCTTGCGCCTAGTTGCATTGTCGGGTCACTTCATCACGCTTTGCATCCTAAAACTGCCTTTTTTCTTTTTTAAATTGTAGTCGCCGTCCACAAGTGTAAATACTGCTATCCCATGCTGTCCCTGGTTTTGCCATTTGGTCCCTTCTTCCCACACCCCGTCTCGCACCTCGTCTACAAAGTACACTGGCCCCTCTGTGGCCTCTTTGGCAGCTTTCTGGCTTTGGTGTGCATACAGCAGTAGACTGCCAAAGGACACACTTTGCAGAGGCATGGCCCGCCCATCGGGCTCCATTATCGACCATCCAGCCGATCCTGTCTCATCTGGTCGGAAAAAGGACACGAACAAAGAAGACGACGAGGTCAGGCATCGATAGTCGATGTATTTCGTACAAAGTACCTCGTAGGCTCGAGATGCACCAGCACCATTGGGTGTGTGTGGGACAGCATCTCTCTTGACTGGCACACTGTACCTCGTAGGAATCCCAGGCAAAGTGCGGCCATCTCCAGCTTGCTTTTGTCGTCTTTACTTCGTACGTACTTCGTATTGCGTGTTTGTTGGAATGAGGCTGCCTCAAAAAGGTAGCTGGAATGGGCGGGAATGTCGTGCTTCGGCATGGCCAGCCAGCTGTGGCCGTCGTCGAAAACGCGACATGTACCTCTGACGATTTTACACTTGCCATGCTGGTGCTTGACGCTTTTGCGACGAAGGATTTGCTGGCAAACATGTGTGCTACACCGCCTGTGACTGATGAGAACAAGAGGGCCTGGCAGCAAGAACAAAAGGACCAGAAAAGAGACACGGCCGATTGTGCCGTACTCCGTTGCTGTCTGTAAAAGCAAATGGCTCCGTACGAGAATCGTCGAGAGGACAAGAACACAAGACGCCGAGGGACTGAACTCTCCACTCTCCACTCTCCAGTTCCTTTATTCGATTCCGGTGGCCGTTTAAGAAGAACGGGCGGTAAGCGGTAAGGCCCGAAAGAAACGGGCCGCCCTTTCTCTTTTACTCTTATTACTCTTTTTCCTTTTGTCCTCTTTTCCTCTTTCCACTCCGTTTTCGTCGCCTAATGCCTGGCGCCCGCGACGGGGTCTTTTGGCGCCCTGTCTCGGCCTTTTACAAAGTAGTGTCCCCTCTCGCGCCCTTCTTCTTGCTTGTTCCCTTTCCCTTTGCATTTCTCCTGCTTTGATTCTCCTCTTTTCGGCCTCCCGCATCCAGCACACGTGGGCGGCGTAGGAACGGTCAGCGTGCAAAGGCTGTGTCGAGGACGCTACGACGGCCACGTCGAGCTTTCCTGTCTCCCTTCACCGTTCTTTTGATTTCTCATCGCATCACCGTCGCTTCTGGCTTCGTGCGTGACCTTTTTTGCGTTGATGCTACGCTTCACGCCGCCTTTCTCTCAAAGAGTCTGGCGACTTTGCTCATTTTAAGTGACGGACATGTACACGTACATTCACCTCTTCTTCTCGCTTGCCCCCCTGCTCTTCGTCGGCGGTCGACGCTATCTTCTCCGGCTCCGTCTCGTTCTCGTCACTCATCCGTCCCTGCTCCATTACGAGTACGTCGTACTCCGTAAGCTGTCCGTCTCCGTCATCGCCCACCCCCTTGCCCAGATTGTACGGAGTATGCCCCCTCAGCCCTTTTGTTCTCGCCTATCACGCACACTTTCCTAGCGTCTCGGCTACTTCGTTCTTCGTACTCGTTTCTGTTTACTTTGTACTGTCTCTCTCTTCTCCTCATCTCCGAGTGATTGGCTTCTTTTAGTATCTTTCCTTCACGTTCACGGTGTGCATGCCCATCTTGTTTCCGTCCTTTCCTCCTTGCCAAGACGCCGACAGCGCCGCCCATTGCTCTTGGTCCTTTTGTTCTCGCCATGGCTTGCTTTACTCTGTACTGAGTATCTCTCTTGCTTCCAGCCCATATGCACCGTCTCGCCATGTAGTTTCTCCCAGTCGCCTTGCATGGTCCGTATTGCCTGGTCGCGCCGTCTTTGCCGACCAAGGTGTCCGTCTCTCGTCACAGACTCGTAGCCAGAGGCAACCTTTGCATGGCTCGCCCTCTCCGCTCACCGTCCGTGGGCCGCGCAGATATGCAGCGAGCACTGTCTCTTTGAATCACACGCAGATACATGTACATGCATGTACAGACGCACGCACCAGAGTTGCAGTCACAAGAGACAATGAGAAGGAGGAGGAATGGCCACTCGCAGTACGACCCAACCCGAAGTAAGGTATCTGGAAATAATACCCAGAGCAAAAAGTACACCCCCCCCCACAGTGACTACCCCCACCCCCGCCCCAGTCGTTCAGGCCCCAAGAAAAGGTCAAGATACAAAGTAACTCCGAACCTGGTCGTGAAGGCTGCTCTTGTAAGTCTGGCTTCCCGTCGACCTGCCCCCTCTCCCACCCTCACCCCCTGCCCTTGCTAGCCTAGGCCTTGGCGATTCTTCACTTCGTAGTATTTTGGTCGTTTGGCCTTGTGCTCTTTTGCTTGATGTATTCTTTCAGTACTCTTTCAGTACTCATAGTTACGGAGTATGTACTTCTTTAAATCTTTAATCTTTGGTTTCTCCCGTTCCAAGTACATCTGCACCCCTGTCGTCTCTGCCTTTTTGTGTATCGGGGTGCGACTTGATCGTCTTTCTATTTTCTGCTTTGTTTTCTGCTTTGCTTTCTGTTATCTGTTTCCTTCTTCTTTCTCCCACCCGCATACCCAGACGCAGACCTCATACGCAACACACGCCATCTGCTTTCTCTCTCTCTTATAAGAGCCCCTGCCCGCCCACGTCTCTTCAGCCCACGTTCTGCGATTCTGTCGTCTTGCATCTCTGCATCTCGTCATCAGACCGTTGAAGAAACATTTTGCACACACAGCACACACCTTCAACGTACATAGAATACAGCGTCCACTCTCACCTCACCCACGCCTGCGCCCACGTCTCTTCCGTCTAGACACACACCGCGGCCTTTCTCACCGTCACGTCAGCCATCTCACCTCACTCTCCCCTCTGCAGCCCTTCACAGTCAGTCAACATGTGTGAATACTGCCAGCGCGAATACAGCTGCGGCCACTTCAAGTTTATTGCCGCCCGCTGGTGCAATCGTTACAAGCGCACCCACCGTCGCTGCCAGCCCGAAATTGCCCACTTTGAGTACAGAGCCGACGAGATTTGTGGTAGGTCGACCTGCTGCCGGGCCATTTGACGTTCACACTGACCATGCAGGACAATGCCGGCCGCAAGAAGTGCCGGCCTGGCATCATCTGATCCGTCGCAATCCCCCAGCAGCAGCACGGCCATTGTCAGCATTACCGGTATTACCGGCATCAACAGTCTCGACGACTGCTGCCGCGACATGCACCTCGTGCCCTGGCTGGGCGCCGACCGCCCGGGCTCCTGCAAGCGCCGACCACCAGCACCGTCCGGGCCGGGCAGCACGGCACCACTCGCGCTCTCTTCGCCGTCCTCGCTCTCCTCGCTCTCATCACGCTCCTCGCTCTCGTCCCGCATTCGGCCGAGAGCGGGCACGCCTGTTTCGGCGCCCAGATCAACGTCTTCCGCCGCACCCTCCCCGTCGCCGAGTTCCCCGCACAAGTCGTCCAAGTCGATGTCCGGCACAGCCACAAGCATCGGCTCCGACGCCGTCCTCTCCGGCAGAATTCGCCGGGCGACCAACCGGGCGTCGGTGACACTTCGTCAATAAAGTCATCTTCTCTTGTCGCCATTCCCTCCCATTTCGCTTCGCCTGCTCTTATCGTTTGTATCTCACATCACCCTGCAGCCAAGGCTCGACGTGGGTGGGTGTGTGTGTGATTGTGACGGTGCCACAAACCACCCCTCCCCCCTCTACGTTTGCTTTTTGCACGCCTTTCTGGACAACTACCAGAGAGTGAGTGAGACACCTCTTTTTGGCTCTCCGTCCTCTCATTCTCGCTTCAATCTATGATCCAAAGACGGCACAACCCACCACCACCACGCTTGCACTCACGACTCAACACAGCACAAAACACACACCACATATTAGAACGGCACACATCATGGGCCAATTGGCAAGGGCCTAATGGCAAGGCAATTTTTCATTTGATTTTATTGGCGCTTGTCTTTTTCCTGTCTTTGTCGACGCTCGGTCTCCCACCAACAAAAAAAGAAACAACACCAGACGGAGCATCACAAGGCCCTCTTAGCGGAATTTTCTCTGTTTTGATTTTTCGGTTCCATGTGTCTTTGCGCTTTGCAACTTGACCAAGAAAGAAAAAGAGGAAAATATGGACTACGGAGCAACATGGGCTCTTTGGTCAGGTTGTTTGATTTTGAAGGATCTTTTTTAGGAGGACATTTGGAGGACTTTTGGGACCTCTCATTGGTATCGCTTTTTTGCTATTCTCCCATTTGTGTGGTATCCCGTCTTGGAGGATCTGACCTCTTTTGTTTGGGTGGTATCGGGGCGGCTTGGTATCGGTTTCTCATCATTTGTTCTTCTTTTGGGCCACCGCCTCCTTCGTCCAGGCGTTTTAACTCGTGATTGTTCGGGATACCGAGCAGACACCACCACTGTCATTACCGCTTCTACATTGCACTGCTTTTGGGTATATAGATACGCGTGCTTTCTCGGAAAGAAATATGCACACGGGAGTTGCTTACGGCACTTCACTCTTTACTTCCGCCCATCGAGACAACTTGCTTTCGTATGATTTTGTCTGTTGGCCTCATCCACTGTTTGCAGTTGGAGCTCTCTTCCATCTGACTCGTCATTTTACTAGCGCTTCGCAACATGTCAAATGCAAACGTGCAGCGTCATGCGAGGATGCAAACTGTGACTGTGTTTTCTTTTTCAGGCCACTGATATCGTTTTCTTGGAGCTGTGCTTTGTTTCTCACACGATTGCGTTCTCTTCGTGCGGCTGTAGACCTGCGCCCGCTCCTTTCCTCTACTTCGTGCCTAGAGATATCTCGTCTTGTCGCTTCGTCTCGTCTGCATCTGTTGGCCCCCATCCATCCATCACACCTCTCTGTTTTAACACAAAGTCCGCCTCCTCGTAAGCCCACCAACAGCCTCACATCGCCCTGCCGCTGCCAGGGGTCGTTTTAGGCCAACCTCCAGCCAACGTCCTGCTCTGCCCTTGACCTCGTCCACGCCCACGCCGCTTCTCGCACTTCCCTTCCCTTCCCATTCGAAAGAGTATCACAAATGAGAAAGGAGGGTGGGAATGGGCGCAAGGGCGAAGAGACGAAGAGACGAAGAGACGGATACACGGATACACGAAAAGCGACGGGGAGAGTTGGGGGTACCGTCGAGGCCCTTTTTTGACCAGCGACTCGGTGTTCCACAGCAGATCACGTCCCCACTTGATCTCGTCCCTCTGACTTGTGTCATGTCTCGTTCTTTTCTTCTTCCGTCTCGATTCATGACGTACACTGATCGAATGTCGACGTCTGTCTGACCCCCATTCAGTCCGCTGGGTCGACCGATTGGCCCTCGTCACACATCACCCGTCTCTTTTGCACCATTGCATGCACGCCACCTATCGAGGTTTGCAGTGGCCAACGGGGCAATCTCTCGCCATCCCACGTTTCCGCAGAAAGCAAAAGCCGATGTGACAATGGCGTTCATATCCCGCACGCAGGCCCGTTAGGAGGTTGCACAAGCACAAAGCACAAAAAGCACACCATTCAGAGCACAGAACACAGAGCACAGAGCACAGATCACAGAGCACGGAATTAGGACAGGACACGAAAACAGAAACAAGGACACAAAGGCAGTTTGACGGCCAGTCCAGCCGACCATGTCTGTCTTGCTTTTGTCTCTCGCACAGACGGAGCCGCGGCCGCCTGTAGAGCAAGACGCTGTTTACAAGCTGGGCCGCGACGTACAGACTTATCACTTTTGTTTTACCCAAGTTTTGTGACACATCGACGTCATTTTTGACTGCCCCTGTCAAGACGTCAAAGATGTTGCAAAACAAGCACGATGGGGGTGAATCAGACGTGGCATGAAGTGGAAGATCTCGCAGAGTGGAAATATATTTCGTCCTACTAAGAGGGAAACAAAACGCAAAACACAAAACGCAAAACACAAACACGGCACGACCAGACACCTACGTCTACCGAGTATCTGCCAAGACAGGAGCAAATGCAGGGCAGGGCGTTCAAAAGGCCATGAACGGGCCGCCGACTGATCGACAGGACAAGATCGAAATGACCAGATCTCGTTTTCAGCGCTCACGGATGCTTCAGGGTAGCCACCTCGCTTTCTAATTCCTCGCTGTGATGGGCTGTTGCCGCATGGTTCCACGATAACACTACGACAGCAACAACAACAACAAGCAACGGTCCCGGTCATATCCACCCCCAACAGGCACCGAGACATACGGGGCAATACGAAAAAGGCAAACATTCAGAAAATAAGCGCCCGGTGGCGGGTGTCCCTGATGGTGAGCGCGCCTGTCTTTTATAAAACTGTCACACGGTAGATGAAAGTCGCCGACCCCACACGCAGCTTCCAACTTTCGTTTGTGTGTGCACAGTTGTACGGAGCACTTTGCACGTTTTCAGGTCTTTTTGCGAGACTGCTCGGTACGATCTTTACAGAGGGGGCCAGAGATGGGCGTATTCTTGCAACACATCACCATAGCGCGGACTCCATCTTGAACGGGCTGTCTTGCGTCGCGCCGCGACGGCTCCTCTTCAGGAGGCTCCGGATGCCTGGGATGATGCACTCAAAACACAGAGTGGCCGTCAGCCAGAGCTCCTCGGGACTCACACGGTCGTGATCAAAAGAGAGTCAGTCGACGGGGCGTGTGGTCACCCTGGCTTTGCAACAGCCAAGCCACAGGCAGCCTTTTTGGCCGCTGGCGGTGCTTCATCAGGTGATTGAACGCTTCAGTACGTCGTACGTGACCTGGAGATGCCTTGTGTTCCGTACCAGGGCCCAGGCAATGCAGGTAGCGCAAGTGAGGAAGACGAGGAGTCAAGAGAAGGCAAGAGAAGACAAGAGAAGGCACAAGAGAAGAGAACAGGAGAAAAAAAAAAGAGAAAGAGAGAAGAGAGAAGAGTAAAGACCAATACGCCCCTAGGCCCATAGGCTGCTTGACCGTGAATGGGACAGATTGGGAGCGCGTCCGTTGCAACCCTGGCATGGAGGAGAGTCGTATTCTCTCCACCGATATTGAGTACCTCGTACTGATCTCACCATGATGTCCGTCCCTCCCTATACGATGTATGGACTACGAGGTCTGAGCTCCCTCCTCTTATTAGACAGAAACTATGAAGAAAGATGAGAATGACCGCGCCATCTCAGAGAGCGGACAGCAGTGTCCCTACTGGGGAACGTCTGATAATCAAGAATCGGCAATACAAGAGTACAGACCCGGAAAAGAGCACAGAGACACCTCGACGGATATCCGGAAATGCCAGAAACGTGCAACGTACGGAGCCGGAGTTATTTTTGAGCCCCGCAGGTGTTCTTCGTGTTATCCCAGCTGAGCAGCATCAAGGTTGCTTCCGAGTTACTCAATATGTACCGAGGCTTTCAGTCCACACGGGGCAGTGTTGCGCGCCGCAAAACAGCAACACTGGCGGCTGTCTTTTGAGAAGACTTCACGCCCTGACAAGAGGAATGACAAGAGAACTCAGTGATTGCCACTATCATGAGTGTCACCAACCAGTCACACAGGGCAGGTCGACAGGGACAGGAAGCGGGGATGGGCGGCAGGCTGGCCCAGTATCCCTGTGCTTCCCCTGTAAGGTCCCCTGCGAGCATTGCTTCCTACCACTTTATTTCGTGGCAGTAGCTGAGTCGGTGGTTGGAGCTTCATGTTGTCTGCGGCAACTCAAAGGACCGAACGCAGGATGTGTTCTTGTGATATCAACGGTATGCAACAGAGTGGGCTCGTCTGCCCAGATGTTCCGTTTTGCAAAGGACAAAGTACAATGTACGTCGTGATCCTCTTGCCTGGACGAAGCCTGCGGGTCGCAAGAGATAAGCAAAATCATATCCCGAAGCTGATCCCAACGGTTTTCCTGCAAGGGGACGGCGCAGGTCGAGGGCGCTACTGCATGTCGACAAACAAGGCATGGCCAGAGTACTTGTACTTTGCAGACAGGCAGTGAAAGGCTGCAGAGTTGCAACAGGAGGATCAGCAGAAGCGAGCCGCTCCGGCTACAGAGGCGGCCAGGCCAAGACGTTCTTTGCACCCGTCTTCCCGCTCGCCATCCGACTGTCCGTGCATCATCGCTTGATTCCGAGACCTCGTTCCGCATACGGACCTCGAAGAAGCAGACGGCAACGGTGCAACTTTGTGGAAAGTGGTGAGAAAAAAACACGGCGTCCGACCGCAGCAACAAGGGCCGCAACATGCAGCCTGGATACAAGTAGACAGATGTGTAGATGGCAGCAGCCCGAGCGATGGACGGTCCAAATTGCTCTTCGGGCAGCATCTCAGCAGGCTGAAACAAGGCTCGCCAGCAACGCTCGGTCGAGTAGGAGAAGCATGGGAGGAGCGGAGATGAGAGACGGGCAGAAGGGCCTGGCTACGCTACTTTGTATGTTGTCCTTGTTGTTTCTCTTTCATGTCTCGTCTTCGCCCTCACACGAGGTGCATCGGTTTGTATCAGCCCACAGCGAATGCACCGTCGTTGCGCTGAAGCCGCCCACGAGCACATGTACATTGTACGTAGTAGCATGCCGTTTACGGGGCCGTTCTGGCCACGTTTGCTCTTCAACGACTTGGGTGTCCACTGCGGAGCATGCAACACGGAGTCCTCCGACCCGGCCTGGTGTCAAGCGGCCACGCCTCTGCCCCGGTCCGGCGTCTAAACTGCTCGAGAATGGTCTGGCCAATGGGGCGTCACGAAAACATATGTGCTCCTCGACATGCAGGGTGAAACGTGCCCACGATAGCACGGATGGCGCATGGCGAGCATACGACCAAGTGCACAGTCCTGGCGAACCTGCAGGCCGCTGAATGAAGAGTATGCAGGATGCTGTGAATGCGGAGGCATGTCGAAAAAGGCAGACGGCAGGGGTTTGCGCGAGGGCACTACAGGCTTCGTCAGGTCCAAACGCACAGGAGACTGGCCACTTTCTCTACTTTGTGCTTTGTACGAGCTGCAAGGCAGCATGGAGCAAGGTAACGACAACGGGGCAAGAGTGCCAGAGCACGGACAAAGACTGACATCGCCTCTTCCTCGCCGCTCTGACGTCGGCGAATGGATGGCGGAGCCAGGACAATAAGATAAATGCAACGGCGAATCCCGCAAGGACACAGCGTCGTTGTGTGCAACGAGTCAGAGAGAGAAGATAACGAGCGCCTTGACGCGGGACAAGACGTCTTTTCCCGGCTCTCCGTGGTCGCCGTTCGGGGAGGTTGAGGTGGCCGCCCAGCCTTGGACCCTGTCTTCGGCGTCTATGCTACGCGCTTCACACCTCGGCATCGTCTTGGCCCCGATAATCCCCGACACCCTTCTCCTTGCCAAGAACACTCCCCAGGATTTAAGAGTATCAGTTGTCATTTTTCACGGATCGTGGCAAATTCCCGATGGCGGCTCGGCCGTTTGGCCGTCCTTTTTCTTCATTTTTCGACTTTGTCAACTTAATCAGCATCGTGCATGTCGCCTTCGTTTCAACTTCTTTCCACCTCCGTCTTCGTTTTCTCTTATCTTATGCCTCGACCAGGAGTCTGTGCGTCGTCTCTTTTCTTTTCTTTTTCCTTTGCAGGCATCTCGCACAGGTCGAGTCTATTCTGCAAGTACTTTGTAAATACCGATGCCCGGATGGCCAGGGGCCTGCAGAAATACGATGCCAGGGTGTACAATAGGGCGATGGAAAGGAAGAAGGCTGTTCGGGCCGGGTCGAGGCTAGGCCGGATCCCGACCAAGTACGAGCAGACTGCCCTCTACTTGTTCCTAGGCGCGGCGGGAAACACGGCCATCACATCGAGCACGGTCCAGCAGGATATCGATTGCATCCGACAGGCCAACCGCCATAATCACACAGCAGCTTCTTGGACCACACACGCCCACACTCCTGCTGCTCGTTTTGGTCTTTTGGCTATCCGGATGACACGGAACAGTGTCTGTCCCTGCCTGTGGAGAGCCTTGCTCGTGTGGCCCGGGCCGATGCCATTGTCGATATTGACCAGCGACTTGGGCTGTTTTAATCCCCCATGTTGAGGCATTGTTCACGGACTAAAATCACACAAAGAAACAGGCCACTTCTGCATGGACGTTGATGGACATTGCAGGGACTCTCATCGTCGGTTTGACGAAACCTAGTATGTTCCTTTATGTCGATCGCATTGTAGGGCTGGCTATCTTCACGCCCCTCGAAGACAGGGATGGAGTGAAATCCTTCAAGACGTACCTTACAACCAAGTATCTCTACCAAGAGTCGAACATACAAAGTAGAGAGGCCACGGATATGGCCCTGGGACGAGCTGGATACTCGTTGATGCCAGTGTCTCGAGCCTCTGGACGTTTCCCAAAACGGTACCGTTTCATCAGTCAATGCCAGCTCATAAACGTACACAAGACCGTGTATCGCGCCCTCTCTCGTCCAATCCTAGTCAGCCATCGTCTTCGTGATAGAGAGCACATGACAAGGCTCGGGATGACTCCTGATGAGGATGAAATAAGCCATCTGTGATGCCTTTGCTTGCTTCATGTATACCTTTCTTTCAGCACAACATTTCTGGTCTTTCTAAAACCCTACTTTGACGGGGTTTCACACGGCTTAATCGAGGCCCATGTAGTCAACCTCACAATGAGACAAACGCCAACACCCACAGTGACAATACTGGCCGTCGTGCATTAAAGTTGAACCGCTTAGTAAACTCCCGCCTATCATAGTAATACCTCACTCTTCAATAACGCTTCGCGAGTAGTATTTGACACGATTCGCCTACTCAAGGGCAGAGCCTCGTCTGTTACACGCGCCAATCAGCTTGCCGCGCTTCACATTTTGAGGTCATCAAGGTCCCCGCGATGTCTACGTTATCCATATTCCATCCCGGCTGTGGCAGCATCAGCAGGCAAGACATGTACGTATGCTTTTTGTCCGCAGCGGGACGGTGCTTCTCGAGGCGGCGGAGCTCGTTCTCAATAGGCCATCTTCTCCACGAGACGCACGCGCTCTTTTGTGGCACCCGGGCTCTCGCTGGCGATGGAGTAGATGGCATCGACGGTAAACAGGCCTGGAAGCTGGCGCATCAGGCTTCACTCGCGGGTGTGGTCCCTGCGGCGGATCGCCGTGCGCGCGCGCGACTATCTTGTCGTCGCTGGTGTCGTCGTCGACCACGGTCCGCGTACCCGTGGTCATGCATGTCCTCGGCAAAGCGCGTGAGACGATTCTGCACCACCGCCCGCATCCGGCGTCCGTGGCATTGCTTGTGGCTCCTGCCTGTGCCGTCGGAGCTGTGCGGCCGCTGCACACCGCCGCCGAAAACGGCGGCATTGATGTAGCCTTCCGTGCACAGCCACCGTGACCAGCCCGAGAATTGGCTGCTGACCCGAGACAGGTGCCGGTGCTGCTCGAGGACTGTGGCCCGCGACGCCCCGAGACATGCGAGGCTGAGGCGGCACTCCCGGAGCAGCGCGTCCACGTCGACCACAATGGCCGGCAGCTGGGACAGGACGTGGTCCATGAGGACGGTGCTCAGCTTGAGACGCAGTGGGCCGATGCCCAAGTGGCAGGGCGCGACGGCCAGTCAGGCAGACCCGGGCGACGTGAAGAAGTCGGTTTCGTGCGCATCACGTTTGGCACGCGTGGCCGTCCGCATGGTGTGGTCCGGTTCTGGAGGACGAGCCAGCCAAGCTACAGGTACACGTCCAGGTTGCTGGCCATTTTGACAAACGCGCGCTCGCTGTCCGAGCCCGCGTCGAGCTTGTCCGGCTTGGTAATGAGGCCCAGGGTGCGTGCACCTCGGGGCCGACTTCGAGCGAGCTGGGCGACGACCTGCTTGGCAAAGTCGTAGGCGGCCGAGACCAGCGCATCCGTCCCGCTGGCGCTGCGGTCGTGGTGCGGCTTCATGGACACCCTGACGCGGGCCGTTGGGTGGCGGCGCAGGATGAGCTTGGTGGGAAAACGGGTGCACAGGTTGTCTTTGGCGGGAAACGAGAGTCCAGAGAGGGCCTTCAGCACGGAGCTTTTGCCCGAAGACTGGCTGCCACAAGTAATGATTTCGGGCAGGGCGACATACCGGTCGAGGCCTTGCGAGCGTAGACAGTCGATGATGTCGAGCAGGTCTCGATAGTCTTGCGACTGGATGTTGATCGGAGCGAGGAAATCTAAGATACAACAAACCAACGTGACCCGTGGCAGGAGCGCAAGGACCACTCGAAGAGGAGACTCCGTAGTGAAGACAATCGAAAGTGTCTTGAAAGGCGCAGCTGTCAAAATGAAACAAAGTTCACAGACAATGAAGCATCAACCGAAGTATCTAGACACCAAGCAAAAGAGCACCAACACATGTGTGCGGATGGCATAAGCTTTGTCCATCCATGCAGAACGCAAGTAACGTCAACTGGCATGTTAATACCCGTATCTCTGCTTCGCCTTTTCTTCTCCATTGCCCGAGCTTCTTTTGACTTCACGTCTTTGCCGACAAAGAACATTAACGAGTCGGATCGACGCTGACACCATCTGAAGCGACTTACACCTGGTCTAGCCAATCAGATGACAGAAGCCAACGACGATCAGTTGTAACGAGTGAATAAGATTCAAGCAGTTTTGCACTGCAGTTTACACAAGACAGCCTGCATAAGACTAGTCATACTTGGCTGCTTGAAAGCAACTCACAGAGGAAACTGTTTTGTCTCTCGTCGGGTCGTGGGAAGGCATAATATCAGGAATGGACAACAAATCGACTGAGACGTGCATGCTGTACATCAACCATGAGGCCAAACAACGGCTGGCTTCTCTTTGCACAAGGAATGCATGACTATGATGAGCACAACGTTCCGTGCAGAGTCAGACGACCGACAAGCACAATGTTGAGCCCACGTGCCGTCTTGTGCTAACGTCACCAACCAACAGCCTCGTCGTGTAAGCCGACCACGGCCATAGTCACAAGAACTTTATACGTCGACTTTGCTGTGTGGCCCAATGAAAGAATGTATAAAGGTATTCCTTGCCGCGACCTGCTAAGCTTTGTGTCGTCTCTTCCCCATGGACACGTCCATCACGCAACCTCCGTCGACCACCATTAGCCATCCAACCGAACCTGTTCCGCAACATTTGTATTTATCTACTTCCCACCCTCCGTCTTCTCCGTCTATCAGGACAGCTCAGTACGTGCAAGTCCGACTACCTCTGGTACAGATGCCCCGGTTTTGGATGCCGCGAGTCCCGCGGCCTGCGGTGACACTGCGCCGGGCCATGGTGGCCGTCTGGGGCACCGTGGTAGCGGCCGCAGCCGGCAAAGCGCTCGACACATGGCCCACGCTGGACAAGGCACTTGTCTGGTCCGAAGTGAGAGGCCTCGTCCTTTGTGAGATGTTCGCCCCCAGCCCGCAGGAGTGGCGCTTTGCGTGCTGGCTTGTCACCCTTGCCGCCGTTGTTTTCCTCGCCCCGCTGGGCCGCGACCTGTACGGGCGGCTGCCCCCTCACCGCAGACTGGCCTTTGACCGGGACGCCTTTGTCTTCTGGTACCACAACCTGCTGGACAGCGCCTGGAACGCGCTTCCGGACCGCTATCTGCGGCGCCTCCTCCCGGTCCACGCTGTTCTCTGGCGCGTGATGGACCCGCGGCCGGAACCGCACCCGGCGGTGACCCGCGGCCGACGGCTCGCCTCCTACATGATGGACGAGGGCCACAGAATCGCGTACGCGGTGCACACCAACATGGACGCGCGCGCCATGGAGGAGTTTGTGCTGGAGCCGGGACGCGATGCCACGGGCGGCCGGCTCCCCATCAGCCCCCAGGTGCGAGCGGCCCTGGCCGAGCTCAACCGCACGGACCCCGAGCACGTGTGGGCGCTACTCGTCGCCCTCAAGTACGACGCCCTCGAGTACGACGCCAAGGTCGCATGGGCCTGTCCGGACCAGACGAGGTCGCGCCCCTGGGATTCGTCGGCTGCCTCCTGGCGTACGTCTTGGCCCTCCTCGGCCTGGTGCTGTTCTTTGCCGCCGGCCATCTGCTGGTACGTGTTCCGCCCCCTGTTCCTCCTCCCGCTGCTCTCCGGCCTCGAGACTCGACTGCCAGACTGACCTTGTGATGGCCGCAGTGGCGCTCGTGGATCCTGGCCGTCAAAGTGGCGTTCCCCGCGCTGTGCTCGGTCCAGCTCGAGCACGGCCCGCACAACGGCTTCTTCAGCTACATGGGCCCCAAGGCTCTTCGGCGGTACGACGGCTTGGTGCGGGCCGCGCGAGCCTCGCAGCAGGGCGCCCTGTACCTGCGCCGGTACCGCGACCGCGTCGACCGCTTCCGCACCTACGTCACGCTCTACCCGTACCTGGCCATCGTCTTGCTCCTCGCCCTCTCGCCCGTGACGAGCGGCGTCTGGCAGCACCGCAGCTGGCATGTCGTTCAATAGAAGGAGTTTGTTCTTATTAGAGTTTGTTCTGATTATTACTGTCCTTGTTATTTACTCCAATCCGAGTGACCCTGGTCCTTTGCAGAACACGGAGTCGCAGTCCTCCGTTCTCTTCTTGGAGCTTCATGTGGCCGCAGCTACACTTGTGACGACGTAGTCTTGGAGACAGTTGATGTCGGGCTATCTAGATGGACAGAAGCACACGGTACTATGAAAAGGCATGGGATGCTTGTACAGAAAGTGCTGTCCAGACAACGCGGTCCATTCCGTCTCCGTCTACTTGCTCTCCAACAGCGTGGCGCCCTCGAGAAAGGCGCCGCTGTACACGTCGGCCTCCTGCTTGCGCACGACCCACTGCGTCAGCGATTCGCCGGCGGCAGCAGCTGGCTCGCATACAGCATGGCCACACCGGCTGCGCGGTCGACGGTCCAGCTCAGATTCGGCAGGCCGCCCCAGGCCATGGAGCCGGCACGGCGGCCGCCCGGGACGTCGTCCAGATTCAGCATGCCGCCCAGTGCATAGTCGAACTTCTTGGGGCGGGGACGGGCATGGGCGTGCCGCGTTTGGCGGCAGCGGCGTCGGCGGCGGCGAGCGAGGCGGTGCGGAACTGCTGGAAGACGGCGGCCGAGGCGTCCGAGAGGGAGGGCGCAAAGAGGAGGTCGTAGCTGGCGGGGGTGAGAAGACGGGCATCTGCGACGGTGCAGGCCACGAGGACTTTGAAGAGGTCGCGCGGGCTGGTGAAGAGGCCGGCGCCGCCGTGGTGGGTGTGGATGTCGTACGGGAAAAACGGCTTGGGCTGGGGGCTCAGGTGGCCGTCGGCGTCGCGCACGGACAGCTGGGCCAGGCGGTCGTGCACGTCGGGCCGCTCGCGCAGGCTAAAGGTGACGTCCTTCATGCCCAGGGGCGTCCAGATGTGCTTGTCCATGAAGGCGCCCAGGCTGAGGCCGGACGCGCGCTCGACCATGCGGCCGGCCCAGTCGGTGCCGATGCCGTAGCTCCAAGAGGTGCCGGGCGTGTACACGAGCGGCACCGGGTCGACGGGCGCCAGCAGCTCGGAGCCGCCCTCGGGCTTCCAGCCGTTGGCGAGCTTGTGCTTGATGTAGCGCTGGTACGGCTCGTTCATAAAGGCATAGGCGAGGCCGGCGGAGTGGGTCAGCAGCATGCGGAGGGAGAGCCGGGCCGTATCAGGCGTCAGCTGGGGGTTGCCGGCCTCGTCAAAGCCCGTCAGGACGCTGCGGTCGGTCCACTCGGGCAGCACAGTGGCGATGTCGTCGTCCAGCCCCATGAGGCCCTGCTCGACGCACTGCAGCGCCGCAATGGCCGTCATCAGCTTGGTGCACGAGGCCACCCACATGCAGCTGTCGAGGCCCAAGGGCTGCTGGGCCAGCGGCAAGTCCGGGTCGACGGAACCGGTGCCAAAGGACTTGTGGTGGATCTGGCCCGTGTCTTTGCGAAAGGCCATCATGACGCAGCCGGGCAGCACACGGTCTGGGCCGGCCGCGGTGGCCTGGGCGAGGTATGCGTCGAGGGACATGGCGGTGCAGATGGGAGGATGTTGGTAGGTTCGTGTGGTGTGCAGAGGCTGTGGTTGCGAAGAGGGAGAATGAAAGCTGGTCGGCCAAGACGGGGTTATAAAGTGAGGGGTTTCACAACAAAAGGGCGGCACCATAGCGCCAGCTCTCGTCGCCATCGCGTTGGGATTTGGGGGGGGGGGGACAGAGGAGGCCCACCAGGGACCGAGGCTGCGGCCACTCCACAAAGTGTACGAAGTCAAAGATGTATGGCCTCATACCTGCCGGCAATTTCAGTCTTTCAGTCTACGAGTATTAGTCTCTTGTCTTTCAGTCTTTCAGTCCTCTCCGCACTGCCCTCGACTCCATGTGGGCTGGCGCCCAATTTCTTGCTGGTAGTGTGCGTGTTAGCCGCTGGTCTAGAACGCGAATGGACACGAGCTCGCAGGCTCCGAGAGACAAGAGACGAAGACGGCAGTTGAGACGGAAACGTCACGCTCGCACCCAACGACGGGAGAAGACATGGCGTCGCAGCCTGGCGTCTCGCTCCATGTTCCATGTGTCTGACAGTCCATGGACACCATGAACGAGACCATGTTGAGTTGACTGTGGGGCCCACGTGCGAAGCAAGGCTGGCCAAGCGGCAGACGGTTCGTTACACGGACGTTGCAGCTCTGCAGCTCTTGATGGCCATCTCGTTCTCGTCCCGGACAGAGCCCGCCCTGCGAATAGCTCTTGCGGCCGTCTTGGTCGTCACCGCAGAGACGTATTTCTTCTTCTCATTCTCTTCTTTGTTCTGATGTCTGCCATTCTCATATCCTTCTCCGTCCTCAGCACGAACAACAAGACTGATGTCTGTGCGGTCTTTTGAGAAGACGACATCGGTCACAATAGAACTTGACATTGTGTGTCTGTCCTTATAGTCAACGCACGGAGTGGAACGCAACACCACTCTGACTGTCCAAATATCTGTTTGTTACTTGTTGTACTTGTTGTTACTTGTCGTTACCTGTTGTTACTTGTTGTTCACTAGTTTGTATTCTTATAGTTTTGACCTATCAAGTTGACGATGTTGAGACCATTGACGATCGCGAGCAAGCCATCATCCCCCCCGGCGAGGTCACGACACTGCCATCCACCTGGTAAGCCGCCGTGACCACATTCATTTCCGTCATCGCGCCCACCCGCGTCCTCACCAACACACCAGCATCGGCAGCCGTCACTTTCACTTGCTACTCCGCCGTACCGCCCAGCAGCGACTGCCACCTGGCTAACATCACTCCAACGGCGCTGTTCTTGTCCCAACAGTCCACGGCGGCCGGTGCGGACAGCAAAGTGTGTTGCCTGATGATTCGCTTGTCCGACTTGCAAGGTCTGATTGACATGCCGCGGCAGACTGCTTTCTTTCGTCTAGGGAACTTTCGTATTTGTGCAGACTCATCAGCTACAAGGGCCAACCATACGGCTGTTGAATACGGAAACGTGATAGAGGCAAGAAACTGGAAAACAAGAAACAATTGCGACACATAAACATACAAACACACTAGAAAACAACTACAACATCAACACTCTTTCCGAGCACACACAGAAAGATGGCGTAGAACGTATACGAAAGGGACAAGGTGTCATATATCATGATGTTGTCGAGATGTCGAGACATCCGCCTGCAACAGACTGTCCAGGTAGCACACGCACTGTGTCATTTGCCCACGATGCCTACAAGCAAGGAAACAAGACCGCGAACTTTGTATGTTCCCCTCGAGTATCTCCATCTGATACATACCTTGATGTATGTATCTTCTCTCATGTGCCGTATTGTTATTAAAGAAAACCACACGGCAGAAACGGCTCGTGTCGTTTCTTCGACCATAGAGTGCACAGTGCAGATTTCCGAGACGAAGCCCCTGCCTTTCCCGCGTGCGCAGTGGGTCCATACCAACAAAAGCCCCGCCTGTTCTCGAAACTCGCCCTCCTTGTCCCCTGTTCCCCTGCTGTGGCCAATCCCTAGGTGCTCTCTCGTCCGTCCCGCCCTAAAACGCCCAAAACGCCCTAAAACACCCTGTGCGCCCGCCACCGTCCCACCTATCAGACCGCCTGGAAGAGCTGTACACCTCCCTGTGCCCCGCCCTCTTGTCTGGCCCCTCCAAAACGGCGAAACAGGCGTCCCATGTCAACCATATCAACCATTTCAGCCATTCAGCCCCTAAGCATCCGTCTTGCCTACAAGTACGTATTTGTGCTGTATTTTTGTATTTTTGTCATTCTTTTGCCATTCATTTAATTCTTCTTCAGCGGTGGACAGGGCATTTTGGGGCTCCTGGACACACACACTTCGGCCCTTTGCCCTGCAACTTGACTGGCTCTCCTCTTTTCCCCTTCTGCCGCATTCCACTCTTCCCTTCCTCTGACGAACCTACGAGTAGTCAACATCACCATCTTTTCGTTTGACCACAGTCCCCCACGACCACACACAACCGGTCGTGCTTCAGTATCAAACGCTCGACTTCTTTCTTTCCTTGTACTGTTTCATGTTCTTTCTGTCTTCATTACCCCACCACCTTCTCTTCATTCTTCTCTGCGCCGCTGTCTCCCCTCGAAGACGGCCAGATTGGCATTTCTGTGAGTATCCCGAGTCCTGCCAGTTTTGCTTCGTCCTCCTCGACCTGGATGCTTGCCTACCCCCTGCGACGTCTGTGCCCAAATCTGCGATGCGAGCGACCGCGGCGACCTGTGTGGCCCGAGCCTCGATGCTGGTGCCAACACCGCGACCGAGCCGATGCTTTTTGCGATGGACGCCTTATCTCCCACCAAAAACAATCTTTGACCGTCTCGCAACGGATCTGCCCCTCAAACCCCCGAAAGGCAAACGGATCGCGCCATCGACATCGAAATCGACATCGACATCGGCATCGATTCGATTCCCGCCGTGCGACAAGGCTGCTCTTTTCGGGATGTCGACGCTGTCGAGCCTGTTGTTGTCCACCAGATACGAGTTCGACGTGCGGAGCCCAACCCAACGCCAGCGCGCTTTTGGGCGCGGAACTTGACAGCCACGGCGCACAACCCGACGACAGATGGACGAAACGATACTTGGAGAGCGACGAAAGCCCGCAAGACCAGGTCTGCAGAGAAACACAAGATTCGTCGCAGATCAAACGTCGCCCGCCCCCGCAATCACATTCGCACTCGCAATCGCACACAGCACTGGGAGCAACGGCCGCGCAGTTGGGCGCTACGTCCATTTCGTCCCAGTTCCCCGACAGCCAAAGCCACAAAACCGTCAGACCACCACAACTCCATTACTAACCAGTCCTTTACCACCAGTTCCCTGCTAGACTATTGAGATACCATCGGTTTAACCAAGCACCTGCTCCTATCGAATTTCCAGCATCCATAGAATAGCATCGCCCCGGTCGACGGCTTGTTTGGGACTTCTTTCTTCACGAGACCACGACGAATCCAACGTTGACGGTATCCGACGCCCGTCCGCTCCACCCACGCGGGCCCACGCACCACACTCCTTCGCCGTTCCCTCCTGCACCTCCTTTACCCGGTGCTCGTGTCTCAAGACCGGCACTGCGGCGTCGAGAAACACCCGCTGCCGCCACCATGTTTTGGAAATTTGGCGGCTACGCCAACATATCCCCCATCGATGCCATCCTCGACCGCCCCGGCTTCACACTTGAGGAGCTGCTCGACGAGGGCGATCTGCTGGGCGATGTCAAGGCGCACAACAACAAGCTGCTTGAGTACCTGCGCCAGAAAAATGTCGTGCTGAAACTGCTCGAGTACGTCGTCGCGCCCAAGGCGGAGCCCGTCGCCGCCCCGACGCATTGGCGACGGACAACACGACGGAGGCAGAAAAGACAGAGGCCGAGAGGGCAGAGGCAGCCGATGCAGAAGGCCCAGGGGAGCTGGCGTCGCCCGAAGAGCGCGGCCGGTCACGCGTCTTTGGCCGATCGCGTGCGTCCTCGTCGGCCACCGATGCCGGTCTGGACGACGAGGACGAGGCCGAGAAGAAGCGCGCACGCTACGCCTTTGTATCGTGCGAGATCCTGTCCTCTGACACGCGGCCCATCTGCGACACGCTGCTCGACCCCGCCAACCGCGCCGAGCTCAACGCCTTCTGGGCCTTTCTCAAGCGCCCCGCCCCGCTCGACCCCCTGCAGGCCAGCTACTTTACCAAGGTCAACGAGTCACTCTTCGACAAGAAGGTGGAGGACATGGTCAACTTTCTAATGAGCGCCGACGGCGCTGTCCAGGACATGCTGCGCCACGTCGACTGCCCCATGGTCATGGACCTGCTGCTCAAGATCATCACGCTCGACCGGCCCGAAGTCTACCAGGGCATCGTCGAGTGGCTCTACACGCAAGACGTCATGCCCACCCTCCTCTCCTTTCTCAGCCCCGAGAACAGCTGGGCAACGCAGACGTCGGCCGGCGACTTCATCAAGGCCATCATCACCGTCTCGGCCAATGCCACCCAGCACGAGCAGACCTGCATCGGCCCCAACGAACTCACCCGTCAGCTCGTCTCCCACCCCTGCATCGACGAGCTCATCGGCTACATGCTCAAGGGCGGCAACGCTCTGACCGTCGGCGTGGGCATCGTCATTGAGGTTATCAGGAAAAATAACTCTGACTACGACCCGGACGTCGGCACCGAGGCCAACTCCATTCCGTCCAGCCGCGACCCCATCTACCTGGGCACCCTGCTGCGCATGTTTGCCCAAAACGTCCCCAACTTCATGCAGCTCATGAACAACGCCCCCGCGCAAAAGTCCCGTCTCAGCTCGACCTTTGGCGAAAAGATTGAGCCGCTCGGCTTCGACCGCTTCAAGACCTGCGAGCTCATGGCCGAGCTGCTGCACTGCAGCAACATGGGCCTGCTCAACGAGGTCGGCTCCGAGGAGCTGATTGCCGCCCGCGACGCCCAGCGCAAACGCCTACGCGCCGAGGGCAATCTGACCGGCACGCGTGGCGAAGAGGCCAATCCGTCCAACGCCGACCTCCTGACCATGCACCTGGGCGGCCACATGGCCCTGTCCTCGGCCGACGAGGGCCGCCGCCTGGAGGTGACCAACGTCTCGGCGGCCGACGAGGACGGCTTCGAGGAAGTCACGCACGCTGCAGGCCTGGGCGAGGATGACCAGGCCCGGCAAATGGAGCTGCCCACCCGCCCCGCGCCGGCTTCGGGACTGCAGGTGCCTCGGCAGCGCCGTCGTTCCTCGACAAGGACGAGGACGACTTTGTCGAGGAGCCGCTGAGCTCGCCGCGCCTCAAGACCCACGACGACAAGGTCGCCAGCAGCGACGACCAGCACTTTGACGACCCCGAGCTGCTTGTGGCTCCTTTGTCGCCCGGCAAGCGCAAGAGCGTCCCCGTTGAGGGCGCCACGGCCGGTGGCCTTGTGCCCGTGCCCTGTGTCGCCAAGGACGACCTGGCCGAAGGCTCCGACGACTATGTCACCGAAGCCACCGAGCCCGCGCTCGGCGACGAGGCCAAGCGCATGGTGCCCGACCTCGAAAAGGGCGACGACTCCGACTCGTCCATCCTGTTCACGCCGACCATTTCCAGCCTGTCGTCACGCCGTTCGCCGAGCCCCACCGAGCCCGAGAAGGCCGACAAGGCCGAGAAGGCCGAGACGACTGTGCAGAGCGAGGACACGGCCGACAGCCAGCGCGGAGCTGGCAGCACCGAGGCCGGCACCCCCGCGACCACCCCTCCTACCGAGGCCCCGGCCATCTTCGCGCACGAGATCCCCCTGGAGCCCACGGTGGAGCAGGCCAACAATGAGGGTGCCAAGGATGCCAAGGACGGCGAGGCGGACACGGACTTTGGCGATGCGTCCATCATTGTCACGCACCAGCCCAGCGAGGCCGGGGCTGTTCCCGAGTCGGCTCCCGACGCGCCCCGGCCCGAGCCTGTTGTGGGCGATTTCTTGAAGATGCAATTTGTCGACCACCGCGTCGTGCCGACCATTCTGTCCTTTTTCTTCTCGTACCCCTGGAACAACTTCTTGCACAATGTCGTGTACGACGTCGTACAGCAGGTGTTCAACGGTCCCATGGACCGGGGCTTCAACCCCCACCTGGCCATCTCGCTGTTCGAGTCGGCCGACATCACCACGCAGATTGTCAACGGCCAGCTGGTGTCGGAGCAGTCCAGGCGGCCACGCGCATGCGCATGGGCTACATGGGCCACCTGACGCTCATTGCCGAGGAGGTGGTCAAGTTCACCGAGCGCCACCCGGCCGAACTCCTGTCGGAAACCGTCGTGTCCAAGATCCTGTCGCCCGACTGGACAAACTACATTGACGGCACGCTGACCGAGACGCGCGAGCGCGACAACGCCACACTCGGCGGTGTGCGCCCCGAGGTGGCCGTGGGCAATAATGCGGCCACCGCGGGCCTCGCGGCCGTGGGCCTGTCCGGTCTGGACTCGTCGCTCACCTCGCTCGGCCTCTCCAACAACGCGCAGAGCGGCACCTCCCACGCCCTGGCTGAGGCTGGCCTGCATGGCAGCCTGGGCATGAATAGCGACAGCCTCGACCTGCAGGGCAGCAACGACGGCCACTTTTCCATTAGCGCCGGCATCTCGTCGGGCTTCCACAGCTCGAGCGACGAAGACGACGACGATGCCGACGCCGATGCCGATGCCGATGCCGATGCCGATGCCGACGACAACGAAGACATTACCAATGAGGTTAGTACAGAGTATGAAGATGAAACGCAGCATGCCCCCATCCGCCGCTGGAACGGATCGAGACCCTTTGGCCACGGCTACGACCGCGAGGCGGACCACAACGAGGACCTCGGCATGGAAGACGTTGACCTCGACGACGGTCACGGAGACCAAGACTACGACTACGACTACGACCACGGCCACGACCACGGCCACGACCACGACCACGACCGAAACCTGGACAGGGAAATGGACGACGCACTTTGCCCAGCTAGAGTCTGGAGCTGTCGCCGGACGAAGTTGCGTCAGACTGGGTGACGGAGCTCGCTGGCATTGCTGGAGAAGACGAACCTGACGGCAAACCCAGCGGTCTCGCGCCCCTGTCGCCACCAAGGCGTCTCGGGCGTCTTGGGCGTCTCGGGCGTCTCGGGCGTCTCAGGCGTCTGCGGCCTCACGAGCGGCAACACCTGCTTGCGGAACCACACTGTCTTGATGGCCACATCCACGCACTGGCCCCTGCGCGCAGCCGGACGACGTCGACCGGGACAACGTCGCCGAGCAAAGGCCCCTCGGACAACAAGACGACCAAGGAATAGCCCGCTTAGCGCAGAAAGGAGTAGCCGGATGCGGAGGACACGGGGGCCGGCGTAGGGCCTGTTGCCATGACCTTGCTGCCATGGCCATGGGCCCTGATGTAGTTGCTGGGCGTTTTCGAGTAGATTGTCCCCGGGCCAGTGTATGATACCATGGCACACGTTAGCTGTGTGACCGAAAGAGCAACTGGACATTGATTCTCCTCCTGACCTGGCCCTGGCCCCTGGCCTCGCCCCTGTGTCCTTTTCTTGGTCTCAATGTGGTTCTGAGCTTGCCGTTGTTGAACTTCAGGGTGTCTTGGTTCTTGGTTCTTGGTTCTTGGTTTTTGTTTCCTTGGTCTCATGGTTCTTGGTTCTTAGTTCGTGTTTCTTGGTCCTTGGTTCTTGGTCCTTGGTTCTTGTTCTCTTAGGTCCTGGTACGGGTCGTGTCTACTAGGCGTGGTACGTCACCTATCGCTCTATTCGCCCTGATTCAGACGTTTGTGGCTGCCATCTTCACACGACAACCGCCGCGTCACGCTAAACGACATCGACCTCTTCGACTGGACTCTCGCTTTCACTTCCTGGACATGCCATTTGACACTGGACGCAAAGGCCTCGCGATGTTGGGACACTCTGCTAACCATCTGTGCAGTTCCGCGCATACACCGACCCCTGAATGCGTTCAACTCCAGCTCCCTCCTGCCACCGGCCATTCCGCCGCCGCCACCACCGCCGCCGCCGCCACTCAACGTCGCGCCATCGCGCGCCCGCCAGCTGCTGGCCGCCCGTCTCGCCATGAACAAGCGCAATGCGGAGTCGGCCGCCGCACACGAAGGCAACGAGGAGGACGAAACGGCCATGGCCGGGGATGGTGCCGGGGGTGGTGCCGTGGGTGGCGACAACGACGAAGGCGATCTCTCTCTGGGCGCGGCCAGCACGTCCTTGGCGGCCATGCTCGAGAGCCACAGCGCCGGCGGCGAGCGACTGCGCAATCCGTTTGCCGACGACGAGGACGACGACGACGTGGACGCCGACGAGGACGATGATGCCGATGACGACGAGGGCGAGGACGGAGACCTGAATGGCGGCGACGTCGGCCACGTCGGCCGCGTCGGCCTGGGCTGGAACCGCGGCGGCTGGTGGCGGTCCATGGTGTCCCGTGGCGACAAGAAGACGGGCGCCGGTGCCTCTGGTGCTCCTGGTTCTGCTGGTTCTGCTGGTTCTGGTGTCGCAGGCCGTGGCAGTGGTGCCGGCAGCGCAGCGTTTGACCATGAAAAGTTTGGCGACGGCCGCGACAGCAGCAGCGACGGCGGCCAGTCGTCGGGCGACGACGACAAGAACAACGACCAGGGTCTCGACGACGACGAGGAGTTTGGCGACTTTGCCATGCCAGAGGCGACGGCGCAGGCCGGTGCCGGCAAGACGATGCCGGCCCGGTGGGCGACGCGGCCCCGGGCGAGACCACCCTCTTCCAGCCGCTGGCGCTGTACCCCGGCAGCTCCAGCTCGACGACGTCTGCCTCACACATGACAGCCGGCGGCAGCCTCTGGCGCCTGGGCTTCCTAGGCAACAGCACGCCGAGCGCAGCCGCCGACGCCGGTGCCGACAGCAAGCAGGCCCCGTCGACGCCCGCCCGCCGAGACGACCTCGAGGTGCTCGGCGAAGACGGCCAGCGCGTGGCCCGCGTGACGGAGGCGGCCCACCGGAGGAGCATCGAAGACCCCGACGAGGACGAGGTGGTTGTATGATGGGGGGCCTTGTGGACGGCGGATCCTGTAGCATGTGTCGAGGAAAGCAGAAGGCGCAAGGCGGGTCGACGGACGACGGACGATGGACGACAGACGACGGACGACGACGGCAGACGGCAGACGACGTGTACGAGTTGGTTTACGAGATGTGACCGTCTTCGGCCTTTTCCGGGCGGGGCAGTGCTGTGTGTACGATATGTTTTATGCTTGTATGTTTTTGGGTTTGGCGGATGCATTGCTATGTTCCGAGTCTTGTCTCGTTAATGTTTATGCGATTTTTGACATGCCACTCTGTTGCGTGATTTGGGGGTTTCCGTTCCCGCGTGCCTCGTTGAGACGGGGTGAAGCAAAGGACATGTCGTCGGAACGAAGCCGTGTGACGCGCAATGCTTGCCACGGAGCCCCTGTGGCAAGCAGAGGTCATACGATGTCGAGACATGTACAGCAAAGGGCGCTTGGCTCAGCACGGGAGTTACGAGGTATGATATGTTGGCCGTCACGCAATTCGGGCTCAAACCACCACTGGTCATCGCCGCCAAAAGGAGAGGAATAGCAAACAAGGACACATGTGGTCGTTCTGATGCGAAATACAAAGGCTTGACAAAGACGGCAAAAATAACAACGACAAAAGACAAAAACGACAAAAAATCAACGATGGGAGTGAGATTTGAACTCACGCGACCGAAGCCATATGATTTCTAATCATACCCATTAGACCACTCTGGCATCCCACCTTGAAGACGGACGGCCCCAAAGCGACGACATAAGGCGGGCCCGATGCGACGAAAAAGACGGCGACAGCAGCAGACATCACTGGCCGTGGTCATGGCGCGACCGCAGGGTTTGGCAACTCACGCGCGGCTCCATCATACAGCAAGATGAGATCAACGAGGGTTCACAGTTGTCCGGAATCAGCAGACAGCACAGCTTGCGTGTAAAGTACAGCCTATCGGATGGACAGCGCGTTCCTCTGTCCGCGCACGCCCTATCTAGATCTAGTCCGTCCCGGCCTTCCAGTGGTACTTTGCGGCCGGGTGGTCGCTACGCGGGTAGGCCTGGCCGGGCTGTGCAGCCAGGTTCTCCCGGTAGGTGCCGCCGTCGACGGCATAGTCGTCCCAGAAGAGGCCACGCTGGCGCAGGACCGGCAGCAAAAGGTCGATGATGTCGTGGAAGGAGCCGGGGAAGAGGGCGTAGGCCAGGTTGAAGCCGTCGACGCCGGCCTCCCGGACCAGCGCTCCATCTCGTCGGCCACGGCGTCGGGCGTGCCGACCACGGTGGCGCCCAGGCCGCCCACCTTGATGTGGTTGGCGACGGTGTGCTTGGTCCACTTGGGATGCCCGGCACGGAGCGGGACCAGGCCTCGACGGCGGAGCGGATGGCGTTGGACTCGACGTGGCGCAGCTCCTCGTCGTCGCCGTAGGTGGCGAGGTCGATGCCGGTCCAGCCGCCAAAGAGGGCCAGCGCGCCGTCTTCGAGCCGTAGCCGACCAGCTCGCGGTACTTGGCCTCGGCGGCCTCCTGCGTGGCCGCCAGGACGGGGCACAGCAGGGCCAGGAACTTGACGGAGGCGGGGTCGCGGCCAAAGTCGGCGTGGGCGCTCTGGCGGATGTCGGCCACGTTCTGGGCCACGACGGAGGGGCTGTGGCCGGCGACAAAGATGGCCTCGGCGTGCTTGGCGGCGAAGCGCTTGCCGGCCTTGGACGTGCCGGCCTGCATGATGACGGGCGTGCGCTGCGGCGACGGCTGGCAGATGTGCGGCCCCGGCACCGTGTAGTAGGTGCCCTGGTGGTTGATCTCGCGCACCAGGGCCGGGTCGGTGAAGACGCCGGTCGCGCGGTCCAGCTTGACGGCGTCGTCGCGCCACGAGGCCTGCCACAGCTTGTAGGTGACGTCGACGTACTCCTCGGCAATGGCGTAGCGCTCGTCGTGGCTCGGCTGCTCGGCGTGGCCCAGGTTGCGGGCGGCCGAGTCGAGGTAGCCCGTGACAATGTTCCAGCCCAGGCGGCCGCCCGTCAGGTGGTCGACCGTGCTGAGGCGGCGGGCCAGGTGGTAGGGCTGCTCGTAGGTGGTGGCCACGGTGACGCCGAAGCCGATGTTGCGGGTGGCCGCGGCCATGGCCGGCACCGTGGCCAGCGGCTCGTTGACGGGCCACTGCGCGCCGGAGACGATGGCCGGGGCCGGGTTGCGGGGGCCCTTGTACACGTCGTAGGAGCCCTGCACCGCCGCGGTTAGCAAGACATTCGGTTCGGCGCAGGCAGGCGGCAGGCGGGTCTCACCAGGACGTCGGCAATGAAGATGCCGTGGAACTTGGCGGCCTCGAGCGTCTGGGCCAGCTTCACCCAGTGCTGGATGCTGTTGAACTTCCACGACTCGTCGTCCGGGTGGCGCCAGAGGCCGGGCGACTGGTGGCCGCTACACGACTCGACAAACGCGTTGAGGATGAGCTTCTTCGGCGCGGGCGGGCCGGCCTGGCTGGCGTCGTGGGTGGATGCCATCGTGGCGCGTGCAGCTGTGCGCGAGGAGCCGTCGACCGTTTGTGCAGATTCGAACGATGGAAGGCAAGGAGCGGCTTTTGCTTGAACTCGTTTGACACTTGGACACTTGCACACTTGGACACGGCACTTGCACACTTGGACACGACACTTGGACGAGGTGCACATGCTGCCGGGGGTGGACGCGTTGCGGCGTAAATACACGACCGACGCCGCTTGGCGAGCCTTTGTTGTGTTTGTCGATGCGCCATAACGGCCTCTGCTCGCGTACTTGCATCGGCGCTACGTCTGCGACGAATGAGGCCTTGTTCCACTTCCGCCATAGGCCCGTGGCCCAATGGCAGGGCAGTCTTTTTGCTGCACCACCCTCCTGGTCGCCTGGATATACATTCGTCATGGCTGGACGCGCGCACGCCATGCGCTTACATCGCCTCGCCGCCTGTCTCGCATCCTCGGCCGTGCGGGAGGCGCGCAGGGTTCTCCCAGGGTTCTCCCGCCGCCTTGCCAGGTCTGCCACGGCGTGGCGAGGGCCCTTGGTCCGGCGCGTGGCGTCATCGGCGCGGGAAACGGTGCCATCGGATCGGCGGTCGATCACACGACGGTCGACGATTCGTGCATGGCGACATCGCCCGTTGCGCCTCGTCTTCCCACCGCGTCCACGGGCACTGAGTCGACTGTGGCTGGCGCATTCGCTATCTGGACCCGAGCAAACGTCATTGCATCGTGAGGCTCGTGGGCGCGAGGGCAGCACGGACGCCTCACGATGGGCGTTCACGATTTACTATACGCGAACTCGGGTTTCGTCTCACGTTGCCCTTTGCACGTTTCCGTCTATAAACACACACACGCCAGCCGCAGCATATCGTCATGAACAGCAGAGACCAGACACGAGACAGACACGAGACAGACACCAGACCAGACACGAGACAGACACGAGACCACACGAGCACGGCTAGCATCACCCTGCCACGTTCCATCACAACCCTCACTCGACCGTCACTCCCCATAGACCGCAATATGTCTGCCGCCCCCCCAGCTCCGACCCGGCGGTCTACGCCGCGTACGAGGCCAAGTGGTCGACGCAGCCCACCGACGCCGCGGGCTGGATCCAGCGCGCCGTGGACGTGGCCGACGTGCTCAAGGCGGATGCCGCCGCGCGCGACAAGGCCAACCTGTCGCCCAAGGCGGAGGTGGCGCTGCTCAAGCACGCCGGCCTGCTCAAGGTGCTGGGCCCGGCCGGTACGGCGGCGGCGCGCAGCCGTGGGACGTCGGCTACCGCGTGATCCGCGAGGTGGCCAAGGGCGACGGGTCGGTGGGCATGCTGCTGGGCTACCACCTGATCTGGTCGGTGACGGCCAGCGTCTTCGGCACGCCCGCGCAGGCCGACCGCACGCACCGGCTGATTCTGACCAACAACTACTTTGTGGGCGGCGCCGTCAACCCGCGCGACAACGACCTGACCATCACGCCGAGGGCGACAGGCTGGTCTTCCGCGGCACCAAGCACTTCTCCACCGGCGGCGTCATCTCCGACCTGACCGTGCTCGAGGGCGTGGTCGCCGGCACCACCGACCACATCTTTGCCCTCGTCCCCACCGCCAGCCCGGCATCCAGTTCAAGCACAACTGGGACAATGTCGGCCTGCGCCTGACCGAGTCGGGCGGCGTCTCCATCCAGGACGTGCCCGTGCCCTGGGAGGACGCCCTGGCTGGGACGCCCAGACCCGCAAGCCGGACCCCAGTGTCCTGGGCATCCCGCTGGCCAGCATCTTCTTGCCGTCGTAGGTTGCCGCTGTGCGCTTTGCCGCGTTGCCGTGTCGCGGGCCGTCCGGTGTACTGACCGACGCAGGATCCAGCTCGTCTTTGCCAACTTTTACATTGGCATTGCCTGGGGCGCCCTCGAGTTTGCCAAGAACTACACCCGCCAGAACACCCGGCCCTGGCCCTTTGGCGGCGATGTGCGTGTCCCTTCCCGACGGCGTTCAAGTCGTTTGTCGTTTGTCGTTTGACCTGACTAACACCGCAGAACAAAGGACAAGGTCGAGGACGAGTTCTACGTCCTGCAGACGTACGGCAACTACTTTGCCCACCTGCGGGCGGCCACGCGCTCGCCGACACGGCCAACCGGCGCGGCACGGCTGTTTGCCGCGCACGTGGACACCGCGACCTCCGCGACCGCGCGCGTTCACGCCCGAGGCGCGCGGCGAGTTTGCCGAGTGGTGGCCAGCGTCAAGGTCGTGGCTACCGACACCAGTCTGCGCGTGACTGCGGGCGTCTTTGAAGTCACCGGCTCGCGCTCGACGGCCGCCAAGGTCGGCCTCGACCGCTTCTGGCGAGACGTGCGCACGCACACGCTGCACGACCCCGTCGCCTACAAGAACCGCGAGCTGGGCCGATACTATCTCGTCGACGAGATCCCCGAGGCCACTTGGTACACGTGATGCGTCGACCGTAGTGTACTCCGACAGCCCCAGATACAGCGATCCGTTAGAGGGAGAAGAAAAGAAGAGAAGATGTACAAGAAGAAGGAATCAAAGATAGACACCCAACGCGACCCAGCCATGCGTCCTCCTCGTCCGTCTTCGTCTCGTGCTCAGCTTGATACAAGTCTTACCTCAACCTCGTATCTAGGCCGAATTGCGTCTTCGTTCTGTGGAGACGCCATGTTAGTGGCAGGCTCTGGTTGGCTGCTGAGATGGTGTAAGCTGAGCACGAAATGGTGAATCGGAAGCGGGTCTCCAGAAGAAGCTTTGTTTCAGCATGAATAATCTGGGGGTTACGTCCGACAGCACCGTGTTTTAGATGCGTTTGTTTCATAGGAATGGCATTGACATGACTCGTCCAAGGCCGTTGGGATACGCTAGCAGTCAAGACACATACACATATCATCATGGCGAATTACGACCAAGAAATCGGTAGAAGGAGGCGGAGTTCTCATGTAATATTGTGTATTAATATCGGAGCGGTCGATGCCACAGGTAAGTAATATGAAGAGTACAAAACAATAAACAGAAAGGATGGTGAATGAGTGTGGTAATGTAACGTGTGTTCGCCAACAAGCAAAGCGTGGCGAGGCGAGGCATCAAGTAGTCGGTATCCCTGGTCATCATGTCATGGCGTATGAAAGAGGACGTCGCATACGCTGGCAGAATCGAGGAGCTCGGAGTGGTAGACGATAAAATGTACTGGACCCTGCCGAAAAACTAGGCCAGTGCCGACGAAACGGAAGCGGCCGCAGAGGAAGCCGAGCTGGTAGAGGAGGCAGAGCTCGAAGCGCTCGAGGAAGTCGAGGACGCGCTCGACGAAGCAGGGGCCGACGAAGAAGCGGAAGAGGAAGCGGACGAGGAAGCGGACGACGCAGACGACGAAGTGGCCGACGAAGAGGCAGATGACGATGACGAGGCAGCCGATGAAGATGCGCTAGAGGACGAAGAAGAAGCAGCCGACGACGACGAAGCGGACGACGACGAAGCGGACGACGACGCAGCGGACGACGATGCAGACGACGAAGAAGCAGCCGACGACGAAGCGGCGGATGATGAAGCGGACGATGACGAGGCAGCCGATGAAGATGCGCTAGAGGACGACGAAGAAGCAGCCGACGACGACGAAGCAGCTGATGAAGACGCCACCGACGAGGACGCAGACGACGACGATGCAGACGACGAAGCGGCCGACGAAGACGCAACCGAGGAGGCGGAGCTGGCAGAGGAGGCCGCAGACGACGAGCTGGCCGAGCTGACCGAGACGGACGACGAGACACTCACGACCGAGGACGAGGGCCAAAGGACGACGAGGAGCCAAAGGAGGAGGAGAGCTTGGACGAGAGCGAGCTCGAGGCAGAGGAAGACGCGGAGGATGTCGACGAGGTAATGTCAGCCGACGTCGATGACGTGCGCGGCGGGGAGGGCCGGCAGGCCGCGGCGGAGGCGCCGCTGGCGTGGAGCAGCGCCAGGGTCAAGAGCGAAACGGGCTTCATGATGGCGGAAGAGAAGAGGGAAGGGAGAGGAGAAGGAACGAGTGTATAGTGTAAAGAGCGTAAGGAGCGTAAAGAGCGTAACGAGCGTAACGAGCGTAACGAGTGTAATAGTTGGCTGAAAGGAACGACAAAGGAGGGACGGAAGACAAACAACGAGTGCTGGCCAAACTTTGAGAGTAGAGAGGACAAGAAGAAGAAGAGGAGGGCGGACGAGACGAGCTGGGCGAAAACGAGGATTATATACACCTGTTGGTCAACAACGGCCAAGCTGAGATGCGATGGAGTGCAGGGAAAGGGACTGCGTAGACGCGGGCGATGCACAGCCAGGTCAAGGTACGCCGCACGTCGACTTGCACGACAGGTCGTCCAGTCGCCCCGGCGGACCAGACGCCGTTCGGCGAGGAATGGGATGCCAGACGTCTCCGTGCATTGTCTGCAAGACGAACAGTGCCATGTCTGGGTGTCTTGTTTGTGTTGTGTACAGCAGCCACGGTCGTCAGACGCAGACCTGCGAAGAGACCTGCGAAGAGACCTGCGAAAAGACCTGCAAAAAGACCTGCGAAAAGACCTGCAAAAAGACCATGCAAAAAGACCATGCAGCGTACTCGACACCGATGGCGAATGCCGCTCCGCTCTGGATCTGTGTTGCCGTCTGCCGAGGAATGTTTGTCTGCAGCTTGCAGGTGCTACTTTGTACCTGGTGTAAGACGGTGTACAACGAACGGTACAAACTCGACCAGGACCGGCGAGGCCTAGCTTTCGCGTACGATCCACACGTAGCCCTGGAGCGTGGAGGAATGCAGGGAGATTTCCTGGGGCAGGGCGAGAATGGCCAGGGGCCGCCATGTACGAGGAACAATACGATGTTGAAGAGACTTTTGTTTGAGAAACCCGTTCTGCGCCAACAGCAGCTCTAGCTCCAGATCCAGGTACTGTGGGCATCAAAGAGGAGGACAGAAGACGAGGGCTCCGACTTTAGCTGTCTGCTCCGTACAGCGGCGTGTGGCCGCCGATATGCGGCATTGCGACGCGCCGAGATTCGACGCGCGCCTCTCTGCCGTGGACCCTTTGTCTGCGCATCGTGTCGCATCAACGTCGTAAAGAGAGATTGTAGTCTTGCATGGAAAGACTCGGCAACGGCCACGACGGCGGCGAGTGCAGAGTCAGGCTGGGTCGGCGCTGTTCCGGCGCTGCTGGGACCTTTTCTGCGCATTCCACACGCCACCCGGAGAGGCCAGAGACGCTCGACAGACTTTGTTTGGCAGATCTCTTCAGCAGCTGGAGCGTAGAGGCGATTATTCTATGTGGGCCACAACGGCATTCCGACTCTTCAGCCTAAGATGGAGCTGAGACGCGAGACAAAGACCACAAAAGTGCCGTTCCTCTCAGGGCGACAAACTCCACCATCTCGATCCGCTAACGTGGCACCAGCTGGTGGTGGTGCGCGCTGGACGGGCTCGAGGCCTCGCTGTTGTCCTGAAGATGGGGGGCTGTTGATGTTTCTTCTTCACCCGTCTCTGTTTCGACTTGCTTACCGGGTCAGGTTGACTTTTTCTTTGCCTGTTCCTGTCCACATCTTGCCCTATCACGAGTTGCGTATGAACATGGAGAGGCCAGACGTAAGCCCAGACGTGAACCCAGACGGCATACGAAAGACTCCACTGGCCACATGTTGCTGGAATGCCCGCGAGATTGCCGGACTTTTTGAGATTGCCAGGAATGCAGATTCACAGCTAGGTCCACGTAAAAAAGCCGAAACAGGTGGAGGCGTTGCCAATGCCTGTGCAGAGAGGCAGTCTGAAGACGATACTTGATTTGTGCTCCGCCATGTCTTTCTGCGTGAAAGTCTCCAAGGTGAAATGCATATTCGTTTCCCTTTCTTTTCCCATTCTCCTCCCCCATTCCTCGCAATTAGAAATGGCCATTCCTCTTCCCCACCATGGTCAAGGAGAGCCGTGTTCTGTCTGTCCGTATGTCTGTCCTCTCGTTTCCTCGACACATCGGCTCACGAGAGACGGCACCGGCGCAAAAGGCCGATTCCAACTGGCAGACACACAGCGACCATGCTCGATGCTCGGCTTGTTGATGGGCCGTGACGGCCGTCATCGCTCATCGCCGTGTCAGCCGCCTGGACCCGTGGCGTGGATGGACAATGGAGCGCCATGGGATGGACAATGGAGCGATCACAGATCTCCATGCCACCGCAGCAATGGCATTGTTGCAGTCTCTGTCTTGTAGAGAAAGGCTGACGATTGGCATGGGCGTCGCCGTATGGGGGACGATCCCATTCGGGGCCATCCCAACTGCTGATCGGATCGACCTCATCTAACAGCTGCCGATCCATCCGCAGCAGCCATTTTTCTGACCGGCTCTGCTCGATCCCAGTCCATCCGGTCTGTCGCAAGCACAGTCTGCCTCAGTCATAACAAGCCGCTCAGCCTGGCATACTTTGTACATGTACGCCGGCCAAGGTCCCCATGGCGCGTTCCTGGTTGGCCTCTGAGAGACAAAGTACCGGCGCAGCGTGTGCCTTGCGCGTCGAATGCATCGGGCTCCCTCGCCCTGGCCTGGACTGGAAGAAGACACATTCCTCCCACCGTTTGTCCCTGTCTCTCTCATAGGGTCCCAATGTCTCTCCGCCACGGCCTCGTCTTGGCCGCCTTACACGGATCCTAAAGGTTTGTCAACATTCCGATTGTTGTTGACGACAACTTATCATTCATTCACAGAGCGTGTGCTCGTCCTAGCCCGATTGCATTTTGCCGTTTGTCTTCGTTTCCTCGTTTCCTCGTCTCCTGTTGCTCTTCTCCCGCCGCCGCCACGCTGCTCCTCTTTCTTGTTTGCTTTCTTTGTCGCCCTGCTCAGAAACAAAACGAAAACACGGCTCCTTTTGCTGGCCCTAGCAAAGGCTGAGGCATGTAGAAGACGATACGGTCGAGGCTCCTTCAGCCATTGTCCGAAGATAGGGTGGCCTGCCCAGCACTCTCCACCTCCTCGATGCCGCCTCATCCATCTGCAAGTGGGCCGGTCTGGTCTGTATGTCTCTGGGGCCTCTCCAATGCCATTTTCTGACTCGGACATGTGCCCGCGGGAGGTCTCGCAAAGTCGTGTCTCGAGGTTCGAGTCCAGTCTTGCATGTGGTGATGGTCTCTTTCTGTCACTTTCTCTTGCCTTGCCCTTTCACACCATGTACATTCACACACCATCTCATACGCTGCCCGTATACCATGTTGCCGATATAGCTGAACATTGACTGTACCTTTCTCTGCATGGCACGCCATCTTAAACTGCCTACGGCCTCTCAGACACATTGTCCGATGCGTACGTCGAGGCGCATCGGTGCGTGGCTGCACAGTGTCGTGTGGAAGAAGGGGGCGGTGATGCGTATTGGCACGAGTCGGCATTTTTAGATCTGTTCGGCTCTTTATTCACTTGGCTATATGACTGATAATATGCAATGTATTTCTGCTTCGGAATGAAGCCGTTGTGACCTCGACTTGTGCTGTCGTCCCCTACTGGGCCATCGACAGCAGCTTGGTCCAGTCGTCTTCGCGGTCGACGCGGATCTCGACGGGCCCTTTTTTGTCTCGGCGTACAGGCGCACGCCCTTGAAGTAGGCCAAGACGCCGCACGGCCGTCGCCGCGTGCCGTCAGACGATACAGCGGCCGGCCTTCTGCGTGCACCTTTTTGCGCTCCGGGACAAACTGCAGGTCGTTGGACTCGCACCAGTCCTCGACATAGTGGCGGATAGACATCTCTTCGTTTTCGGGGGCCGGTGCCGGTGCCGGCGCGGGCGCAGCCTCCCCGTTTCGTCGCGCTTGTGGCTGTGGTGACTGCCATGGTGACTGCTGTGGTGCCGGCTGCTGTGTCCGTGCCCATGGCGGATGACGACGCGGCAGCCGGCCCGTTGCTGGGCGGTGCCAAGAACTGCCGCACGCGGTGCGGGTCGTACACGCCCGTCGTTGCCTCCAGACCCAGATCCAGAGCCTCGTTGACCAGCGCGAGTCCGCGGTCGAACGCGGCGGCGACAGACGGCAGCTTTTGGAGGGAGGTGGGAAACACGTCCTCGGCCACCACTGGAACCACTGTGCCACGCTGTCGAGGGACGTGCCGGGGTCTGTCAGCAGGTGGAAGAGGGCCTCGTGCCACATGGGAAACAGCTCGGCCACCAGGACCTCGCCGACCATTTCGGGCGCCAGCAGCGCCAGCCACTGAAACTCGCCCGTGATCACTTCCAGGTAGGAGCCCTGGTCGCGGGGTCGACGCGGAACTGTGCGCGGACGTAGCGGGCCATGCTGGGCAGGACGTGCGACATGACGAGGGGGCGCCACTGGTCGGACGCTGAAGACGACAGAGCCCCGCGTGCAGGCCGCAGGACGGCCTTCCACTGCCGCAGGCCGGGGACGACGCCGCGGTAAAACTCCCAGACGTCAATGAGCTGCCGGAACTTGCGCTTGACCTGGACCACGAGGCCGTCGGCGCCGCACGGGTCGAGGTGTCGAGCCGGCAGGTAGGGCAGCCAGGGGAAGAGCCACAGATGCGGCAGGTTCTGCGACTGTGCCGTCTGCCGCCGCCGCTTGGGCTCCCACTTGGCGACGGCCTCGTCCAGGCGCCGCACAATGTCCTGCTCCAGCAGCTGCGCGCGGACAAAGCTGGGCAGCACAGGCAGCCAGGCCTCGTAGAGGGCCAGCACGCTGTCGGCGTCGCGCACCACATCCCAGGCGCGCACGGCCGCCGACACGTGCGGCAGCCACAGCGTGTAGACCATGGCTTCGTAGGGCGTGGCCGTGGCCGCCTTGTGTTTGCGAAAGACGAACGGATCGTGGCGGCCGTGCTGGTCGTCCTGTTCGTTGCCGCTGAGCCGCTTGCGTGCCGCGGCCGCGTCGGGCCCAAAGCCGAGCAGACCCTGGATGGACAGCAGCCCATCGACCAAGTGCTGGCCGGTCTCCCGGAGGGCGACCAGGCCTCCATGGCCTGCTTGAAGAGCGGGTGGAGGGCGGCCACACAAATGTCGGCGAGCGCATCTCGCATGTCCGCCATGGCGGCGGGCGGATGGTGTCCGAGGCCGTCTGCAGCTGGGCGATGGTGCGATCCCACATCGGCCGCCAGGCGTCGGTTGTCTCGGTTGTTTCGGTCGTCTCGGTCGTCTCGGTCGTGGCAGCCGTGTCAATGGTGAGAGTTTCGTCGTTGCTGTCGGCCGGGCCCGGTCTGTCCTCGGGTCGCAGCGACAGCTGGGAGAAGGCGCCCGTCATGGCCGTGTGAGCCTGCAGATTCACCTCGAGCTCGGCCAGTTCTTGTCGCGCCTGCTGCGCCTGCAGCTCGGCAAACGCCTTGCGGTTCTGCAGACTCTGCCACTCTTCCAGAATGGCCATGAAGTCGCTCTGCGCCCGCCGCGCCAGCTTCCGCGACTCCGTCTGCTCGGCGGTCTCTTCCGTCCCGGCAGCGGGTGTGCCACTGGCAAAGGAGACGCCGCTGCACCGCTCGTGGGCGTCATCAGGCCCGACGACAGCGTCAGCAGCCGCTTGCCCGGCCCCGTCATGTCGAGGATGGGCGTAAAGGCCTCGGGATGTGCAGCCCGGCGCCGCCTTCTTCACCTCTTCCATGGTCATGTACTTCTTCTTGGGCCGCCGGGGCGTGCTCGTGCCGCTGTTTGTGCCGCCACTGCGCTGGCGACGGCCTTCTTCCGTCTCGCTGCCGCCGCCGCCTTGACTTTGCGCTCCTCCTCTTCCGAGTCGACCACGTCCTCGCCGCGCAGACGCGCCTGCCGCTTCTCTTCCCGGCGCTCCTTTTCCGACTTTTCGCGCACGGCGCCCAGGCCGACGCCTTGGGGCCGCAGGTTGGCCTCGATGATGATGTTGCGGCCCTGGCCCTCGGAGCCGAGACCCTGGCCTCGACAAAGCCCATCTTGGCCATCATGCGGGCGCCAAAGGATTTGGGGTTGTAGCTGCCGCCACCGCCGCCCCGGGCCGGTTTGTCAAACGCGCTCGGCCGCGCCACCATGGGCGGTTCTTTCGTGGCCTGTCCTTGTGGGCGCAGGACGGGGTCGTAGGCGACGAGGGGACAAAGCCCTGGCCGAGCGGGTTCCGTGGGTCGACGCCGGCATCGGCTTCGTCGTCGTGGTCGAGCTCGCCGCCTGGAACGACGGAGGCGGTCGTCGGTTTCGCTGATGGCTGCCGTTGCCATGTCGGCGGCTCTGAAAGGATGCGGGCATGAAGCCAAGGCCTGCGCCGGAAGCCGGCTGCGACGACTTGTCGGGGCACCCAGGCCCAGACCACCGCGCCACTGCCAAAGCCGAGCCCGATGCCCGGCACCTCGTCGTAGTCGTCCTCGTCTTGGTTGGTGCCGTCTTCGTCTTGCACGCCCGCCGCGCGCTTCGCCGAGCTGCTGAGCCCGAACCGGCCGTCCTCTTCACTGTCAGAGTCTTCCTTTGCGCCTTCTTCGTGTTCGCCGTCGCCGCCGTCGTTGCCATCGTCGTCGCTCCGCGCGTCCGTTTTGGACGACACAAAGCTCATCCCCTGCATCCGCAGCGGCTGCCGTTGCTTCCATCGCCGCTGTGTGTGGTCGTCCTCGCTGTCGCTGCCGAAGATGCCCAGGGCCGCGCTCTCTTTGGCATTGCGCCCGGTCCGTCGCCGTTTCCGTGGATTGAAGTCGCCAAACTCGCCATCGCCCGGGTTCGTCGAGGGCATGCGGTACGCGTTGCCGTCGTCCTCTGAGCCCGAGTCGGACGACGAGTAGGCATCCGCGCCGGCTGTATTCTTGCCGATGTTAAAGTCCATGTCTGCTGCCTGTCGCTGGTTGTGAGACGCAGGCGGACGGCGTGTTGTGGACGAGCGTCGTGTCGGGGGGCGGGTGGTGTTTGATCTTGTTGCTGCCTGTGTCGCGACAGCTGGTGCCAGTCGAATTTTAGCGGTGTCCAGCGCGACGCTCTGCATCTTATCTTATCAGTGCGGTCATATTATGTCAGCAGCCGCGTCCGGGGCGACCTCGTAATTGTAATCGTACGTCGTATCTTTGTTACAGAGAACAGTGCTGCAGACCGTCTGTGAAATGTAACGCGTCCAAGCTTCCTTTCAATCTACTTCTATGCCCTTTGCCGGCGTTCTGCAACAGATGGCGAAGGGCGATGTGGACACTCGACCACAGCAGCTCAGCCTGAGCCTTGGCAGCGTTTAGGCCTAAAACGCCAAATTTGGGCGTTAGCGAGGCGCAGCCGTACACTAACGCCACTGTGGAGGAGTTTCCGTTTCGCAGCCTTGTCGTCACTCATACCTTTCTCCTCTTCCTCTTTATCTTCCTTTTCCCTTTCTCTTTCCCCCTTCCTTTCTCTTCCCTCCTTCTTCCCTCCTTCCTCCCTCCTTCTTCCCTCCTTCTTATCTCTCCTTCTACATCTCCAAACACGACAACACGCCATGTCCGACGAAGCCTCCTCGCCCGAGACGGCGTACAACGACCTCAAACGGCTCACACCGTCACTGGCCGCCGAGCTCGACCACCTGCGCGCATCGCTACGGGAGCACAACCTATGGCTGCAGCGATACGGCCACGGCCAGGGCCATGGCCAGAACGTTGACGAAGCCCTGGCGGCCGTGCCGGCTGGACTGCCAACCCTGACGACGAGGCCGACAGAGGGGCAGACCGAGGAGCAGACGCCGCCGGCCCGTCTGCACCTCCACCTCCCACAACAGCCTCGCCGTCACCTGCATCTACACTTACCCCGACGCCCCGTCCCGCGGCCGGCGCCACATCCATATCCCCGCCGCAGCCGCCTCCCTCGGCTCCACAGACACAACAGACACAACAGACACAGCCATCGACGTCCACGTCCCGGTCAGCTACGACAACGTCGGCAGCTTCGGCTTCGACTCCGACTGCCGACATCCCCTCCTACTCCTCCGCCGTCGACAACGCCCTCCCCCCTACGCCGCCTCCGAAGTGCCTCTCTACAGCAGCGCCGTCCGCGATGACGTCATGCAACGCCGCGACCAGCTCATGGAATACCTGCGCGAGGGCGAGGAGGTGCTGCGCGACTACTCGGCGCGGCTGGCGGACCTGGCGCGTGAGCTGGGCCTGCCGGCAGAAGACGCGGACGCGCTGGGCACGTGGAACGAGGCGGCGCCGGACAATGCGCTGCCGTCGTACACGCAGATTGAGGGACGGGAGGAGCTCATGGTCGGCGGTGTGGGGAGGTGCCGCCGGTGTATGCCAGGGGGCCGTCAGGCCCGCCCACACCCCGGCCGGTGGCCGGCCTAGGGACATCCTACCACGGGGCTACTGATAGACGATTGCGCTCATTCTCATTTTACTTTTTTCTATTTACAGCTGATTGTTTATTTCTTTCTCCTCGGCCACGCCCTTGTGCTGTCTGGGAGACGTCTCCCGTGATGAGTCCCGCCAGGTTCGCGAGCAGCATGCCGTGCTGGTTGGCCTTGGTCTGTGCGGCGGACGACGTTGTGTCCCGAGGCGGTGATTCTGTGTGCCAGCCGTGGACTCGTGTCGCGCCCGGCCGACTCAATGGCAAACACGTCCACACCCACACCGCCAATCGGGCCCGTCTGCAAGTCGACTGGCAGCGCCTCTTCGTCACAGCGCCGCCACGAGACACGTTGACGACAATACAGCCTCGCTGCGCCTGGCCGCAAACTCGGCCGCCGACAGCAGGCTGCGCGTGGCGTCGGTGCGTATGCAGCACACCACCACGATGCTGGCCACCGAGAGGCATCCAGAGACAAAGTGCACCCAAAAGCGCGGGCGCGGCAGGCAGCCAGATCCGTCGAGTCGGTGCCGGCGACCATGGCCGTGGCCATGCGCAGACGGGCGTGACGGACCGGTCGAGGCGACAATGTTGAGATGCTGCGGCAGGCCAGTTTGTAGCGTTGTTGTTGCCGTGGCTGGCGTTGTGGCTGCGTCTGAAACGTCTGTCTCGGATGTAGTCAATGTGGTTGCAGGGATGGGAAGCTGTTTGTTCAGAGAGAATGAGTAAAGGAATGTCTAGAAATGCAACAAGGTCTTTAATCAACCAGTGAGCTACAGCTGCTCGCGACCCTTTGCTGCTTGCTGCTTAGAACAGTGAATAGTATGCGTTATCATGTGTACTATGATATTATTATTACTATTCGCTATTTGGGCCAATCCTGACCATCAGCGCCTGCTACGGCAGAACCCTCTGGGGAAAAAACTACCGCTTATCTGGGTGTACAAAGTTCTATGTGGTGGTGTGTGAAAGCAAGGAGATATTACAGCAAAAGAAAAGAAGATATAAGTGAGAAGCAGAAGGTGCTTGACGGTTGTAGTGGTGGTGGTGAGAGAGAAGTGGATGTAGCCAAGGTGCGGTGTGTAATCACCGTGCTAATGGCGAGGGGGATCTTTCCAGTTCGCGTGCCAGTCTGTACTCGGTGAGCCTGCCACTCCTTATTAACCACCGGAGTATAGGGCGTGCCGTCAGACCGTCTCGTAGTCGGAGGTCAAGGTCCTCCTTGGTGCCTGGCCAGTCCGTGGGCCGGACCGGGACGTCCGTGTCGCATTCTAGTATCACGTGCGTCGGTGTCTCTTCCTCGGCACCGCATACACATCGGGGAGAATCGACGGCGTTGCGTCTAAAAAGGTAGGCGTTGAGGCCGATGTGGCCAGTGCGTATTTGTGTCAGTAGGCTGCTTTCGGCCTTGGTGAGGTGTTTGTGGCGCCGCCGTATAGCCTTGGCCGTCCAGCATGGCGAGCGTGCCGCGGTAGAAGCTGCGGAGCGGCCTACCGCTGCTTTTTGCCACCGTTCCTTCCACCGCTCCGTAACCGTTGCCGTCTCCGCCTCTTCTGGTGGCGGTGGCCTCGGCGTTGGTACCGGGGGTTGTCTACGGCGGCCTGGCGGGGGTGGGAGTATTGTTTGCCGTATTGCCTTGGCTTTGACTTGGTAGTCTTGTCTCGTTAGGAACGTGGCGCGGCGCTGGGCTAGGTATAGGTCGAGTGGTGGTAGTCCGGCCTCCGTGTGCAAGAGGTAGATTGGCGTGGATCGATATGCGCCGACAACGGTGCGGAGGTATGCGTGGAAGGCCGAGTCGAGCGCCGTCGTGATGGCCCGGCCGTTTTCCGGGAGAAACACGCTGGCGCCATAGGCCACGGTGCTCCGGAGTACGGCCGTGTAAATTAAGCTGGCCCACGGTACCGTACAGCCCCACGTCTTACCGGCTAACCGGGTTAGTGCGTGGCCTTGCGTGGCGAGGCGCCGTTTAAGTTGCCGTACGTGCTCGGAGAAGCCGAGCTTCCTGTCCAACCATATCCCGAGGAAGCGGGCGGATTGCCGGGGCTTTAGGACGGTGTTGCCATCTAGTTGAAGCGTGGTCTCCGGGGCGGCGTGGGCCCGGGAGAAGTGTAGGAGCTCGCTTTTGGCCGGCTCGAATATAACGCCGCGTACACCGGCCCACAGCTTCGCATAGTGCCAGTTGTCTTGTAAGGTGTAGCAGCAGGAGTCCACGTCGCGTCCGTAAGCGAGGAGGTTCGTGTCGTCGGCGTAACCTATCGTAATAAGGTTATTGCGGCGGCTAAGTCCGTGGTATAGTGGTGCGGTGAAGAGGATAAATAGGATTGGTGACAGCGGTGAGCCTTGCGGGACTCCGGCGGTGACGGGCCGTGCCGGTAAAGACTTGCCGTCGAAGGTGAGTGCCGTCGTGCGGCCTGTTAAGTAAGAGGTGGTCCACGTGGTGAACCAGACCGGTAAACCTAGCTTATGCAGCGTATAAATAAGCCACTTGTGGTCAACGTTATCAAAAGCGCCCCGAATATCTAGCTGGAGTAGGGATGCCGTTTGACGGCCTGCCCACACGTGCTTAACGGCATCGGTGAGGAGGCGGGCTGCCATCTCCGTAGAGCGGTGGCGCCTGTTGCCCATCTGCCCCTCCGGAGTAGGTGGTTGTCTTCGGCGGTGTCGGCGAGCCTCCGGGCCACTATGGACTCGATGACTTTACCGACGGTGCCGAGGAGCGCGATAGGGCGCCAGCCTCTGGCCTCTTGTCTCTCTTGCGCTGTTTTGCCCGGTTTAGGTATGACAACCGTGCGTGACGTCTTGAAGTGTGTGGGCCAGTGGTTAAGCTGGAGGCTGGCAGTGGCTATATTGCTCAGCCACGGCGCCAGTGGTCTCCGCACGCCCGGAGAAGTGCGTTTGTTATTTGATCGGGTCCGGGGGCCTTTCGTGGTGGTAACCGTGACACCGCTGCGGCCGCCTCCTCGGGGGTTACCCTTTGGCTCATAAATATGCGATCTTGCGCCGGGGGCGGCCGGGCGGCCTCGCGGCGTTGGGAGTCGGGAAGAAGCGGGACGAGAGTATATCTGCCTTTTCGTCTGTGTTTGTGGTGAGCGTGCCGTCCCGGCGCCGTAACGGAGGGAGTAGCGGAGGTGTATTGGGCGTGTGGCTGCGGGCGCGCGCCCACTTCTCGAGTCTCCACAAGTCTGAATCCTTGGCTGACGCCTCCGAGAGCACGCGGCGCCAGTGAGCCGTGCCCGCCCTCCGGAGGGCGCGGCGCTGGTCTCGTCGTGCCTCGCGCACGGCCTCGTGTGCCGGCTCGGTCCTATCGCCAGCCCGGACTCTCCGTTCAGCGTCGCGGAGGGCGGTGGTGGCGGAGGCTGTGGCTGCGTCCCAGCCTGGGAAGCGGCGGCCACCCGGGGGTAGCTTGCTGGGGGCTGAGTGATGCATGATACCCGTGAGCTTGTTAATTAATACGGTAGTCTGGCGCTCAAGCTCCATAACGGTGGTGGGCGGTGCGGGGGTGGGTAGAAGGACGGCGTGGGCGAGGGATGCCGCTTCTTCGCGTATCTTCGCTTTTTTTAGTTTTACCTCGGGTGTGTTGAAGAGGATAAGAAGAAAAAACAATACTGTTCTTTTTTTCATTTCAGGAGAATGGAAGATGGAGCTCTTGTTGGATTGGTGTTGATATTCGCACAATTTTACATACAGACAGCTTTGTACAAGACTTCGTATTCGTTGAATATGGACATGTTAAAGGCTACAAAAAGGTAAAGACAAGTTGAAAACAACAGAACCAGCAAACAAACACCGTATTTAAAAAATGCAATTCGCCTCGCTGGGGACGTCCAGACAGCCAGCATTGCACAAGCCGGCTCGCCTTGTACTGGTAAAAAAGAGCGCCCCCATCACTCGCCACGCGACGCCGGTTTGAACTCCTCGACGGCCACGGCCACCATGCGGTACAGGAATGCCCGGCCGCTCTCCTCGGCCACAGGGATAAACGGCCCGTTCAGGTTGCCGCGCAGCGTGATGCTGATGCCCGTGCGCTCCTTGGCAATGCCTTGGATGTCGCGCAGCGGGCGCATCCCACTCGCTCGTCAGGCGGCGCGAGCGGATCAGCAGGATGCGCGCATACGTGACCATGGCACCATGTCCTCGAGCGTCAGCTCCAGGTGGCCAATGTAGACCTCGTCAAAGTACTTGCCGTTGTCGACCTGCTTGAGCCAGAACTGGCCCAGCGCCTCGCGCTGGCTGTAGGGCCGGCACGATGCCGTCGGCCGGCACGAAAGCGGGCCAAGGCGCACGCGGTCGAGCTCGGAGCCGTCAAAAGACCACGTCGTCGTGTTGCGGATGCCCTCGGACACGTTGCTGGCCAGATCGAGCACGCCAATCCAGGGCTTGGTGGCCACGCCAATCACGCCCTTGCGATGCCCTTGAAGAAGCGAGCGCGCCCTCCCTGCTCCCGGCACCCTCGAGCGGCTTGCGTGCCAGACCGCCCACGCCCGACGCAACTGACGTGATGAACGAGTTGGCACCGGCCGTGACGCCGTACAGGGCGTGCTTGGGCCGGTTGCGTGCGCGCGTGATGCGGCGGCGGTCCTGGAACTGCTTGTCGAGCGTGGCCGCCGCCAGGCCCTTTGGACATGGCGGCCGGTAAAAACTTGGACACGCGAGTTCGCTGACGGCCGTAGACCGACTTCTTTCATAAAACGAGGCGGCACCGCGCCGCCAGGCCGATGCCCAGGTCCTCGGGCCGGTCCGACATGATGAGTCCCTGGTACGGCTCGTAAAAGATGTCCCGTGATGCCCCGACGAGATGTTGTTGAACAGGCCCACCGGGTTTGCCCAGAAAGTCGGCCGAGCCCAGGATCTTGTGGATCTGGTACAGCGCCTCCTGGCTGTAGTGGTTGGACACGTTTTGGGGTCAGGATGGGAATGGACACGCGCACGTTCTCGAGCATCAGCGCATTGAGCCGGATCGGCGCATCGTTGACGTTGCCAATGGCCATGGTGATGATGTTGAAGAAGAACATGAGCGGGTTGCGGGACGACGTCTTGTCCTCCACATTGACGCGCTCCGTCCGCCACAAACGAAATGTCCAGCTGCATGGGCTGGATGTTGAGTATCATCAAAGTAAATGTCGCGGCCCGACTGCTGCGCCTTGGGCTCCGGAATGCCCAGATTCTCATCGCCCAGCTGGCCCTCGACGTCCTCACGCGAGGCCCACGACGCGCCCGGTACTTTGGAAAGTCGAGCACGGCAAAGACAAAGTCCTCGTCACAGGTCGAGCGTCATCTCCTGCAAGCAGGATGGTCGCATACATTAATGTACTCGACACCGTACGAGTCGTCCTTGACACGCGTCACCATGACGTGCAGCGACGGGTGCGCGTCAATCTCCTGCGCGCGCTTGGGCACCACGCCGGTACAGGATCATGGGAAGATCCGGCCGTAGAGCTGGTTGTCAATCTGGATCCACTTGATGGCCAGGCTCACGGTCTGGTACTGCACCGAGTCCGTGTACCGCAGCTGCAGCTCGCGCAGCGTAATGTACTCCAGCTCCTTGAGGTGCGAGTTGATGAGCGACACGCCAATGCCGGCCAGGCGCAGCTGTGCGCGGAACGTGACGCCCGTGTCCTGCTCCTTGGCCTCGAAGCTCGACCGGCTGCGGTCGTCGCCGGTGCTGCTCGTGCTGGTCCGTGCAAGGCTATTGGACGACGACGACACGTGGCTGCGCTGGCGGTACAGGCTCTGGGACTGCTTAAAGTTGGACAGCAGCATCGTCTGTGTCGGCCCGTCGGCCGTGACGTTGATGTCAATAATCTTGGCCTGGCCGTTGACAGCCACAAACTTCATAGGCGGCTGGTTGCCAATCTCGGCCAGCTTGACGTGCCGCTCTTTGCCAAACGCGTTGATGACAATCTCGCGCGTCTTTGCGGCTGGGAAGTCCAGGCGTAGGGCATGATGCTGCGGGGCGGCAGGCGGTAGCGGATGGGCCGCCAGCCCGACAGGTCTTCCACGCCGTCCTCGTCGACATTGGGGTTGGCCTGGTAAAAGGTGAACTCGGTGTCGCTCTCGTTGCGCATCGAGTACGGCCAGTTGCCGCGTCTCCAGGCTGAGGTTCAGGAATATGGTCGCGCCCCTCCATGAGAATCTCGGTCCGCACCAGCTTCTGGCGCTGGCCCGGCTTTGGCGAGCTTGATGTAGGCGGTGCCGAGATCCGAAATGTTAAACGGCGAGGACCATTGGCTGTTGACATCCGGGTACGACAGGCAGAGCTGCTTTGACGGGACTCTTTTGCAGGAAGTGCAGCGGCTGCAGAGCGCCTGTCCTTGATGTGCAGCACATTGGACGAGCTGGGCTCGCGGATGTTGATGGCCTCGTCCAGGTGGTTCTTGATGACCGAAGCGCGGCGACAGAAGTGACAATCTTGGTCATCTTGTACTTGCCCTCACCGGGCTCGACATTGATGCCAATGTGGATCCGGTGGTGCGCATGCGCGTCGACTGCAGCACACCTCGGCCGAGCTGCCGATGGCGTCGAAACTCTGCGGCTTGCTCCACTCCGAGTCGCCGACACGAAGCAGCGCACGGTTGCGGTTTGTCCTCGGTGCCATAGCGAGAACATGAACGGCAAAGCCGTGGGTGCTCATGGCTTCCGTGGGGCGGGTCGACGAGAACCTGGCCGGCGGCTGACCGCGCCTGCTGCATGAAAGCTCTTGGACCGCACGTCCACCTCCAGGGCCGTCTTGTTGAGGATGACGTAGGGACTGTAGACGGTGACCCTGACGCACCGCCTGCATCGGGGATGCGGTAGTAGTGCAGGCACAGGTTGAGGACGAGACCCGCGTCGTCTTTGCAGACAAGTGTCTTCTCCTTGTGGAAGTCCTCGGCGGTGCCCGAGTTGATAATGGCAAAGTCGCTCGGCTTGAACACTGTGTCCTGCATATCGACGCTCAGCAGGAGGAGGTGGGACAGCTCCGTAACGTGGACAGGGCTGACGCCGCCCTTGCGCAAGAAGTTGTCCAGTCGCGCTTCGTGTTCTTGTCGTAGATGCGGTACTTGAAGTCGTAGGGCAGCAGGTTCTCCAGGACGACCGGCGCCGAGAGCTTGATGCGCATGTACGGGTAGTTTTGCCACGAGCGGTTGCCGCGGTCAAAGTTGGCATTGACCTGGAAGAAAAAGGAGTCGCCGTGCTCGCCTTTGCAGACCATGGTGCGCGTGGGCCGCTTCAGTAGGTCGCGCACCAAAGCGTGTCGGTGGACCAGTCGTAGCCGAAGCCCGAGTCGGGGCCGCACCACCAGGCTCTTGAGGTAGACGGCGCCGACGGGCGCGGGGCGGGACTCGCCCGGTGCAATCTTCTCAATCTTGAGGAGGTGCCCTCGTGCGCGTCGTAGACGCCAAATCTCGGACCGGCAGCTGGGTCTCGTTCTCGACCACAAGTGGACTCTGGAACGTGACGTACTTGACATTGTCCTCGCCGAGCTTGACGTCGACAAGCAGGCGGTGCAGAATCTGGTTGCTCTTGGGCCGCAGACCAAAAGATGAACTGGCCCTCCCGATTCAGGCGGATGCTCTTGACCGGATCGAAGCCAAGAGCTTTCCAGAACGACTTGCACATTCTGCGACTGTGACTCGACAATGAGGTTCTCGCGCATCTTCTCCCACTGCTCGAAGCTCCAGGGCGCCTCGTCGCCGTCCTCGAGGCGGACTGTGATCTCCTCGTTGGACAGGGTGCTGCGCGAGCTGACAACGATGCCGAACCCGGTGTAGTTGCGGATGCGGTACGGTGCATCGGTGCCGCGGGCTTTGCCCAAGACGTCCTGCGGCGTCTGCATCAAGAAGGCAGCAGACTTGGAGGCGAGCGCAATGGAGGACGACGTGATGGTAATGTCAAAGGTCTTCTTGGAGGAGACGTCAAACGAAAAGACACAGTGTCCTTCTCGCGGCCGACACCAATAGACACCTCCCACGGCTCCACCAGCGGCTCCCAGGCCGACTTGGCGAAATTGTAGACGTTCGTGTAGAGGCCAATCATGGTGTCGGCCCGCAGGTTCGTCGACCAGTCCTCGGCTGCCACGGTAAAGTTCTTGATGCTCAGGTCGAGAATGGGCAGCTCGTGGAGGTCGCCAATCAGCACGACGCGGATGCCGTCAATGGTGGCGTGGAGTGCCTCGTGCCGGACCACGGCTGCTTCCTGGTCATCGCTGCCACCGTCGTTCTGGCCAGGACCGGACGTGCGCCGGTCCTTGGGCTTCAGGTGCTGCCGCCGCTGAGTGCACGGCTACGTTTCGAGACGTTGGTGATACTGGCTCTCGTCGAGGACGCGGCGGCTGCGGCGACAGTAGACTGCCCGCGCCCACTGGCTGTGCGCTGCTTGATGCCTTCTTGGCGAAGCTTCTTGGCCTTTTCCTCGGCGGCGGACGGCTTGTGCTTCTTGGTGTCGTCGTTTTCGGACAGTTCGGACGCCTTGCTGACGATTTGCAGGATAAGCAGGATATCACGCAGCGACAGGCGGAGAACAAGCGGCTCAATGTCAATGTTGAGGTTGTCAGATCTGGCGTGGAGCTGTCCATGGAGAGCTGCACGGAAAAGTCGTCAATGATGCGGAGACGCGAATCCTCGAAGCGGTCCATGCGGCACAAGAACATGCCGACTCGGACACCTGGAAAGTCAGGGCGTGCTGTTGAGACAAGAGCACCTGCTTGGTGCCCAGGACAATGGCCTCGGACGAGGTGCTGAGCGGGTTGGCAATGAGAATCACCTGGGCGTCCACAACATTCACCCGGAAGGCGACAGTTGTCTTTTGCTCGGGTTCAGGCTCAGGCTCAGGCTCAGGCTCGTCTTCAGGCTGATCTGGTTCGCCAGTCAACGGACCACCACTACTCAACCGGGACGGAACGGGGCGCAGTGACCGCGACCGGCTGCGCTCGGTGCTGGAGCCGTGGCTGCCCGACGGCTGACCTGACTGCCCGTTGAATGTGACCCGCATAGAGTCCACATCCGACTCTTCTGGCGTCTCGGCCGGGCTGGCGAGCTCTTCGATAGCGGCGGGGTGTCTTCGACGCGCATGCCTACGGAAACAAACTGCTGGATGGCAAAGATGTAGTCGAGCGCAAAAATGACGCGCGGGCTGTCGACGGCGACAATGGCAATGATGCTGCGCTCCTTGCCGCCAGTCATGGTGATGCTGGCCATGAACTGCTGGACCTTCTTGTTTGACGAGGACATGATCCGGCGATACTTGTTGGTCTCGCCCGGGCGGCTGTCGTGGATGGTAAAGGAGTCAATGACAAACTCGGCTTCGAGGGAGCCATTGGCCTGCATTCGTAGCTTGAGTTTACTATCGTCAAGCGAGAAGCGGGACAGGCTGGCGCTCTCCAGGTTGCCAACGGGCCGGTCTTCGTGCGCATTGATCAGCTCGAGACAATCGTCTTGATCTGAAGACGAGGTCGAGCTTGGTCCACGTGTCCGAGTGCGAGCCCAGCTCGGGGCCCAGGTCGATGAGCTGGCCGCCGCTACCCTCGCTGCCCGGCGACGGGCGCCGAGAGCGGTCCTTGCCCGCTCGAGATCGCGGTCGTCCACTTCGTCTTGGACCTCTTCCTCCACCCGTTCTTGCTCGTCTCCCTCGGACACAAAGGCGGCGGGCACGGATTTGCTAATCTCCAGGAGGAACTGCAGCTGGTACTGGGTCAGGCGCAAGTTGAAGTCGGTCATGTGACCAACAATCTCGGTGTCGGGGCGCTTCAAGTTGGGCTTGTGTTCGGCGTGGGTGACTTGGAAGGCGACGTCGACGTGGTCAATGAGCTCCAGCTCTTCCGACCGCTCGTCGGGGTAGTGCAGGAGGGAGTCAGGCGGATGTTGCGGATGCCGGCTGACATCTTCATGGCCACCTCGGCGTTCTCCGAATCGTCGAGAGGTGCAAACTTGTTCTGTGCGTAAATCTCACCCAGGTAGGCGTCAACAGATCGCGCTTGGCCGGCCGGCACGACGACGCGCGGAGACGACAATGGCGTGTGACGACTACGTCAAACTTGATGCGGTTGTTGCTCTGCTGGAGCTGCGTGGCCTGGCTCGCCGCGGCCTGGCGGGCAGCGTTGTAGATGGCCTGCATCTTGCCAAACTTGACCAAGAAGGCAATGATCTTGCGGAGGGCTCCTCCAAAAAGTTGACTTTGATGGATCCGGCCCGCAAAAAGATGGACGAGTCGTAGCCAGGGTACGTCTTACGGTTCTTGGTATCAAACGTCTCGTAGCGGAAGTCGGCAAGGTCGTCGCCCTGGATCGTGATGAGCTGGCGAAGGAGGAGTCTTCGGGGACACCAAGGTTGACGTCGTCCCGCAGGCTCAGGTTGCCAAGGCGGGTCGAGATGCGCATCGTTCCGTCGAGGAGGAAGACACCCACATCGGCATGGTTGAACGCGAGGGTGGCGAGCCGAATGCCGTCGTTGTTGAGGATGAGCCGGATACTCTTGAGGTCGACCTTGACACGGATAGCACCAGCGCCGCCAGGGCAGCTTCGCCGGGAGATGCAGGTGCCCCGTCGCCCTCTTCCTCGGTCTCACCAGCGGGGAGAAGGGCACGATCCGCGTTGGCTGTGCTCGAATGGGGGTGTCGTTTGGTGCCGCGCCATTGGTAAATGTAACCAAACGAAGTCCAGCAGCGTCAGCAGAGTCTTGCGGGTGACAATCAGGTTGATTGTGGAGATGGCCACGTTGACGTTTGTCTCGATGCCCTCGTAGATGGGCATGAATTCGGGCGACTCCTTGTTGACGCGCACAAACTTGACGTGCACCAGGGCGCGCTGCTGCTCGCGATCCTCAACATCGCCAGACGAGACAATGGACTTGAACTCGGCAGACGGATTGGAGACAAAGTCGTCGACGGTCACGGACCCCAGGGACACTCGGCGACCATGTCATACGGCCGCAGGTAGAAATCGAGATCGAAAGTGTGGGCCACGAGCTCCACAAGAAGGGTGTCCGGCTTGACGCCGTCGGATCGCTCCGGTAGAGCGAACCGCGCAGCTCGTCGACGGCAAAGGTAAACTGGAACGTCTTTTGCTGCATCCGCCGTTGTTTCGCTGGCAGAGCCACTGTCGGCATCCTGGAAGCTGTCGTCGTCATCGTCGTCGTTGTCGTCGAGGACAATGGCCGTTTCCTCCGGAATGGTCAACGAAAGGAGCTGTGAGGTGGGGCGTTGACTGCTCCGCTTGTTTGACGCACTGGACGCGGTGCTCAGCAGACGCGGGCGGCCTGTCTTGACGGTGCATCTTGTGCGCCATCGTGCCCGTGGCTGGCAGGGTAGCCCTCCTGTCTCATCGCCGAAGCGTGGAATGGCAACGTCAATGATGCGCATGAGGGTCTTGTACTTTGTGTCGGACACAGCCGCGTGGAGCATGGGCATGTGGCCCGACATCTTGACGCGTGTCAGGTTGGGCGCTTTGGGCAGGATGGAGATGGCGACGACGAAATCGACATTGATCTTCTCGACGACGTGCATGCGCAGCTCCTCGTTCTTATCGGCGAGCTGAGCCTTGGTCTCTTCGATTGACGGGCCGATGAGGACTTGCGTAGACGTCAACTTGACGGTGAAGCGGTCGTACATGAGCGACTCGAGACGCTGGAAATCGGCAGCCGTCAGGGCGCCTTTCTGTTTGGACTGCACATCCTTCAGCGTATCTTTGTCGACCAGTTCGCTGCTGACGCTAATGTGGCCGGCATCGAGGATGAGGCAGGTGGACTTGCGGGTGGTGATGCTCTGTGGGACAATAATGAGCGGCGCCTGGAGGTCGAGCTTGGCGTTGATTGTCTTGTGCTCTTCGAGGGCAAACTCGAGACCAGCACGTGTCTGCTCCGCAGGCCTTCCACCGTGGCGCCGGCCGACTCCATCAGCGCCGTGATGGATTCCATGTGGCGCTCGGGCGGCTTGAAGAACTGCCACACGCCAATGGCAAAGTTGGGGTTCCAGACGATCTCGAGCGGCTTGAGTTTGCCGCGCAGGCAATGTCGCCCTCGCCGTCGAGCGGGTTCTGCTCGAACTGGAACCAAAAGAAGGCTTGCTCGTCGTTGGAGTCGACCTTTGTCTGCTCAAGCTCGCTGATGGACAGGCGCTTCTTCTTGTTGCTCGTGACCGTTACCGGGGGCATCCTTGACGCGAACGATCTCGGTGAACAAACTCTCGGGCGTTGTTCCGTCGTTGACACGGAGACCGCCGAGACTGAGGTCGAGCAACATGGAGTCGGGCCGCTGGATGGCCTTGGCGCGGAAACCGTCAAAGTGCAGACTGAGCAAGTCGGAGATGGCGCTGTCGTGCGGGTTCTGTTTGAGTGTGAAGCTGCCCGTGTCAGGGATGTTTCGATTTGCAGCTTGATGGATTCTCGCGGCACGTCAACTTCAGCCGCCAGTGCGGTCTTCTCGTCCCAGTCAATGGCGTCGTACAGCTCCTGTCGTTGCTGCTCGGTAATCTGGGTGTTTTCTGACTCGTCGGCCGTGGCTCGGCGGCTTGGAGCCCAGACCCACGCCACCCAGCCCTGCTGTTGCGACTTCTGTGTGTCAGCCTTGGGCTTGAGTGCGGCCGCGTTCTCCTTCTTGAGCTGGCTGCGTGCCAGAGAGCGCCAGAAGCGAAGGTCTTCGTAGCCGAGCTTCCACTCCAGCTTGGTGATGTCGTCGGATTCGTCGGGTGTCAGGGTCTGGTTCTGCTTCTTCTTCTTGAACAGCTCAATGTAGCGGCGGCGGTCGTCGCGACGCTCGCGGAAGTAGCCCCACGTCCAGCGACGGTTGCGCTCGTGGATCTTGCTGAGGACGGCGTCACCGGCAAACTTGAGCCAGGCGCGCGGTCCTCCTTTGGCCGGACGCCCTTGGGCTGGTATTTCTTGTATTCTTGGTGGCGGATAAAGTAGTGGAAGAGGTCGATCATCATGAGGGCGTCGCGGTACTGTTGGTCGTCGAGGACAACACCGATCTCGTCAAAGATGAGGTTGGCCTTGAACTTGGGCGCCTTGATGTCGCCCGTCTTGTCCATCTCGACCTTGGCCTGGCCGCTGACGGGCCGGAGAATGAACTGGTGGTCTTAAAGGCCCTCAGCTTCTTCTCGTCGTCGTCTTCATCACCGTCCTCCTCTTCGGCAATCGTGTGTGCTGCGGATGCGTCGGCGTCCGCCTTGGCAATCATGGCCTTGAAGCGTCGTAGGATCTCGTCGTGTGGTGTATCCTCTTCGCCTTCGACGGGCGCCTCGCGGCCGGAGCCGAGGAGGTTTGTGTCAGTATTCCAGTAGACCGCAAGCGCACCGAGGGTGACCAGCTTGTTGCTGGACTTGTGGATGGCCTGGATAAAGCCGGCGCCAGCCCTCGTCGGTGCTGATGGCGCTGAACTCCTCGAGAGTGACGCCGAGGGCAAAGGGTGGCCGGGCGCCGAGATGGAGTCCTCGTACCGAATGTGGATGTTCTTGACGGAAATCTGCAGGTTGTCGACAATCTTGGTCACCAAGCTCTGCGTGAAGCTCTGGCTCTTCTTTTGTTCTTCTTGGCTCAGCCCTCTTGGGACCGTTCTTTGAGCAGCTCGCCGAGTCGAGCTTCTCCATCTTGAGCCGCTGCTTGCGGCGGTCTTCTTCTTCTTCATTGTACTCGCCTCTTCCTTGGGCGACGCCAGCAGGAAGACGTCCTCGATATAGATCTTGACGGGTGCGCCGCTGAGGTTGGACCAGGGATGGTGAGGGTCAGTTGACCCAGGTGGCCCTCGACGACATTGATGGAAGTTTGAGCTGGTCAAGGGCTTCACGACGCAGCTCGAGATCGCGCAGCTTCACGTCGCCCGACCAGATGCCGACCTTGAGCTGAGTTGGATCAAAGTTCTCGACGTACATGCCGAGGAAGCGGTTAAGCAACCCGGCGACGAGGCCTTCCAACATGGCGGCGGCGTAGGCAGAGGATCAAACGCAGCCGTCGCCAAGGATAGAAAGGAGGGAAAGGGGGTGGAAGCAAGCGCAAGTTAGCACGGATACAGACTGCGGTCGTCATTTGGCGGGATGCAATGAGGCGGAGAATGCGGTTCGTGGGAGGGAGGGATGAAGGTTCGAGCTCGCAAAGAACGGCCGGTGATCGTGCGGTTGGCCGTGGAGAATGGGGTCTCGTGGGATGCGAGACGATGCTGGCCGTGTTCGTGTGTTTTTCCGTTCACGGAGAGGAGCGACCAGGAACAGGCGATTCGTCTGCTGGGTTGGGCCTCGATTCGTCTGTCTGTTGTCTGACGTTGCTACCGTCCAATCTTGGTTCTTGGTGGCGTGTGGCGGAGTTGATGATGGCTCTCTGGAGAAGACTTGGAAAGACTGGAAATACTGAAGAGGGCGGGTCACTAATCCTGTCGTGACCTCACCAAAGGGATGGGAAGATAGTGGGGTCAGTTTGCCGAGGAGGCTTTTGCTTGGTTCCTTGCTGTGGAATACGGTTAGCACGTTCCTGGATGGTGGGTGGACAGGTACCGAATTATGGCAGAGCACACGATCGGTACTTGGTGCATATTACGTCACATTGGAGCTTTCCAGGCAGACACTTGGCTGGATGCAGATCGCAGCAAAAGCAACACATCGCACAGAGGCATAAGGATGGAGAGGATCAGGAAGAAGCAAGCAATCAGATGAGAAAGAAGAGAAGCATTGGCAAAAGTGTGCAACCTTTCCCGCCGTGAGACAGTGCAACACGACACGTCCCGTTGAGTAGAAGCAGCTGCTCCAGCGGGGTTTAGCGCTGTCGTTTCAATGACAGCACAGGGCCCTGCCTGATGTGCGACGATGACGTTGACGAAAGAGCTCTTCCACGCAATAAAGAAGCTCCAGCTCGCATCGCTTGGAGAGGACACATGAGGACAAGATTCTTTCGATAGTATTGACACATTTTAGCACTCAATTGACGTCCGCCTTGGCAATCTACTGCATTTGACTTTGCCTTTTGACTGCATCTTGACCGTTTCGTGATATCCAGCGAATTGACTCGCCAAGCGGCTTCGTTCGACCCGCAGCTACCATGCTTCGCTCTCCCCGGTCACTTTTGTCTCCAGTGCGAGCTGGGGCATCTCTCAGAAACAATGGTCCGGCCGCACCCGTGCAGGCCGGGCAGCTACGCAAGCCATCGGCCGTGGAGCAACATCGCAGAGTCGCCCTACGCACACGAATGCATCGAGTCGCGTGCCTCGTCCCGCATTCCGACCAGTGACGCCGCCTTCGACTCGATTTCTTGTTGCCTATTCGACCAAGGGGCGTCCGCCTGTCGAGCACAAGATTGACCGGGAGCTCGAGAAGAAGATTGGGCAACAATTGCTTGAAAAGCGTCCGGGCGAGGTCACAGAAGAGTCGTCAGTTCGACACTTTCATGAGCCGTATGACAACCCGGGCCCGGGCACGGCTCGGAGCCGCCGTCATGAACAGCTTGAAAGCAGACGCGGTAAGCTATTCCGGGTGAGCGGCGGCTGTTCTTTGGATGTAGCCCGTGGCACTGGACCATTGCAGAACTCGATTAAAGAGACATTGTCTCTCGAAGGAAGTGCCCCGTGAAGTGTACGCGTTGGGCCTCGGCGGAACGGTTCCCTACTTTCTGACGTCACTCTCGACCGTCTACCTGGGATGGAACCTGCGGCACAAGCTACCGACATCGTCGCCCATCATGAACTCCTTCATGGTCAGCCACGAAACAGCGCACCAGTGGGCTGGCGATGCTGGAGCCCGTCCAGCTGGGCTTTGGTGCCGTCATCAATCTCCTTTCTCGGCGCTGTCCACTGGGTACGTTTGGCACGCGCGGGTATGGCAATGGCGTCCGTAACAGACTGCACCAAACTAACACACACCCAGGGCATGGAGTTTATGAGACGAAGCCGTCGCACGACCGCACCCGCTTCCGCTATGCCATGGGCCTCATCGCACCCGCTATTGCGTGGCCGACACTGCTCCTGCCCGTGCACTTTGCCTTGACCGGGCCAGTTCCTGGCGTTCACGTTCCTCTTCTTTGCCGACAAGCCGGGGCCACCAAGATGGGCTGGGTGCCGCCGTGGTACGCGACCTACCGGTTTGTGCTGACGTTTGTCGTGGGCAGCGCCATTCTGGTCAGCCTCATCTTCCGCGCCAAGATTGACGACGTGGGCGAGAACATGACTGAGCGGCTGGTCCAGGGCATGCACCAGCGCGGTGCCAGCGAGGAGGAACTACACAAAGAAGTGGGCGAAACTCGAGGCAGCCGACAGAAGAGGGCGAAGAAGGAAGAGGAAGAGAAGAAGAAGAGGGCGAAGAAGGAAGAGGAAGAGAAGAAGAGGCGGGAGACGGAGGACAAGAGGGAAAAAGGACAAGGCCGGCGATGAAGCCGAGAATGGGCCTGTTGGTCGACAAGGGTGACAAGGGCGACGACGCGACGACCAGAACAGTGACGCCAAGACGGAGGACGGGATACTTCCGACGACAAGACAAAGGGCGACGAGAAGAAGGGCGCTGTTGACGGCGACTCCTCCTCGAAGAGGAAGGCCGTGAAGGGAGACGAGAAGGCGAAAGACAATGAGTGAAGAGAGAGAGTACGGGATACGAAGGGGCCACTAATTTTACAGTGGGTTAATACAAAGTTTGTGTGTAATGTAGTGGACAATTGCAGTGTTTTAACGTTATGATGAGACTTTCACCTTGTGATTTCGCGAATCAGTGCCCCTAACGCCCCCCCTTCAATAACAAGAAACAGCCAGAGTTCTACAGTTACATGCCGTGTTCTGACTCCTACCTCTCGTTTGTCACCTGCGTGGTTTGTCTGTCCTGTCCCATCTTGTTTTACGGACAGGAAGATCAATCTTTGGCACTTCAACACATCACACGAACTTCGTCGCGCCCAGCACTCCAAAACAAAAAAGGCAGCTCACAGATACAAGTGCAATGCTGGCGTAATCATCTCGGATACATCAGTTTCTACCTTCAACAAGGCAATCAAGGCACCCACGGAACCAGAAGCGTAGCATGAAAAGCTCGGCTGAGCCGTGGGATGAGAGAACAGTTTTGCTCGTATGAGGGTTAGTTATTTCACCCATTCTTTTGAGATGACGGTGTCAACAACATCTTGCCCTTTGTGCAGACGTCGTCACCAACTAAGAGAATGAGCCGTACCGACAAAAACAGTAAGCTCGCGCATAATACAGGTAAGAAGGACAGATGCAATTGATTTCTTTTGCGATGAAAGTGGATGCTCAGACTTTTTCACACGTAGAAATGGACACTGTCGGGATGAGATGCCGTGAAGATTAGTGTCGTATGACTCAGTCGGTAATGCGCCGAGATTATGCAGCGCACCCTAAAACGAGAGTTACTACGAAGTCAGTCCACCATTACCCTCTACCGCCTCTCGAGACAAAACACCAACTACTTGTAGGCTCCGGTGCGAGGTCGAATCCCTCAAAAAGCAATACATATTCGAACTTGCGTGTTTCCCAGACTCCAAACCATGGGCAATCCATACTTGGAACGTGCAAAAAAGTCCAAAAATTCAAAATCTCCAGGGGCGAATCGAACGCCCGACTCTCGGATATTATTGTTGAGCAATTACAGTCCGATGCATAAACCAACTAGACCACCCGGAGTTGTTTTGATGAGTGCTTGATAGCCTCAGTAGACATTTTGTGGACGGACGACTGGGGTGTTTGAGAACGGTGTGCCAGTCGAAAGCCAAAAGCCACGAGCTCGTTCCGTTTGAGCAAGACGGACGCAGAACGGCTGCGAATGCACTATTGGTATTGTCTGAAAGGTCAACCCTTGACCTCATTGCACTTTGATGTCTGTGCCTGGTCCTTCTCGAGCCGCTGCACACCTTCATCGTGTTGCCGTGTCACGGGTTGTGGCATCTATAGAAAGGAAGTTGGGTAAGGAGCCCGTGGTGTTTAGCAAGTTCCGGCTATCCTGGAGAGAGAGGTGGCTCTGTCTCGTTTGCTTTGCCAAATTGCTGCAGTCAAAGGCAGTAATCAAAGTCACCCGAGGCCAAAACTCTCCAAACCTGGACAGACCTGCTCGATATGAGTAAGAAAACGGCTTTGGGACATGGCATCAAGGAAAAGATTCCGTAGGTAGAGGAGTTACAAGCAAAAAGACTGCAACCACTACGCGAACAGCGTCGCTGCGAAGAACTTGATCGCTGCAAAATAGAAACAACGTGGCAGGAAGCAAGTCCAAGTCCAAGGGAAGCCTCATTCGCATCCAGCCGAGGGTTGGTTGATATCTCCTACTTAAACGTCTTTGAACAGCCCATTCAACCCGTTCGATTGCGCTCAAAGGACATCCGTGCAGCATCACTTTGGTTGTCCCTCTGTCGTCGGATGTCGTGTATTAGCAGCCTGCCTGTTGCACTCTTTGCTGCCGAGCACATCGCTACTTGTTCGGCAGCAGTTTGTCCTTGAGCTCGTGGAGCTTGGTTCCCATACCCTCGCCGGCATTGCTATTGTTGCCGCTGGCCGGCGCCTCGTTGGAGCGCGAGCCTGCGCTGTCCGGCAAGAGGGGCCGCCGGACTTCGTCGACGGAGTGAACCTTTCAAAGTCCTTAGGGTCGGCCTGTCAGCACACGTTAGCGGTTTGAGTCTCTTTGGTTTCCAAAGTCTTGTGCCGGCCTACCTGCGCCTCGTGCTCGGCGCCGTCAATGAGATCGTGGCCCTCAAGCACAGCTTCGTCGGTGAGTCCGCTCACATGGTGTGATGTGTGGAATGGAGATGGAGGGATGGAGGTGTGGAACGATGAATGCAATCGAAAAACGATAAATCTCGAGTCTACGATGGACATTAATGCTGTCAAGGCCAGGGCAGAGGGCACAGTCCAGGTTCAAGTCAGGTCTTGCGTTCCTTTTAATGTCTTCCAGGCCCATGACCTACTTCACCCACCTTGCCTCAAAACATCCGTAGCCATTCGTCTGTCCTTGATACTCGCCACTGTCGTCATCTCCGCACGCCCACTGGAGTCGTGAATGTCATTCAGACAAATGATGTGCTGTTGGTAGCACGGGATGCACAGGTCCGGGGCAAAGCCAGTGCCTGGCCACCTCGCTTCAGCTGGCTTCCCTTCCTTGCGTCGTCCCAGCGCTGATGTCCCTTGCGTCGGGAGTGGGGAAGTGTGAGGGCCGAAGTTTGTACAGCCGAAGAAAACGAGAAGAGACGTACAAAGTAAAGAAAAATACGACGTAGAGGCTACGACCGCCAGGCTGAATATTCCCCGAAAGTGAATGGTCCCTGCACGAATCACCGGATGATCGTTGCCAAGCTCCATAGAGGCTGTGCCTGAAGCTGTGACGCCACCATCGATAAGTGACATGGAAATACAGATGGTGGATTCCAAGATGTCGTCGTCGTTTTGCCTGTACGAGTACTTTCCACTCTTGTCGGGGTTGTCAGGAACCTGCCAGACCACAATAAGAAAAAAAAAAAAGATGAGCGCCCGACTGACAAAAAAAACAAAAAAGTAATTGAGAATTCGAATGGTGCTTCTGCGTTGGAAGCGCATCAGGATTTGAGCCCGATGCGGGGTCGAACCCGCAACCTTGAGATTAAGAGTCTCACGCTCTACCGATTGAGCTAACCGGGCGTTCGATCTCATTGTTGAATGAACAGGGGTCTGTTTACGGTACGAATGTGCACTAGCCATGCTTCCAGGGAGACGTTCGCAATGGCGGCAGGACGCCCTTATTACAAAGTACGTAGATTCATCATAGCTATTTCTTTTGAAAGGCATATAGAAATGGGCAGATGTACCGAAGAAAGGCCAGCTTCCACAGTTCAAAGTCCATGTCGGACAAGGGCAGTATAGGGGTGATGTCAACAAGGAAGCGTCTTACTTTGTGCGTCGTACTCCCACCCAGCCATCCCTCGGTTGAAGTCGTTATCATATATCTTTGTGCCGCAACGCGGGAATTCGGAGTGTTTGCGGATGCCGTAGGAGTCGCTTCGCTGCACAGGAGCCGCTTCGCTGCATAACAAAACAAAAACAACTACAAAGTCCGCCGTACCGTCCGTCGTGCAGTAATGTCCCAATCGCTGGACATGCCGTCGGGGCCACTCTGACTCTGGCCGGCCCGTCGCAACCCTGCAAGTCCCAGCCAATGAGGAAATTTGTGGGAACAGAAATCAAATACCTGATATGTAGGCCTCGTTGCGCCTGTCCTTCCAGAGGCCACAGGGCTGAAGCATACGACTGCTGCGGCGGAAGACTTTCTGAGCGCCCCTAACAACGTCAACAGACTGGACGTTATGTTGTGATGCGCAGCAAGAGAGGGAGAGCGCCACCTGTGCCAGCCTCGCCGTGTTCGATGTCAAGGCAAAGAGTGGGAAAGCGAAGAAAGCAGAGGGGATCGTGGGAACGTGAGATTGGAGTCTCCAACGTACTCGTAGGCGAAACAATCGCATTCCGTGGCCGAAGACTTGCCACGCTTGAAAGCGTCGGTACTTGCATTTGTGTGGCAGCCTGGTGCTGTTCAAAAGTACTCGTAGCTTCGCGACACGGAATCTAGCCCATCGACCAGCCAAATCCGGTCCGGAGTGTGTCTTAGAACCGCATTCAGGCAATTAGCTCCGTCGTGGGTACAAGCGGAAGCGGTACTTCGTACTTCAGACCCGTACAAAGTACATGGCCAGGTAAGATACAGAGCGCCCCGTCCGAAAGGACGTGCTGTAGACGCTGAAAGGCTGCCCCAAATGGGCCAAATCGGGCTGTCGACCAAGCTGTCGATGGCCCTAATGCGCCGGAGCTGGCGCGTCGTTAGGGACCCAGTGCTTGTCGCCGCTCCAAGCCTCGTCGCCGTTGCTCCAGCGATGTTGCCTGAGGTCACGTCACCGATGCTGGCGCAGCGACACGGGACATCGAGAGTAAGCAAGAGAGTCGCCTCCGTTTGTTCTTTGCAGCTCAGCGACATACAGAGTCGGACCTCACATCTCCTGTTCTTTCTCTTTCTCTTTCTCTTTCTCTTTCTCTCTTTTTTCTCTCTCTTTTCTCTCTCTCTCTCTCACACCGCCATCGTTGACCTCCTCGACCTCTCTCGCCCCCATGTCGACAACCTCCTCGACCACGGCGCCCGTGTCCGCCATGTCCACCATGGAGCAGCCCACCAGCGTCACCGTCGTCGCCCGCCAGACTGGGCCCTGCGCCCGAGGCGCCCAGAGCAGGCCGCACCAGTCCTGAACGCCGACGGCTCCTCCACAGCATCCGCAACCCGCACAGCTGTTTGTCGACGGCCTGGGGCCGGCTGGCAGCCTGGGCCCGCTGGGCTTCTTCAAGGTCCATGGGCACTTTATCAAGTAACCGATTTGCCGGCAAGCTCCGCGGCCCCGACACCACAGCGCCCACCGTCGCGGTGCGCCACGCCTCGTTTTTGCCCACGCGCTACCCGGACAACGACGCGTCCAGGGCACATTCCCCTCCGCGCCACCTGGCTCGGCCACGCCTGCTACATAATTGGTTTTCCCACGGGCTGCGCGGTGCTCTTTGAAGCCGTCATGGAAGACCGCTGCTCGCCCTGGGCTTCCTGGGCCCGGCGCTTCACGCCGCGCCCTGCGTTGCTGGCCGACCTGCGGCCGTGGACGCTTCTTCATCAAAGCCACAGCCAAACTACGGGAACCACCTGTCCTGGGCCGCCGCCCCCGGTGGTTTTCCCGGAGTCGCGGCATCCCCCCAGGAGGGACCCGAGCCTTTTTTTGGACTGGGTGCAGGACGCCCGAGGCGACGTCACCTGGGGCCGCGTGGGTTCCGGAGTCGCGGGCCATTCCAGGAGGCTGACGGACGTCGTGGGACTCGGTCCGTTGTCAGGGGGGACGGGCCGAGGCGACCGGATCCACCCTGGGGGCCGGTTGTGGGGCGGTTTTGCCCCGGGCGGAGTCGTCGGCGGCGTCGTCTCGTCCGTTGTCGGATTCGTCGGCGGAGTCGTCGGCGGCGTCGTCGGCGGCGTCCGCTCCCGCGCGCCCGCGCCTCTCCGGGCGCTCGTGTCCTGCTCCTCCAGCCAGCACACCTCGGCCCGCTCGCCCTTGACCGGACCGCACGCTTTGTGGTGCAAGCTTGGGCCGTGTCCTCGGGCGGTTCGCTCCGTCTACCTTTGGCGGCGACCACGGGCTACCCGCGCCGTCGACCAAGGACCAGGAGGGACATTGGAGCGGGCGGGTCGGCAGATGCTTCGGCATCTCGGCCGCCGTGCACTGCACCGTCCGGCCGACGTCCGACGCGCGTCCGCGCGCGGCGTGCCCGGGTGTCCCGACTTTGCCCACATTGGCTCGCTGCGGGGCCCCTTTGATGTCGGCCCTTGCCCATTGGGCCTACAAGCCGCGCAGCCTCTTTTCCCGGCATGCACGCCCGACCCCGTCGATGCTTGTCGACATTTTTCAAGGACACGCGCTGCCGCCGCGCCATGGGCATCCACTGGGGCACCTGGGCGTTGACGACGGAGCCCGTGCTGGAGCCGCCGGCCAAACTCCGAGAGCGCTGCGCGCGGCGGGCTGCCGGAGACGGCGTCTTTGACGTCTGCGCGATGGCGAGAGCCAAGAGTTTGATGAGCCGGCGCGGGTGGCGTTGAAGGAGGCGTCGACAGCCGTGTGCGAAGGGAGAGCTGAGGAAATAAGCCGAGGGTCGAGACTGAGGTTCGGATAGTCCAAGGTCGAGGAATCAATGGTCGAGAGTCAAAGTCAGAGTGAGATTTGGCGTGGGCACGCTATGGGGACATTGACGACATTGGAATCATTGTCGACCGTCCGTCGTAGGTGCAGGGGTGGGGGACTTTAGGTGGAGTCGAGAGTTGCTGCCGTCCATCGGTACTTGTAGATACGGAGCTGCGTTTCGATGTGCTTTGGATAAAGAGATTAGTATGTGACGCTTTTATTTTTGTTGGCAATCACAACGATTTGTGGACACATTTGATCGATTGAAACGGGTTGCGCTCGCCTGTTGCATGTTGCTGTTGATGGGTCGCGAGCTGCGTCGGCTTTTGATGAGCAAAGGCTGTTTAACGCTCGGCCGATTGCGTCTACTCGCACTTTGTATGGAATTCTGTGAATGACGTCTGTACGAGTACTGGTTTTGTTATCTTATCATTAACACGTCCTAATCTCAATGAAAAACAGTGTGTGACACGTCATTTTATGCGTTTGAGGGTTGCTTGATTACAATGAGCCTGGTATTAAAGCGAGCAGGACAAACAGACAAAGGCAAACGGATCAAGAACCTGACGCGTCCAATTCAGTCTCCCTTGTAGCCATCCTTCTCTCATTACCACGAACACCAAACGTCCCGAGGCTGTCTGTCTCTCCGACTGTCTCTCTCCTTCTTTTCGGCCAAAGTCGAGCGCCCTCGTCAGAGTCCCAGATCGCTTCCCAGGAGCATCGCGCTAGCGTGTTGGGCAGCGACGCGATGGCTGGCGCGCCATTTGTAGATACGAGTACGATGCCAGGGCTGGGGAGGATACAGGCGCCCGGTGCCGTGGCCGACGTGCGCGGGCTGCACGCTGCACACCGAGCCGTTTCAGGGGAGCGCCAGCCGCTAGGATCGCCATCGGTAGGGACTGGGGTGGCTGCTCTGAAGTTGCGAGCTGGTACTCGTACGGTACTCGTAGGTTGAGCGTGGTTGAGCGTGGTTGACTCACCCCCTGCGCGCCCAGCCGCATTGGGACGACGATCGTGTCAGCAAAGTCGACAAATGCCAAGCTCTGCCTGGAATCTGCCTGGAATCTGCCTGGAATCTGCCAGTGTTCTGGCGATCTCAGTGTACGCGTTCTTTGTACTTTGTGTAGTCAAGCATCAACTGCTGTATCTTGGCTGGGACGCCGTCTCGGTGGAACTGTGGTGGAACTGTGCACAAAGGGCTACGCGTGTCGGTCTCGTTAGCGGGCGCCCTGTGGCCACTTGTACCCACTTGTACATACAAAGTACTCCCACCCACTCGTCGTAGCCAAGAGGACGCTCCAGCTGCCGGGCTGCAGCGCCCCATTGTGCCGTTATCTGGCCGCCAGCCAATAGACCGCGACACGGGCGACCATCATTGAAATGCCCGCTGCGGGAGGGGTCGACGCCGGACACGTCGACTCCGAGTTGTCCAGGCCTGTGCAATCTGCCAGGGGACGATCAGGGCTGCGGCGGTCGGAATGGGTCCGAGAGGCGCGACGACAGGCGTGACTAGTCGCAATAGGCAATACATGCGCGGGCCTCTGGGGAGAGGAGGCGGCAAGGTACCGGCGCGCCCGAGGCGCTACGAGTGGAGCCAAGGGCCCTGTAGCGCGCCCCCTGCCTGAACGCGGGGTATGAAATGCTCCGAGTCCTCTGGCCTGCGTGGCCGTCTGCTAGCTGCTAGGGAGGTGGGACAGCGGAATATGAAGACTGTGATTCCCCGACGCACGCAATTCTTCCGAGCCCAGTCTTCCCCTTCCTCTCGTCTCCCCATCGCCAGCACCAGGCAAAGTCGCTCCGGTTACCACCGCCTTCGAGGCCTTGTCGAGGCCAGCACGACGCATGCAGCAGCACTCCACACCCGGCTCAGTCCTGTCCGACGCGAGCCGTCCGCCCGCTCAATGTCCCTGCCTCCAGGGTCTGCGATCGATGCATCCGGTAAGTGAGGCGGCCACGCACCCGTCCTGCAGCGGCGGCGCGCCACGTCGACCCGACCAGCCTCGACTAACACCAAGCTAGCAAGAAGGTCAAGTGTACGTTGTGGCGTCCTGCGGGCTCCTCTGCCCCGACCGAGCTAACAGACCAAGGCAACCGCCAGCGACCGGCATGCTCCGCTGCGCAGAGCTCGGCGAGACGTGCAGCTACTCGTCCATCAAGCGCAAGCCAGGCCCGCCGCTCGGATCGCACCATGCGTCGAGCCCCCTGCGCAAGCTAAAGTCCCGGCGGGCCAACGCCCCAGAGCCACGCCACCGTCAGCAACAGCAACGACAGTGACAGCGACAGCAGCAGCGCCAGCAGCAGCAACAGGACCAGGCGCCACCCCACCCGGCATTGACACCTCCACAGCCGCCTCCCCCGCTTCCCTCGCGACCCTCGCTACCCCAGATTTCGATGCAGACGCCGACGCAGACGAGGCGGAGCGGCTTGGCAACGGGCCCTCCCAGGGACCACCCCGCCCTCGGGCTCGGGGGAATTTACTCGGTGCCCGCGACCCCATCTGATTGCGTCTGCATCTGCGTCTGCATCTGCTGTGTGTGGTCCATCAACTGCGTCCGCGCCATCTGCGCCCTCCGTGCCGTCGGCGCCGTCGGCCGCGTCGGCCCCCTCTCTGCAAGCCCCCTCGCCGCGGGATGTGCGTCTCCGCGCCGGCAGCCTGTCGTTTCCGCCTCCGCAGGCCGAGTGTCTGTATGTGTTTCCGTCTTTGTTTCCGTCTTTGTTTCCGTCTTTGTTTCCGTCTTTGTTTCCGTCTTTGTTTCCGTCTTGTGTTCTGTATCTGTGCTTCGTCTTCCGTGGCCGCCTGCCTGCGTCCGTACGCTGACGACCGGTGACAGCCTCCGGCGCTACTTTGACCTCGTACAGGATGCCAACCCCATCTTTGCGCAGGAGCGCTTCCTCGAGCAGTACCGCCTCGGCCAGTGCAACGACAGCTCATCTCCGCCATTGTCCTCATCACGGCCAAGCTGACGGGATACGCCGACCCGCGCAAGGCAGACGACGAGCCGGGGCCGCCGAGCTGGGACGCCTGCCTGGACGTGCTGCTGAGCTCCAGCATCCTGGAGGAGGACCTCATGGGCGACACGCTGTCCCTGGACTACTTCCGCAAGGCGTACATCCTGGCCGTCTACGAGTTCCACCAGTTCCCCGGCCACCAGTCGTGGCTGCGCGTCGGGCGGGTGACGCGCATGGCCTACCGCATCGGGCTGGACCGGCTGGACCACATCGCGCGCTGTACCCCGACTGGAGCACGGTGAGCGACGACGACATGCGGAGTGGCGGTCGCTGTGGTGGTGCATCTACCGCCTGGACACGTACACCAACCTGTCGTGCGGCACGCCGTACCTCATCGACAACACGGCCATTGCCACGTCCTTGTGCAGAGCCACGCCCCCGGCGTGCGGTCGCCGCTGTCGCCGCACAGCGCCGCGCCCAGCGCCGACGCGCTGTCCGAGCTCTACCTGCCGTCCAACCCGGAAGACGTGTCCCGGGTGATGGCGGCCGCCGCGCTGGCGCCCGACACGTTTCTGCGCAACGTGCACAACCTCACGATTGCCGCGCTGCGCCAGGCCGGGGTGGTGCTGCGGCTGCACGCGCACCGGTCCCAGACCCGGCGCATGGCCTGCGTTGCCGCCGCCGAGCGCCAGCTGGCCACCGTGCGTCTGGCGCTGCCCACGGCTGGCTCAACCCGCGCCGCAACGTGCTGGCCGGCGAGTCGCAGGCCGACCACCACGCGCGCTCCGTCACCGTCCTGCACCTGCGGATGGCGCAGCTGCTGCTGGCCATTGCCGACCCCTGTCTGCGCGAAAAGGACGATGCCGGCTGCGTCGCCAGCTGGCAGCGCGTGCTCGAGGCCTGCCAGGACATTGCCGCCGTGGCCGGCCAGTGGGACAGCGCCTTCTGCCTGGCCGTCGACCCGGCCATCTCCTTTATCGTCTTCACCGCGCTCATTTTTTTGGACCTGTACCGGAAGATGGCCATTGCCGAGCTGACCGTGGTCCGCGACGTGGGCCACCACACGACCATTTTGCACCTGCAGCTGTCGCACTTTGGCAGCATCTGGACGGTGCCGCGGCTGTTGAAACGTACGTACATTGTCCGATTGCTTTGTTCTCTTGCCTTGTTCTCCTGCCTGCATTCTCGTCTATGCTCTTCTTACTGCCTACGGCCGACTCGGCGACGAACGCTAACCCGACAGTGTCCTTTGAAAGCTTCCACCAGTCCGTCTCGGGCCCCCTCTACAGCCGCCACATTGCCCTGATCCTGTCGCGCTTCGAAGCGCCCTTCCATCCGCGCTGGCTGCAGTTTCTCTCCTCGGCCGGCACCGTGCTGGCCGAGTCTCGATAGCGTGCGCACGCCGGCGTCCTGGTCGCTGTCGCATCACTGCACCAGCTTGCCCGTCTTGTCAATCTTCTGCCGCCGCGGAAGTCGACGGCCAGCTTCTGCGTGCCCTGCCGCACCACCCGCTGCATCCACTCGGGGCGCCACGCTAGACGGTTAGCTCTACAGGACCAAGATGAGAGTGTAGAAGACGAGGGAACAAGGGAGAAGGGAACAGGGAATAGAAACAAAGGAATGGAATCAAAAGCAAAACGCCAGACGTTACGTACCAGACTCGCCACGTAGCGCATGATGCCCGGCATGTAGATGGTCTTGCCGTAGCCGCTGTACAGCGCCGCCACAATGGCCTCGCCCACCGTCTCCACGTGCAGCAGCGGGAACAAAAAGTTGGACTGCCCCGTCTCGCCCTTGAAGAGCGGCGTGCGCGTGAAGCTGAGGATGGCCAGCGTCTGCCGCACCTTGGGCGCCTGGTGCTCGTGCGCCAGCTCCAGCTGCAGGGCCTCGTGCATGGCAATCAGGCCCGCTTGGTCGCGCCGTAGTCGGCCAGCTTGCCGGGCGTCATCAGCGCGCTCATCGAGCTCACATTGACAATGTGGCCGTGGTTGCGCCGCACCATGGCCGGCAAAAACTCCTTGATCAGCAGGAACGGCGCCAGCAGGTTGGTCTTGATGGTGATGTCGTTGTCGGCGTAGGAGCCGTCCATGATGGCACAGCCCGCGCGACAGGCCGGCGTTGTTGACCAGCACCGACGGGTCGCCCACCTCCTTGCGGATGCTGCTGCACAGCGTGCGGATGGCGGCCGCGTCCGACAGGTCGCAGCGGTAAAAGTGCACCCGGCTCGTCGCCGGCGGCGTCCACGTCAGCGGCACATAGTCGACAATCACAATCGTGGTCCGGCTGTTCTTCTGCAGCAGCTGCTGTGCCAGCGTGGCGCCGATGCCGCTGGCGCCGCCCGTGATCACGACAATCTCCGACGCCCACTGCCAGTCGGACGCGCCGGTCCAGTTGTTGTTGAAGCCGCGGTTGAGGTAGTCGGTCACGGCCAGGAACGCCGAAAACGCGGCCAGCGCCGCCGCCGACGTCTTGGCCCAGGGCGCGGCCTCCTGGAGCTTGCTGACGGCCAGGTCCAGTGCGGGCGACGCGGGAAGCCGGAGCGAGGACAGGAGCTGCGCTGGCAGCCGGTCCAGCAGCCGGTCCAGCGGCAGCTGGTCCAGCGGGAGTCGGTCCCAGTTCAGGGCCAAGGCCGCCGGATGCTCAAAAGGGGATTCAGAATGCTGCTCCGTGCTAGGCGGGCAACGTAGTCCACCGTGAGTCCTTCTCGAGGAGAGCCATTGTGAGTAGAGACGGAGTGCGTGTCGTGGGTTGCAGTGTGAAGCAAGTATCGAGATTCAAGATTCGAGATTCGTAACTCGACACTCGGAATATAGAATACAAATATAGAATATAAATACCGAGATATCAAGACAACCAGCAAACTTTCAACGTTCAACTTAAGGTCGCAAGCTATCCATATCCAGTATCAATACTATATATCAAGATCAAGTACTATCATTTAATTCAATAAAATAATAATACGATCAATTACCACATCAATACCACATCAGTCCACTACGACACTCGCCAATGTATCTGTGGCACATGACTGAAATCAAGCCGCGGCAATGCTACCCAGCCCGGAGGAACTAAACGAGGCGGGGAGCCGCCGAGCCGGAGCAATTGCGCCAGCGCCAACATCACGGCGTGCTTCGAGACCGAACTACCGATTCGGTCTCCGTTTGCGTGCGACAACGGTCCTTTTTCCACATTGAGATCTCTGATCCCGTGCGGGGTAGGAATTGGAGGTGGCGATGGTGAAGGGTAGATGGAACCGGCGGCCCGACGCTTTGGCGTTTGGAGATGTTTTACTTTGCACTTGTTACCTCAAGTGGCATCTCTGTCTCTTTGTCGACTCTTTGTCATCCCTTGAAACATCTTGCACACAGCACAGCACACAATACAACACACACAACACACACAGCACAACACACAGCACAACACACAATGGCATCCTGCACGTGCCAACACGCAAAGGCCGCCTGCGCGCGCCACGATGCCACCGTTGAGCTGCCACTGACCGAGAAGCTGAGCCTGGTGTTCTACCTGACGTGTCTGGGTGCGTCTGGTGCTGGTTCCCGACTGCGTGCTATTCTCCCGTCCGAGGCTGACCGTGTCGTCTAGTCATCCCCCGCTCCATTGTCAATGCCACGCGGGCATCCATCATGGCCCTCTACCGCGGCGTTCCCGTGCGCAAATACATCACGTCGGCCGTCATCGGCGCCGCGCTCAAGAGCCTCACGCCCGGCCAGCTCCAGTTCGTGTCGTCCACGTCGCGCCACGTCTACCGGTCGTGGGTCGGGGGCGTGGCCGGCCGTCTGCCGACCGCCTTGGACATGCAGCCGCTGCCCGATGTCGACGGCACGCACCGCTCGTCTCTCCTGTGGCTGGGCGACCGCAAGACGGCCCGCAAGTTCGTCCTCTTCTTCCACGGCGGCGGCTACATTGTGCCGCTGGCCCCCGGCCACCTCGAGTGGTGCTGGCGTGTCTTTGTGGCGCCGCACCTGGGCACCGACAACGAGGTCGCCGTCGCCGTCCTCGACTACACGCTCTCGCCGGCGCGCAGTACCCGGCCGTGCTGCGCCAGGCCGTGTCCGCCCTCGACAGTCTGCTGGCCGCCGGCGTCCGGCCCGGCCAGATTCTGGTGGGCGGCGACTCTGCCGGCGGCAACCTGACCGCCCACCTTGTCCGCCATCTCGCCCACGCAGACGGTGCCCGCATCGCCGAACCGCTGCTCGGCGCCTTTTTGGTCTCGCCCTGGCTCAGCCGGGACACGACGCAGCCGTCCGTGACGGAAAACGACGGCATCGACATGCTGACGGCGCGCCACCTCGACGACTCCAGCCGCAACTTTTACGGCCAGGCTGCGGGCACGGCCAACGACGACGACCTGCTCTACGGCAACCAGTCCGCCTTTGACGGCATCGCGTCCGTCGTGAGCAACGTCTACGTCACGGCCGGCAAGCAGGAGGTGCTGCGCGACCAGGCTGTCGTGTATGTGGACCGTTTGCGGCAGCACAATGCCGGCCTCAACATCCGGCTCGACGTGGCCCCCGAGGAAGGCCATGACTTTATCCTGCTCGAGGGCCAGACGCACACAACGGGCGCCGCCATGGAGCGAATGAAGGACTGGTCGCTGGACTTGATCCAGGCGCCGGCGCCGGCGCAGGGGATGAAGCAGAAGCTCTGAAGGCTGAATGCTGTTGTCTGAAGCAAATGATGAATGAGAGATGATATTGCGTCGGCGTTACGAGGAGCGATGAGAGTAGAGCTGGCGTTATGATGAGAGAGGAGTGAGTCGATATACAGTACTATTAAGAAGTGGTTAGATTGTTTCACTAGAGTATATATGACGGAAGAGAAAGTCGTTTACGATAAGCATTTTCAATGGGAAAGCTGTGTCTTTACTACAAGAAATGAATGACCGACTTGAGTCGTTTATTATCAAGCTGAGATAAATTCAGACTCGTCAATACGAAACGAGTCACTGAATAAAAGTTCATTACTGTAGGAATGCAGTTGAATAGAATTTTGTATTTACTTTGATTGAGTGACCGAGTTAAAGTCGTTTATCGAAATATGAAGATTGGGTTCAGGTTTGTTGGTAGAAACGAGTAATCGGCTACAAGTCGTCACTATTAATGCAGCGGAAAGAACCAGATTTTTCCTACAAATCGGTGACTGCATGAGAAGTCATTACTACAAGACAGCTGTAAAGAATCTAGTCTTACGGTCAAAAAAGAGAGTTTCATCCAACGTCGTTTATGATAAAGATGAGACTTGAGCTGAGATTCGTAAATAAGAGACGAGAAACGCGTGAATGAATCAAAAGTCACTGATATAAGAGATGAATCGAACTGAGTCCAGTCTCCCCTGCAACAAGCTGGTGGCTGAACGAAAAGTCATTACTTCAAGTTACAATTGAACCGAATCCAGTCTTGCAATCAGAAAGAGGGTTCGAATCAAATGTCGTTGATAGGAAGGAAAAGTGAACTGAGTCGCTCTTATACGAAAGAAGTGATGGAACAGCGTAGCTACTATGAATCGAGTGACTGAATGATATTCATGACTATGCAAGTGTGATTGATTCTCGAGTCGTTCAGAAACGAGTTATCCATCTGTAAATCGTCGTTGAAGACATGTATTGGATCCGAACGTAGTCATGCCTGTAATGACAAACCAGGACCACATGGCGTCGCAGTTGATCCTCCGTCACCCCGGGCCTCTTGTCCTCCAGACGCCTCCGCGACTCTCGCCTCGCCCCTCCACCTAGATATTGTCTCTGACCAGCTTGGCATCCTCCAGCACGCCGGCCTCGGTCGCCTCCTTGAGAATCAGGTCCTCGTACACCTTGCCGCGCACCGTGACCTTGACCGGGAACGGCTCGTCCACGGCCTCGAGATTCAGAATCATGGGGTTGTAGAAGCCGTTGGCCTTGAATTCGAAGCACTGCACCAGCCGCGCAATGTTGATAAACAGGCTGCGCTGGGCTAGGCGGTAGCCCACGCAGATGCGCCGGCCGCCGCCAAACTGCCAGAGGCCGTGGGCAATGTCCGTCTCGTTGCCGTCCATCCAGCGCTCGGGCCAGAAGTCGTCGGGCCGCTCGCACTCGTTGCCCACGGGCACCTCGTTGATGACAAAGCCGGTGCCCTCGGGGAAGGCGTAGCCCTCAAACTCAAAGTCCTTGGACGACGTGTGGTCGGGCGTCACCACGAAAATGGGCCGCCAGCGCAGAATCTCCTTGGCCATGGCGCAAATGTAGCCGAGCTGGTCCATGTCCGTGAGACGGGGCAGGCGGGCGTCGGCGCCCACACCGCAGACGCGGTCGACCTCGGCCCGCGCCTTTTGGAAGACCTCGGGGTGCTCCAGCGCGGCCATGACCATGATGTTGAGGGCCTCGCGCGTGGTGTCGCTGCCGGCCTCGACCAGCTGCAGGGCCACGTACATGGCGTCCTCGTCGCTGCCGCTGTACTTGGTCTCGGGTTGAGCAGCACGTCGCGCACAAAGGACGGGTTGGCCGTGCCCGCATCCACCTGCTTGCGGATGGGGTCCCACCACGAGCGGTAGACGTCGTAGTTCCAGTCGCCCAGCGGCTTCCAGTACAGCTGCCACGGCTGCAGGAACCAGGGCAGCTTGGCCAGCTGGGGGAACCAGTCGATGATGCTGGTGCCGATGCTGCCGACGAAAAAGGTCACGCAGTTCTGCATGTCCTGGAGCTCCTTGGTCGACTTGACGAGGCGCTCGCCAAAGGCGATGCGGTGCACCACCGAGTTGGCGTAGCGGTAGTGGTGGCGGTACCAGAGGTGCGGCTTGAGGACGTACTCGGCCATCATCTGCGCGCTCTCCGTCTCCTGCCACTCGCCGTACTGCTTGAGGGCCGTGCCGCTGAGCAGCGAATGCATGACCCGGCGCGGCTCGGCCCACGACTCCTGGGGCAGCAGCAGAGACCGCCGGTCGTGGCTGACGATGCCGCTCGACACCGGCATGGGCGACCGCGTGTTGGTCAGGCTGCCGCGCTTGGCAATGATCTCCGCCACGACGCGCTTGCTGTTCAGAAAGACCCACGTCTTGGACCCCATGTGCAGCGTCGTCATCTCGCCATAGTCGGCAAAGCTCTTGAAGAGCTTGTGGAACGGATCACGCCGAGCCGCCTTGAGCGTCAGCAGATGCCCGATGATGGGCAGGCCCTTGGGTCCCGGCGGCAGGCGCGACGGCTGGCCGGACTTGAGCCGCCGCTTGCCCACGGGCTTGAAGTACTCGGTGAGGAAGACGAAGAAGAGGGCATTGAGCACCAGAACGAGACCAATCCACGACAGGGCCTTGTGCGTGTGGTAGCACCAGGCCAGTGTATCCTGAATCTCGGAGATCATGGTGCTTGACGATGGATGTGATTGATGTGAGAGAGAGAGAGAGAGGGGGGGGAGAGAGAGATTGAAGGACGATGTGAGAGTGCGGCCTTCAGCGTTGGTTGAGAGGATGGAGAAGAGGTTGGCTCAATGCGAATAAATGTACAAAGAAGGACGAGCTCAACGTATGCCGACAAGTCAAACTGAGCTTCCCTTTGTGGCACAACATGCGTAGACTGATATCATATGTGCCTTTCGCGTTTCCACGTTATGCTCGCATGTTTGCGTTGACGTCGTCCCTGTTTCACTTTCATGGCGATGGATTGCATTCGCCGCGATCTGATTTGCTCCGGGGCACGGAAGGATCCCGTCGGAGGAACCATGGCCTCGCATTGTTCGGGGTCCGTAGCCGCCCGGAGCATCTTTGTGCTGCGGGGTGCCCCGGTGGAATTTTCGCCGCGCGGTCCGGCGTATCTTGTCTCGCACCCCGGAGCCATTCCGTCGGCGGGACTTTAAGGTGTCGGCTGCACCCCTTCTAGGGGTCCCGTCGCGCCGCTATTCTATTTCAACGGCCTCGGCACCCTCTTGCTGTCGATCACCCCCGCACGCCAGTGTTGACTCCAGCTGGGCTTAAATCGACAGTCGTATTTATTGACTGCGGCATGTCTTGTCCTCTTGTCATTCTGATATCCCGTATCCCGCAGCTTCTCTCCCGCTGTCCTCTTCACGCACGCCTCTTGACTCCCTACGCAACGCCTCCTTCACTCTGTCCACCATGGCGAAAACATCAGAGACCGACTGCACGTACAGCCAGTTTGGCTGCATCGGCACCGGCTTCTCGGGCATTGGCCTCGGCGCCACGCTCAAGCGGTGGTACAACATCACCGACGTTCGCTTCTTTGAGCGGCACAACGACCTCGGCGGAACATGGCACGTCAGCAAATACCCGGGTGAGTCCAGTCGCGCAGCTCCCACACCACCGCGCCACAGGCCGCTTGCTGACTCTTTCGTTCTTCTGTGCTCTGCCCCAGGCTGCGCGTGTGATGTCCCACGGCCCTCTACAGCTTCTCGTTTGAGCAAAAATCCAACTGGTCGGGCACGCTGCCGCCCAGCGACGAGCTCTGGGACTACCTCAAGGGCGTCGCCGAAAGTACGACTTGCCGTCCAAGATGATGTTTGGCGTGACGGTGGGCGAGTGCCGCTGGATCCCCGAGCGCCGCCGGTGGCGCATGACCATCCGGCAAAACAAGTCGGGCCAGGTCTTTACCACGAGTGCCAGTTTCTGTTTTCGGGCTCCGGCCAGCTGGCCACGCGCGCGACATTGACGTGCCCGGCAAGGAGACGTTCAAGGGCGACATCTTCCACACGTCGCGGTGGCGCCAGGATGTTGACCTGACGGGCAAAGACGTCATCCTCATCGGCAACGGCTGCACGGCGGCGCAGATTGTGCCGCGCATCGTCGGCAAGACAAAGCACCTGACGCAAATCGTGCGCTCCAAGCACTGGATCCTGCCGTCCATCGACGACCACCGCGCCGACAAGATGAAGGTCTTGATGCGCCAGGTGCCCTTTGGCACCGTCATTGCGCGTCTGATTGTGTTTGCCCTGGCCGAGATTGAGCTGCTGGGCTTCCCCATGACCGACTTTGCCGCCAAGTGGCGCGCCCGCCGCCGCCGCCAGGCCGAGGCCTACATGAAGTCGACGGCGCCGGCCAAGTACCACGACCTTTTGGTGCCCGACTTGAGGTCGGCTGCAAGCGGCGCATCTTTGACACGGGCTACCTCGAGAGTCTGCACTCGAAGAACCTGACGCTCAACAGACGAGAAGGCGCTGGAGATTGTCCCGAGGGCATCCGCACCAAGAACGGCATCATCAAGGCCGACGTCATCGTCCTGGCCAACGGCTACCAGACCAACACGTTCTTGTCCGGCATCGACATTGTCGGCACCAATGGCGTCACGCTCAACGAGCACTGGAAGACCTTTGGCGGCGCCGCCGCCTACAACTGCTTCCGTCATGAGCGGCTTCCCAACTTTTTCATTCTGCTGGGCCCCAATGCCGCCACCGGCCACACCTCGGCCATCATGGCGGCCGAGAACTCCATCAACTTTGCCCTGCGCGTCATCAAGCCGGTGCTGGACGGAGAGTGCTCGCAGCTGGAGCTCAAGAAGTCGGCCGAGCGCCAATACTCGGACCGCATCCAGAGCGCCCTGCAAAAGACCGTCTGGTTCTCGGGCTGCCAGAGCTGGTATGTGGTCGAGAGCACCAACAAGGGCCAGAAATGGAACGCCATGAGCTACCCCTACTCGCAGACGCACTTTTGGTACCGCAGTCTGTTCCCGACCTGGTCCGACTGGACGTTTTCGGTAAGTCACCCGACACCTCACAATGCTTGTGCGCACTCGTGCCTCTAACACACGGACGTTGCAGGGCCCCAAGACATCCAGACGCAGTCTGTTCCGCATTGTGCTTCGTCTCCTCCTTATTGGTGCTGCTCTTTCGACCGTTGCCGCGGCCTACACCGCCTACCAACAACCCGAAGAAGCACGCCGTCTCGTGTCCACCTGGAGGTCGTCCCTCCCGGCCTTTATCGCCAATCGCATTTGATGTCATTGTGTAGCTGGTTTTGTTGCGAGAATAGTCGTTTCTGGGTCGTGTTTTCATAGTCATATGGTAAATCTGTCGTCTTCATTGCCCGTCGATTGCATCGAGTCGAATCGCCCGTGTATGCATGTGACTGATCCGTACCTACTTTCCTGTCACAATGACACGGAGAGTTCCGCCACGTATTTGGCACCAGTGCAGCGCGATCCGGCCGTAGGACTCGGATGCCGCAAAGAGCCGACTGTCGGGATGCCCTGCCGTGCTTCATGCAACAAACGCACCGGTAGGCTGAAGGCTCTTGGGACAGGCGTTGCCGACGAGAAACGGTACGACGACTCAGCTGCAGCCAAACCGAAATGGACGCTGGAGCGGAAGGGCAGTCTGAGGCGACTCGAGACCAGGAGGACGTTGAGTCGGACAGACGTACGATGTAACGAAAGCAGGACTGAGATGAAGCTAAGACGAGCGCCCTGGATGACGTCGAGCGATGGTGGCGCTGGTGATGCTATCTTTTGAGATGTTGACAACGGACATCTGTTGTTGTCTGTTGTTCTATTGCAGGCTGGCACTGGCCGCCAGAAAAAAGGGCGACATCAGTGACAGCAGCGACAGCAGAACGAGGTGGACCACATCTCCTGTCGGGCAACCACAAGTCCTGCAGGAGGTGCGGCTCGAGTTGCGTCAGGGAGTTACATGCAAAGCAACATGGCCAGCATGGACTGGCAGAGTAGAGGATGTGAGTCTGGAGCCCTCCTCAAAAGCAGAAGCTTCTCCCTCTCTCGTCATCAGTCCTATTCACGGCCGAGGTGTGCCTTGCGTGGTTGTCTCAGAAGCCCACTTGATCACTCTGTCGTTTCTGCTTTTACAAACAGCTCGCCTTGTTTTGACACTCTCTCCTTTCCCATACATTTACGTACTCCGAGCTCCCATGTCTTGTGAACAAGATCACAACTCATCTTCTTCGCCGCCAGGTCGCACGTCTTGAACTCCGCGATGCTATTTCGACCCAGCACAGTCGTCTCGCTGTAGAAGCAATCGCGATCTGTGCAGTGGGCTCCCCCACTACATGAATACGATTAAGGGCGGCGAAATCTCCATAAGCAAGATTCCCTCGTGGCGCAATTGGCTAGCGCGTTAGACTGTTATCTCATATTATGATAGTCTATCTAAAGGTTGGTGGTTCGAGCCCACCCGAGGGAGGACATATTTTTTTTTGCCTTTTTTCGACAGGTGTGTAGATACAGAAAAACCGTTCATACACGTTCATACGCGTTCATTTTGCTTTGTTTCTTTTTGCTTTATTTGCTCATTCCTGTACAAGTGCTTCGATTTCTTGTCTCAGATCCATTCTTCTCTGGCCTCTTGCACGTTGGTGAGGCCAGTGTGGCTAACTGAATATGGGCCCTACCGGCATATTCGCCAGCTCTCTTTTGTGGCTTCTACGAGTACGTGTCCGTGCTAGACAGACACCAGTGGCATAGAAGCTGCCGGCTGGATCACTGCGTGTGTCACGTAGAGTACACGGTCACGAATGACCTCGACTATGGAGGGCGGGGACAGCCTGATGAAATCTGCATCCACAAAACCATCAATGTCCCCTTCCATGTCTCGTTCTCAAAGGTCGCCACCTGATGGACTGACTCCAGCCAGTTCACAGTTGACCAGCACACGATCAACGTTCTGTAGGTGTTCGACCAGATAACGACAGCCGGGCCTGATCAGATCATCGCCGTACGCGGTAGCTGGGCCATGCACACCAATGTCGTCCAGGACAGGCCGACACACATTTGCTATATCCCAGGTCCGTCAAGGGCGGCAGTGAGCAATGTGGTTGGTGCCTTGGCCTGACCGCAGGCGCATCTGTCCTGCACAGCAATGTTCGGGTGGAAGCATCCATGGTACCAGACGTAGTCGCCGTGGCCAGTCCTTGTGGCGAGCAGGACGTGCAGCTTCGATCTGGGGAGCGAGAGCTCGGGGGCAAGGCGTCCGACTGCCAACGCATCAGACACTTTTGGGGGCAGCCAAGGCGAAAACACAATCGAGGGATGGACGGATGGAGGGCCGGCAGTCTGTCGGGCTAAAAAATGGTGAGGGAGCCAACAGGTGAGAGCAGGAGAAAAGGCAATTGGCGTTTGTCAAAGTGAAGCAACTGGATGGACCGTCTTCTAAGAGCAGAGTGATCCGTAAAAGTGGGGCGTGGCACGAGTAGTGGAGTGCAGCTAAAGTACGTCGCAGGGTCTCACAATTGGCGAAACCCTTGGCCCAGAGACACACGACCGTGTTCTCGCATTGCCTTTGACAGCAGCATCTCCATCCCATTCGGCCCTTTTGGTCCTTTTCGATCCTCGCGAGTTTCCCTCCCTTACCATTCGCCTCCCGACTGCGCACACCCACGCCGGCCACCATGTCGGACAGCGACGCGAGCGGCAGCGAGATCAACGAGATGCACGATGGCCACGGCCGCCAACTTTCTGGTTGACGACGAGGAAGACGGCTGGGAGGACGCCGGCGGCAGCGACGAGGAAGACGGCTGGGAGGACGCCGGCGGCAGCGACGACAACGACGACTTTGACGGGTCGGACGCCGGCACGGACTACAGCTTTGGCTCGTACGACAGCGACAACTCGTGGGACGCCAAGGTGAGGGAGGACGTGGCAACCAGAATGACAACGTTCGGCCCAGGCGTCAAGAGGGTGTGCCGCTGCTACCGTTCTACGACACGCGCGACAAGAACCGGCAGACGCCGACGTTCACCAGTTTGGACAGCTGCCGGCCGAGCTGCGGCTGCGCATCTGGAAATGTACTGCTCCGAGATCCGGCGCAAGCACCGCGTGATCCAGGTGAACGTGCATTCCTCCGGGTGGATCACGCCTTGCGTGACCATGGACCAGCAAACCAAGGCGATGCGGCGACTGATGAGCATCTGTCACGAGACGCGCGAGCTGGGCAGAAGGGTGCTGCCGGACCTGCTGCCCGTTGGCGCCAGCAAGTACGACCCGTCGGTGATTCGCTTCAACGCCGCGACGGACTTGGTCTATATCAGTATCGATTCCGCGTGTAGATATGATGTCGTGGGCGGTGGCGAACGCGCGGGGCTGGACAGGCCCCCGGACCAGACGCCCATGCGAGGGGATGGCGCGGGGCGCGAAGAAGGACGGCCCCGACATTCCCGAGCCGTTCCGCAATGTGCGCAACCTGGTGATTGACGACTGGATGCCGCGGTCGCCCGAGCCCGGCTTCTACCGTGCCCTCGACGGCCCTGCGATGCAGGACATTGATGAAGAAGACGCGTCGCACGCGAACCTGTCGAGCTGCGTGGCGCGGCCACCCTCCACTCGATTGCGTGCCTGTTCCCCAACGTGCAAAACATCTACGTGGCCGAGGATGGCGCGTTCCGGCGGGCCGATAGCTGGGTGGGCCACACGCGGAGCTACCAGCGGTACCATGTGCGGGGCTACGAAATGGACGAGTACGGGAGCCACAGAGTGGCCATTGAGTGCATCTACTGCTGGCACGCGCCGCCCAAGGACTGGCGTTTCGGGCCGCGACGGGGGACGACGACAAGGGCGACGCGGAGGGCAAGACGGACGAGGCCGCCGACCCAAAGGGCGCCCGGGCCCCGTCAACGTCGTACGAGATTCCCGGTGACTTCAAGGACGGCGTGGTCATCAATCACTTTGCCCGCCTGCGCGACAAGGGCGTGCGGTTCTCGCGGCTGCTCATTTTCACAGGAGACGGCCTGGAGGACTACGACCAGCTGTATAATAAATGCCGGCCCGACGGGCACTGGCCCAAGGACAGGTACGGCAAGCCCGAGCTGGACTCGCTGCCGGCGCGGGAATTCTACCCCACGACGATGTGGGCTGGGCCATGTCCAACTACGGCCAGAATATGTACGACAGCGACCTGGATGAAGAGGACGACAGCATAATTGACGACGACTCGGTCCCGGACGACGACGCGGGCTCGGACGACGACTCTGACGAGCTGGCGGGTCTGCACGACGACGACTCGGTCCATTCCAGCGACGGCCCGGCGCTGCCCTGTCGGCCATGTTCTCGAGCCCGGAGCCCGAGTCGGAGATCGAGTCGGAGACGGCCGAGACCCGGCCCAGCCGCGGCAAGAAGCGGCGCGTGGTGTCCGACTCGGAGGACGGCGACGAAGAGGACGAGGAACCTGCTGCGAACAAGGCCAAGACCGGTGCAGGCCGGTCGAGCAAGCGTCAGCGGATCATTGTCGTGTCGTCGGACGAGGAGGGGGACGACAACGAGGAGGACAAGAAGGACGAGACGGACCAGAAGGACGAGAAGGAGGATGTCGACGACGACTCGTCGCACACCGAGGCTGGCGACAGCGAGGAGGAGGAGGAGGAGGACGACGACGACGACGACGACGACGACGACGACGACGACGACGACGACACGCCGCCCAAGCCTCTGACCCTGATGCAACGGCTGGCGCTCGGTCGCCACGCCAAGCCCGTCTCCAACTCGGACGAGGACGAGGACGAGGACGAGGACGATGACGATGACGATGCCGGGGACAATGGTAGCGACGACAGAGACGACGACAATGACGAAGAAGCAGAAGACGCTGCTGGCGACTATGGCGACGGCAGCGGGGAAGACGACGAGGACGCCTGGAACGGTATTGAATAAGCAAGTCGTGCGGCTTCGGGTCGTCGGCTAGTTTGTGGCCTTTGACTTTCGGGGGCCTACTTGATTCCTTACGCATTTGGGGGCTTGGTTTGGTCTCTTTCAACTCTCTCTTCTCTACTTTTTCTCCCTTTTCCCCTTTCTCCTTTTTCTTTCTTTCTCTCTTTTCTCTCTTTTCTGGCTGCTGCCCATCTACTCTTTTATTTGACTCATCTTGACTCATAGTACGACGTCACGTTCTTTTATACCATAGGTATTAAACATACCAAGAGATTTCGCCTCTATAGAATATAATATTGTGCACCCGCCAGCTGCATCTCACGTCCCGTCTCTCCGTCTTCTGTCTCTGTCTTTTGTCAATAACACGAACAACCCGCGTGCTTGGGTATCGAGCGGACATACTTCGTAGTTGGACTGGCGCCCGGTTCCCCTCTTATCACTGCCGGTGCGGAGAAGATGCTGGGGAAGAAGTGGTTTTAGTGCAGTCCAGTGGTTTTAGTGCTGTCCAGTGCTTTTAGTGCCGTCCAGTGGCGCAGTCTTTGTCGGATATGGGAAAGAGAGGGAAACGACACGGGTCAAAGACCACCGAGAGGCCGGGCGCGAGAGAGAGACGAGAGAGGGAGAGAAAGGCAGACATGGCTTTCCACGCGCATGCAGCGAGCCGACGTCGTCCCGTAACGTGGCCAAGGCGTTGTTCATACAGACTCTCGTTCTCGTTGCCTCTGGACGTCGTTCCTTCTCCCCCCCCCCGACGCCCGCCTCACGACAGAGGGCCCGGCTGCTCCCAGCGCCCGCCCTGCCACCATGCCCTCCCCAAACGGCTCACCATTGACGACGTCGCCGCTCACAGCCGCCCCGACAATCTCTGGCTCGTCGTCGACCATGCCGTCTACGACCTGACCGAGTTTGCCCCGCACCACCCGGGCGGCACCGAGGTGCTGCATCGTTTGCCGGCCGCGACGCCACGCGCGTGTACAGCCGCATCCATGCGCCGTCGCTGATCAAGTCGGAGCTGGCGCCGGACAAGCACATCGGCCTGCTCGACGAGGCTCGGTGACGCCGCAGTGGCGCGCCGCGGCCATCTCGTCCGACGCCGATGCCGACGCCGACGCCGGCAGTGGTGCGGACGGCGGCCACGAAGCCGCGCGGCCCCGCTCGACGAGATTCTCAGTCTGGACGACTTTGCGCGGGCGGCCGAGGCTGCCCTGCCTAGCCAGGCCTGGTCGTACATTGCGACGGGCACCGAGGACAACGTGACGCGCGATGCCAACCGCGCGCTGCTGCGGCGCATCTGGCTGCGGCCGGCCGTGCTGCGCGGCGTCGCTACTGACCAGCTGGACCTGCGCACCTCGCTCTTTGGCGGCCGCATCCGCTGCGCATGCCCGTCTTTGTCGCGCCCACGGGGGCGTCGCGCACGGGCGGCAAAGAGGGCGAGCTGGCCATTGCGCGCGGCGCGGCCGCCGCCGGCATTGTCCCGGTCATCTCCACCGTCGCCTCGTACCCGTACGACGAGATCTTGGCGCAGCTGCCCCGGCCGAGGAGGGCGGGCAGGCCATGTTCCAGCTGTACGTGGACCGCGACCGCGGCCGGGCGGAGCGGCTGCTGCACAAGCTGCTGGGCGGTCCGCACGGCCGCAAGATCAAGGCCGTCATGGTCACGGTGGACCTGCCCGTGGCCTCGAAGCGCGAGGCGACGAGCGGGCGCGGGCGCGAGCGGCGCGCCAACGCGGCGACGTGGTCTCGCCGCCGACCGCGGCATCGCCAGGCAGACGGCCTCGTTTGTCGATGCGTCCTTTTGCTGGGAGGACCTGGCCTGGCTGCGCGCGACGGTCGATGCCGCCACCAGCACGCTTGGCCTGTCCGAGCCGCTGCCGATCCTGGCCAAGGGCATCCAGCGCGCCGAAGATGCTCGCAGAGCCCTGGCGGCCGGCTGCCAGGGCATCGTCGTTACGAACCACGGCGGCCGTGCTGCCGACACCGCCCCGCCCACCATTCTGTCGCTGCTCGAGTTCCACAAGAACTGCCCCGAGATCTTTGGCCGCATGGAGATACTGATTGACGGCGGCTTCCGTCGCGGGTCTGACCTGATCAAGGCCATCTGCCTGGGCGCCTCGGCCGTGGGCTTCGGCCGCCCCTTTATCACGGCGGTGGGCTACGGCCAGGCGGGTGTCGAGCACGCTGCCGAGATCCTCTACGATGAGGTCCGGACCACCATGCAGCTGTGCGGCCTGGCCAACCTGATGAAGGACTCCAACCCAGAGTTTGTCAACACGGGCGACATCGACCACATGGTGCCGGGCCTCCGCCACCCTACGCCAATAAGCCTGTGTGGCCGGTCAAGCTGTGAGGCTGTCTTCACATGCCCAGTTCATACTATAGCGTGATTGTAGATAGCATCACAATGCCTGTCTCGGGAACGAGTTTTGACGCAGATGTACTTTGCCTAACGCACAAGTGCCAGGCTAGCAATGGCAAGCCCCATTCATCCTCTCGATCTTTCGTAGTCTTTCGTCTCCTTATTTTGCCATGTTGTCCTTGCCGTGCCGAAATTTCAAAAGTTTCATCCCATCCCCCTTTGTAACAGCCATACACTTCGTGGTGCTACGCACCGTGTCACGTTGGCACACTGGCCGGGGCGGCGACCGGCAGCTAGGCCTCGGGCTTGCCCGTCTGCACGGGAAGGTCCTTCTTCTCCGTGAAGCGGCGGGGGAGGCGGTTTTCGCCCTCCGAATATGGGTACCCGGCCTCCTCGCGAGCCATGTCGTTGACCCACTTCTCGTTGCCGGCAAGGCCTCCCTGACCGTCCTTCTTGACGCCGACTTCATTCCACTTCGCCGCGAGGTAGTACCAGCCGAGGGCGTTGCCGACGGTGCCGACCTCGTCCGAGACACCGGTCTCGGCGGCATGGCTCATCTTTTGATGCAGCTCGTCGTTGGTGAACAGCTCCATCAGGTGGCCAGCAACGGCCTTCCAGTCACCGGGCTCCACCATGAAGCCGTTGACCTTGTCCTTGACCTGGATGGGGATACCGCCGGCAAGCGTGGCAATGACAGGACGTCCGGCATGAAGGGCCTCGGACACCTTGACCTCGAAGCCCTCACGGGTCGAGAGCTGCAGGATGACGTGCGCATTGGCAATGATGGTGTTGAGCAGCTGGTCATTGGGGTCCAGGCGCATGATGCTGATGTCCTTGAGAAGGTGAGGATAGTGCGTCTCCACCTGGCTCATGGTCTGATCGTAGATCATCGAGGCATCCGGGTCGTCAATGGAGCCGTTGCCGCACACGACAAGCTGGGGAATGTCTGTCGCGTCGGTCTCATCGAGCTGACGACGAAACTCGGCATATGAATCAATGACGGTGGGATGCCTTGGCGGGATCAAAGCGTGCAACCTGGGCAATGTACTTGCGGGCGGGCCAGTTCAGCTCAGTCATACGCTGTGAGTGGCAGCGGTGTTATAGATGTGGCCATAGTAGCCCGTGTCAAAGCGATTCAGGTGCTTGTTGAGTCCGTCGAGCCAGTCGGTGGTGGCGGCAGGTACACAACCTTCTCCTTGGGGACGGTGTGAGGGACAAATTCGGGATGGGATGGCTGATGAACATGTCACAGCCCTTGATGTTGTCCCAGAGAAACTCCCAGATGTCTTCCTGGGGCGAGCCAGCCTTGGCAACAAGATCACTGCGGATCTGGATGTGCGACCGGTACAGGATGGGGCGGTCGGGCGTGAGGCGCTTGATCATGGGGATCAGGCCAGGCATTTGGGGGTCGTCAATCTGGGCAAGTGTCAGTCCAGCTCGCGGTCTCATCATAGCGATAGCGGAGTCTGCCAACTCACAATGATGATGTCTGCACCACCCTCCTCGGCGGACGCAGGGGGCCGCCCTCGGAGAACCAGTAGCGGTTCGCGTTCTCGGTGATCCAGCCGATGATGGACGCCTTCTCTTCAGCGGAGATGCGCTGGTCCGGGTGACTGACACCCTGAAGGATGTTGTGGATGTTTTGGTGATTCGGAAAATGCCGGGCGAGGCTTGGGAACTAGTTTGTGTTAGAAGGCAAGCCGAGAGACCAGAGCTCCAGGAGGCAAAGGAGAGGGAGGAACAAACGAGGCTCCCGCGCTGTACATACCATACCACGTCACGTCGACACCATGAGGCGCGAGAAACGCACCAGAGCGTGACGCATGAGAGCGACGCCGCCACCCTGAGGAGTGCTGCTGAAAAAGGCAATCTTGGTCTTGTTGGCACGAAGCTGCTTGGCATAGAGGGCAACAGACGACCAGGTGCTGGTCCACAGGTGTCCTTGTGGTTCTGCAGGACCGTGAGGTGGGCACGGAAGCCGGCGTCGGTCTGGACAACGCCGCGCCAGCCGACCTGGAGGAGGGGCACCAGCGAGGGACCAAAGTTGAGGATACACTTGCGCGCCATGGAGTCGGCCTGCTCGTCGACCCGCTTGACGTCCCAGAAGCTGGCCTCCTTGTGCTCCTCGTCGGGGCGCATGACGATGGGATAATATCGAGCTCCAGCCAGAGGCGCGAGCACAGGGAGGGGCTCATGTACTTGAGCGTGGTGGGCAGTCCGGCACCGATGAACTTGGAGTAGTTCTCGTGCTCGTATCTCTCAATTTCCTCCATGACATGGTCGGCAATGCGGTCGTCGCTACCGCCGCTCTTCGCGTCCAGCTCAAGGTGCTTGACGGAGAAATCAACGAGGTAGACCGAGTCGTGGATGGCCAGCGCCACGACGGCTGTATGGTCGTCGGAAAAGACGGCAGAGATGCCGACGTAAAGGGTCTAAAGAGTGGTCAATGCTGTTTTGTGTTTTGGAGGTTGCTTTCGTCGAATGCGTTCCCTGCCCAGCTCCTCCGGATTGTCTTACAGTCAGAGATGGTCCAAAAGCACCCTCGGTCTCGACAAGGGTGCTCATCTGCCGCTTGCGGTGCACCGAAGTGCCCGTGGAAAACTTGCGTCCATGCTTGAACGACATGACTGCCAAGGCGAGAGGACGTAGGCTGGTGAGGTGGTGTTCTGAATGGTCGTGTGGTGTGTTTTGGTGTGTCTCTGGCGAAGTCTCGGTTCGAGGACTCACGGGCACTGAGACTGCGGGAGACGCTGCTATAGAGGAGAGGGAAAAAAAAGAAAAAGTGGTCAGCCACTGACTGATCTGTTCATTCCAATAACCCTTGGCTTCTTGACGCCGTTTGACGCTGGTGATCTGCAGATGACGTTGGACACTAACACAGGAAGCTCCTGTGGGTTGTAGCCGAACTGTGGGGGTGGGGCTAAAAAGTGACTAAAGAGCGGCAGGGATGTGTACACACAATGGTGGTCTGTATTGGGGGTGACAACGAGGCCTGGTATGTTTCGGTGCTGATTGCGATGCAACAGAGAATGAAAACGAGCAGGGAAGCAAAAAAAAGCCGGATGCGATGCAAAGGAGAGAGAGAGAGGAAGAGAGGGAAGATGAAGAAAAGAAGAAAAGAAGAAAAGAAGAAAAGAAGAAAAGAAGAAAAAGGGGGAGATCAGCTGGACACGGCACAGAACATCAACAATAGGAAGCTGCTCATTTATGGCTGGAAAGAAGGAGCAAAGGGTCGATCGGTAAATCAGGAAAAAGCAACGACAGGCGAACCAGATGGGAATGAATGACGAGGAAGAGCAGCGAGAGTTCGGCGCGGACGCGATGCGGTGCTCTTCGGGTGGCCTTTGCTCTTTGTTTCGTCGTCTCTTTGATTAGTATCTCGCTGCCCCTCGTACCTTTCCCCCACCCGTGGCCAAGACTCTGTACACCACATCCTCGCTAGACAATCATCGGTGCAAAGACGCTTCGAGGGGTGGCACTTGTGCTGTACGCAAGGGATGGTAGGGAATCGTGAACGCAGGGCAAAGACAGCCATGTGCAAGCAAGCGCCGAGGCGACAAAGACACAGACACGGGGTTCCTGTGGGCTCCCACGCACCTTGTTCGCCTGAACTGGCCGGGGTTGCTGCCTCGAGGCCCCCTCATCCGCACCACGGCCAGCAGACATTGTTGCCCTCGGTGTCCGCTCTCTGCCTTGAAGCTGCTGACTCTGTCAAGCTTCTTCCTCCAGTCTGTGTGTCCCAGGGCTTCTGTCTGCCGCGGATCGAACGGATACGCTTCCCGGTCGAGAGATAAGCGGTAAAGCTCGTAACGTGTGCGGATTTGAGGTCGTCAACGAGTGGCAAACAGCGGCCAGTTCCCGATTCTGGTCAATTGACGAGCCTTGGACGTACTTTGAGTGTATCTTGTGTCCGTTTGTGTTTCTCATGTGTTTCCCAATGTGTTCCCAATGTTATCCTCCAGTGGAGGCATGTAGTGGATGTCTGCTTGCTGTTCCAGAGTGCAGCTCGAGCTGCGGAGACTGCAGAAGCTGCAAGCGACGTTGCTGCGCAAGGTAGCGAGCGAGTCAACTGCACGGTCTGCAAGGTATGTACAGGTCACGGCCGCATGGTGCGAGGCCCGTTCGTTGCAGAAGAGCTGCAGCCACCCGTCACTTGCCGAATGATGCCCCGTGACGCGTTTGTAGGAGGGAAAGCGACAAGATATCCTGCAGGGACAGAGCAGAGGGTGAAACATGGGAGTTGAGAAGGATGGGCTGGAGGTGAAGATGAGCAAGGAACAAGAGGGCCCTCGTCCGGAAGGCGAGGTAGGAGACGGACGACTCTCTGGCATGGACACAAAAAGACACAAAAATATCTCTCAAGGAGCAAAGGCCGGGACGTACAAGCTCAATGCTCGTCTTTGCTACACGATGCCTTTGTGAACTGGAAGGCGACTGGGTATGTTACAAGAGATGCTGTGCAATAGGAAGCCCTGCATCGCACACGGCCAAACGAACGCTCTTTCATGGGGAGAGCTGCTCAGCATGGCCCTCGTTATGGCCCAGTTTCCAACAGTCATCCCTCTCGCCATGCCCAGGTCTCTGTGCTCCATTTCCCGTTATGCCCCCGATGCACAATTCACGCTTGAGTAGTCCGTCATGATGGCGTGGTCGCGGGCACAGAGGGAAAGCTGCCCTTGGCCAAGTTGACCTCTCTCGAATGACAATGGAAGGTGGCCAAGTCATTGACAGAGCCGTCTTGCACGTCCGGCCGAGTCTCGTCTGTGCAAATACTTCCGCCAGCGAGCTTTAGCTCCCGTCTGAGACGCACAGGCAAGACGCCAATCGCCCCACTCTGGCGTCACCCGCAGGCGGTTCTGCAGACTTTGGGCACCGACTGGCGGTTTTAAGCTCTTTTTGTGGTTTCTAGCGGGCGGAATTGGACCCAGCAGCCCGTCCGCGTGGGAGACAGTTGGGGGGGGGGGGGGGGGGGGGTGGGGGGGGGGGGGGAGGGGGGGGGGGGGGGGACATAGCCTTCGGAGACTCTGCGGGGCACCGTCGAGGCCCAGAACAACCAGAACGAGGAATGCGTATCGGTTGCACAGATGATTACGGGGCTGTGACTGCTTTCAAGACTCCTCGTTTTCTATCTACGACATCCCACCGCAAGATGGCAACTGGTAACTGAAGATGGGCATCGAACAGGGCGGCGTGGCGCGGGGCGTGACAATCGAGCCGATGCCTCACCTCGCTGCCAGATGTCCGCAATCTGCAATCTGCAATCTATTCTGCCTCTTTGATCGGACGAAACCCTCACGGCCGCCCGGATCTAGTTGGGTATTCGCTACCAATCTGCCAAGGTGCCAACACACAGTGTCGAAGTTGAGGCGCAAATCTCAGCTCGTGTTAATTCAGGCGATATTCACTTTCAAGTAACGGCTGACGGAAATGAATGATGCAACAACATGCAGCAGGAAAGATCCTATCCAGACCTGATGTGTCTGGTTGAACGGGTCCAGAACGAGAGGACTTTTCTGAAAGCAGTAACTACCAACGGCCGCTAGCTGGGCTGTTCATTACTTGAAAGCGATACACTATCTGGACTTGTATCACATTTTAAAGAAGTGAAGATGCTGAGGACCCGAGCGTGATGGCTGTTTCTTGTACCACTGCAAGGTCTTCATTTGATTGAATTATTATGGTAAAAAATCGACAGCTCTTTTTTCTCATCTTCAAGAGGGAAAAAAGACAAGAATCCCAAAGAATACCACCGAGGAAAGTTGCAATCTTGCATCCCCGATCTTGCTCCTTTCTCCTTGATATTGTTTCATTCAGTCACGACACCACCTCGCTAAGCTCTGGCAGCCCGATTTACAACACGCGCTGGAGCTAGTGAGTAGAAGGATTTATACCGTAAAACTCACCGCCGTGATGACCGGCCCAGAGTGTAGAACCATAGAGAGAACAAGTTCAAGAAAAGATAGCCTCGCAAAGAAGTCCAGCCCGGTGTTTTGGTCATCGCCGCGGCGTGTTTTGACACAGCTATCCACTAATACATCTGGCTACAGGGTAAGGCCGCCACTGGAGATTCCGCTTACAGGTGATACGTCCCCGACTCTTATGTCCTTCCTTTTCAGGAAGATGCGGCCAGCCAATAAAGCAGCGACAGCCCCTTTCTTTTGATAGACTCGGAAATCATAGGAGTCGGAAAAACCGGCGCAGACTTCTTGCGGGTTGGAACAGTGGCGGGCAACATGACGTCCAAACGGAGCCACAGCGCTTTTCTTTTGACCGCGTGTGGCTTCCATGCTCATGAAGTCGCAACGTGAAGAACTCGGCCTGCCCTAGCCTGCCTGCTCGGCTCTTTCTTTCCCACCATTCGTCTGTACGGCGTCTTATCGACAGCGGCTATCGCACCATATCGCAATGGCGCCTCTCTCGGCCCGGGTCCTACGATCATGCTGGCTTGGCGCTGCTGTCTTGCACGGCCACGGCCATGGCCACGGCCATGGCCGCAACGGCAGCAGATGACGAGTCGGCGCCGCCGCTCTCATGCCCAACGACGCCGCCATCCAGCGCAACGCCTTTTCCATCTTCAATGCCGTCCACGCGGCCACGCGCCAATGGGGCTCGTCGCTCAACCACAACGGCATGTCCGTCTTCCTGGCCACGGTGCCCGTAGGGCCAGCTGCGTTAGTACCACGGCGGCGACGAGCCGGAGCGGGCCCGGGCTTGACGGGCGAGGGCTTCGACTGGCTGGCCTTTGAGCTGGAGCATGCGCAAATGTTTGGCGCCTGCGGCCCGCAGTGGCAGCCCACCGCCCACCTCTCCACCAGCCGACAAAGATGGCCCGTTACCAGAGACGTCCGAACCAATGGGACGTGTGGACGCGCATTACGACCGGACGGGGCCCGTCATCGGATGCTGGCCCGCGAACAAAGCCAGAAGACGCTGGGCGGTGACGACGGCACCGACGACGACGACGACGACGACAAACGCAAGAAACCCGACTTTTCACCGCGCCTTCCGCGGCTACTTTCACACATACCGCGCTAACCGCCCACTCAATCTCTTGTACATTGACGGCATGGCGGCGGGCAAAAGTGACTATGGGTGCATCGACACGCAGGACATGATGCTCCTGGGCTGGCCGACAAATGGGAAAGGTCGGTGGAAGCAAAAGGAGACAACAAGAACAAGGACGGTGACAAAGACAAGGACGGCGGGGGCTGGAGCCGCGAGCTCCGCCGTGCCAGAGGCCTGTGTGCCATGGCCCAAACGTGGGCATGGAACGACCAGGGCGACAAAATTGACGGAATTTGTGCGGACAGAGCCGGCTTCGATGTGATTTACTGCGACCTCGGCGCAGACGGCGCCTCGATGTCGTGTCCATCCAGCCGCACCCCTTTCGGAACGAGACGGGCGGCCTGCCCAGCTTTGCCCAGGCCGAGTTTTTTGCGCGGCGTCAGTCTGCCGGTACCATGGCTTCCCGTCGGGCCGCATCCACGTCGACTGGTCCAGCATGGTGTCGGCCTTTTCTACGACGTCAACCTGACGAACCCGGACGCGTCGCGGCCCGAGCTACGCGGCTGTCGAATGTGACGCACAGCGAGCGGCGCGGTATCCGTGCGCGGGTGCGGGATGTCGTTGCCGCACGGGGTCGGCTTACGGTGCACGAGCGCCAGAGCATCGACTGCAGGGCATTGTGGACGTGATTGTGACGCGGTTCACGCAGCGACTGGACCAGCTGGCTCGGGGCACCACACGGCCATCACGGCGCTGGCGGGCCAGATGCTGCCGACGCTGCTGTATTCGTACATGAACATGACAGACCCCGGGGAGCCGCGTGCGCTGCAACTGGACCGGTGCGCGCAGCACTACCTCCTGGGCGCCCTGGACCGGCAGAGTGCGTGGACGCCCGAAGACCGGTCCATCTACCTGGCTCTTGCGACGGTGACCCGCGCCATCTGCACATCGCTGTTTGATATCTACTCTGTCGTCTACGCGGCGTCGGCCGGCGAGCCGCATGGGCGAGAACCGGACGGAGACGATGCTGGCACCCCGGACGGAACAGGGGACATCCGCGTGCGTCACATTGTCAAGGATCTGATGGGGCAGCTGCAGTGGACAACATGGCGGCAGTGCGACCCGTGCCAGCACCCGACGAGCTGTGCCTCGTGGCCATGTTTCCCTGGGGCGACGCCGACGACCACTTCCATCCACGGTGCAGCACCATGGAGAACCTACGGACGCCGGAACGGCTACTGGCAGCCAGCCCTTTGAGTTGGCCGTTGGAAATTGCCTTTTGTATTTACTTGGATATGCTATCGTTTCCAAAAGTCCAAGCTCTTCACACGACCGGAATGCAATACATGTTTAGCCTTTTCTGGTATGTGTTGTGTCCTCCTGTCTGCATGTGCACGCGCTGATGGGCACGGCTTGCGGCCGGTCGCACGAAGCCAGACGGCTACCGCTTGCCGCCTATGCCTTTTCGAAACGCTGGGCGACCGTCTTCCAGTTGATGACGTTCCAGATGGCGGAAAAGTACTCGGCCTTGCGGTTCTCGTACTGCAGTAGTAGGCGTGCTCCCAGGCGTCAATGCCGAGGAGGGGCACGAGGCTGCCCGAGACGGGGTCCTGGTTGGCGCGGGTGACGAGGGCGAGGGTGCCGGAGGCGGAGTCCTTGGCGAGCCAGGCCCAGCCGGAGCCCTGGATGCCGGCGAGGGCGGCGTTGAACTGCTTGACGAGGCCTCGGTGGAGGCCAAAGTCCTTTTCAATTTGGGTCTATGTTGTTAGCACGACTTTGTGAGACAACGAGCGAAGCGAGGACAATGAGACGGCGAGCGAAGCGCGAAGCGAGGACAAACGAGGCAAGACAAGACGAAACGCACCTTGAGGGCGCCCGAGGGATCACCGCCGCCGTCGCGCGAGGCCGGGGCAAGGTTCTCCCAGAAGAGGGAGTGGTTGATGTGGCCGGCCGCCGTGGAAGTTGAGGAGAGGCGCCGCCTTGGCGGCCTTGCGCTGGTCGCCGGCGGCGTTGGCCTCGGCAATGGAGTCGAGGGCGGCGTTGAGGCCCGAGACGTAGGTCTGGTGGTGCTTGAGTGGTGCAGCTCCATGATCTTGGTGAGATGTAGGGCTCGAGGGCGTTGTAGTCGTCTGGGGGGCAAGCGTCAGTACATTGCAGTCCTCGGCAGGGGCGGATGGTGACATACACGGAAGATCGGGAGCGTGGCCTTGGTGCGCACAAAGGTGGTGCTTCAGGCAGCGGCAGCGGCCGTGGGCCGGGCCGCGGCGCGCGGCGCGGAGGGCCAGTCGTGCGGAGGAGGGAAGCCATGGCGGATGGATGTGGGTTGGTGAGTGCGGGCGAAGAAGAAGAAGATGTCTGGAAAAACGAGTGGGAAAAGACAAGAGGTCCGGGACGGTGGCAGCGGTCGATGATGTCAAGAATTCCCTGATGGGGGGGGACGCCAGTCGACGGGGAAAACGGCAGAGAGCTCGGAACGGCCCCCAGTTTCGTAATTCCAGGTCGAGGTAAGAGGGGACGCAGCAACGCAGCGAATAGCGCCCGAGAACAGCAGCAAGGCGGGCTGGCGGACAGCTCAGTGCAGTCAGCGCTGTAATTACCAATCCAGCGACGATCCAGCGCCAATCCAGCCGCTCTCCACCCGAGCTTTGCGCGTTAGAGCTGGCGGTCGCCCAGTGTCGTCATCCCACGTGGGATTGGGCGCTTCTGCTGGGCCTGTGGCTGTGACGGTGTGGCGTGGCTTGTGCGAGAAGTGGGTCCTGGCGCATCGTCGCGTCGCGTCGTGCACCAAAACCACTTTGCCTCGACGCACAAAGCACACGATCCGTTCTGGCGGAGCGAGAACGTTTTAGCCACACACACAGCAACCGGGGAACCTGCTGCTCTCCTGTCTCGGCTCGTACCGACATGTAGGACACGAAGAAACGAGGACACGAGGACACGACACGAGGACACGACACGAGGACACACGCCCTTTCCAGCCGCTTCACGCAATGTCCTACTACGACGTGGACGCCATCCTCACGGATGCAGAGGTACGTCACGTCGGCCCGCCCGACCCATTTACGGAAACGTGCCATGCTCCAGCGTCCCCCTGCTCACCACCACGGTCCAGAAAATCCCCTGCGAGTTCCAGATTGACGTCCCCGGCCTCGGCTACCTCGACCAGACCCCCCCACACCCTCAAGGCGGGCACCCGCCTCAACCTGCCCCTCTGGCTGGCCGAGATGCTCGCCCTCGCCAACAATGCGGCGCCGTCGACCTCGGACGAGCCCATGCCGTTCCTGACCCTCAACCTCCCGCCCGCCCTCCGCCACGACGTCGTCCAGGCTCTCAAGGCCGACCCCCGCGCCGTGCCCCTGCGCGACCAGTCGGCCCACTTTTACGCGCTGGCCACGCGCATGCTCGACCTGTTTGACGACGCCGACCTGGCGGCCGTGCTGCGGGACGCGTTTGTGGGGCGGACGCATGACATTGGCATGCACGCGCGCAAAGTGGCGGACAGGCGGGTGGTGGCGGCGGTGGCGCGGTGGCGGCCCCGCACCGCACACGGCGGGCGATGGTGCGGACCGCAAGGACGACCCGGGCAACACGAGCAGCAACCTGGGCGTGGGCCATGCGGGCCAAGAGTTTTGAGGAGTCTCGACGAGTGGAGCGGCAAGCGTTCCGTCAAGCGCACGACGGGGCCAAGGCGGGCCGCGAGTTTGTCGACAACGTCAAGCGGAACTACTAGAAACGACGGGAGAGAGGTCCATGCCCCAGACGGCACGGGGCGGCGCACATGACTGGAACGTTACTTGAACGGCTTATGATACCATGCCAAGGCAACACTGTACGGTTGGAGGACACACGGGCCGGGAGGCAATGGGCGATCCGACGTGCGGGCGAAGCGGTTCTCGGGCCATGACAGCTGGTTTTTGTAACACAATACAGGCGGATCGTTTCACCATGAGCAATACGAAGCACCGTAGAGTCCTGGCAACCATGGCTGTCGAGATACCAGGCAAGCTGCCAGGAACGCCATCGAAACAGGCATACAAATACACCGACGCGGACAATATCATGGCAGAAAGAATGACAGAATACGTCTAGAAGAAGCTGGCGAAGCTAAAGTACCAAAGATAAAAGTGAAGACAGGTGAAAAGTTACGGTGCGCAAAGCGGCACATGCTCCGTACAACACAGAAACGCCTAGGCCGCAACCGTCAATACGACAAACAGAAATATAAGTAAGGATAATTAGAAAACGAAGAAAACAGAACATCCGCCCTTTCCCAGGGTATCATGGTGACCAAAACAGGGGAAAACGCCGAGAGAGCTGCCTCATTGTGCCCAACAAGACACCCGAACAAAAAGCAGAACAAGGGCAAAAAGAGCGCAGCCGGCACTTTGTCTATGGATGGAACCATCATTCCGTGTCGCTGTCGCTGTCATGGTGATGGTGAACGTGTTGGTCGTCGCCAAACGGGTCGCTATCGTCTTCCGAGGTGCCGCCGAGAAAGATGCCGTCCACCATTTCGTCGTGCGCCAGGCCATCCGCGTCCTCGTCGTCCTCGGCCCCGTCGCTTTCTTCGTCGTCGTCGTCGTCGTCGTCATGTTCATCAACATCGACGTCGTCGTGTGGCACGACGGCTGGACCACGGGCTGGTTCTTCCACCAGCGCGTGGTGCCGCTGTGGTATGTGGGGATCCGCTTCGCCAGGTAGGGCAGGGTCGCCATGAGCGTGTAGTGCTTGAGACTCTGCAGAAACTGCAGCTCGTCGGCGGTGAGCTCGCGCGGTGCAGCAGCCGGGCCTGGCGGGTGACGCCGGGCCCAAAGATCTCGTTGACGTACACGCACTTGTGAATGGTGCAAATGGCGCAGTCGTGCTTGACCATCTGCTGCTGCGTCCGGTTCCCGACAGCACCGTTGAGCCCGCTGTAGTTGATCCCGGGCAGGGCCGGGAAGCCGCGCAGAAGACGCGATGGCCGCGCGTCCGCTGCAGAAGCCAGTTGGCATCGGCGCTGGACATCCAGTTGATCTCGGCTCAAAGGCACCGTAGGCCACCAGCGACATGGTGTGCAGCGGGGAAAGCAAAACAGCATGCGGAACTGCGGCTCCAGGTCGTCGCGGTGGCTGGTCATCCACAGCGGCAGACTGGGCGTCATGTCGAGCCCGACGTGGCCAATGGCGGACGTAAAGGCTGGGAGGTCGTCGTGGCGCCGCAGAACGGAGCATGTCGTCCATGACGAGGGGTTGATCACGTCCAGGTACACCATGTCGTACCGGAAGCTGAAGCGCAGGACCCGGCCGCGCTCCAGTGGGACCGACGAGTCCCACAGCTTCTTCATCTCCAGGCGCGACTCGCGGTTGACCGACAGCAGGCTGCGGCGTTCTTGGTGACCAGGGCCAGGTCGGGCAGCGAGGCAAGCCGCGGGACGTTCTTGACGTGGTAGAGGCGCCGGTTGCCGGAGCGGTAGACACGCTCGGTGCCGCGGTAGACCGCACACGGAGAGGGTGGAAGGGCTCCGTGGCGTCCTGGGCGACGTCGCGCCAGATCTGCACACGCAGCTCGGGCGGCAGCTTCGGGAAGAGGTGGAATGTGTGGGAAGGCGCAGCGCCCTGGCCCTTGCCCGCAGAGCCCTCGTCCTTGGGTGGCCGGAGGGAGGGGCAGGGGTAGCTGTTCTCGGGCTTGGCCGGTGCGACGACGACGGCACCGAGTGGCTTGCCGATGGGCCCGAGATTCCCTGGCCCGCCAGCAGCCGCCGCCGCTTTGCGCCCGGGTATCGGCGGCATGCTGTGTGATGGCAGGCGGACGAGGCCGTTTGTAGACGAAGCGTCGGTTGGGGTGCGTGTCGAAGACGGGTCGAGATGGTTCGAGATAAAAGCCGGAATGCGAGGGCGGCAGGAGGCGGTGGGCGACAGAGGCCGTCTCTAGGTGGAGTCTGCGTCTGCTGTCTCACAGCGTTGCTTCAGCGGGTGCCGGGCAACTGGTGAGCGGTGTCTGCGATGGGGATCCAAGAGAAGAGAGAGCATAGGAGCGAGGCCCATGTCATGAGGTTGCTTCGGCCCAGCGCCCAAATCGTGTGTGGCCTGCTGGGTGCAGCTCGCGGCGCTTCCGGGGCGGTCCCACCGAGCACCTCAAGCGGCGGGGCTGGCAGCTGGGTGGAGGGCGAGGGTGCCGACGAGGGGGACGGTCGCGCACAGAGACGGTGAAGCAGTTTGACGTGATGCGCGAGGACCATCTACGTAGCGGTCGACGGTGAGATGGGCCGGCCGGTGGTGCGAGGTTGCAGGAGGGAAGTGCGGGCGTGGGATGTGTGGGTCGGGCGGCGGAGAGAGCGAAGCGCCCATCTGCCACAGCGGTGCCACAGGGCGACGAAGTGAGAGAGCGCTGTCCGGGGTCTGCTTCGGGCTTTGCAGCGACCGGATTGCGATGTTACAGAGGGGTAGATGGTGCTAGCGGCCTTACAGGGCACGTGTGCCGTATTTGGTGGGCCATGGGCAGTGGATATCGATGATTAGGGGTGTTAGGTGTGTAATGGGGATGTTATGGGGTCTAATGGGGTCTAATGGGGTCTAATGAGTCTAATGAGGAGCGGCTGGCTCTGTTGGCGGTACGGATGCTTGCCCAATCGGACAAGAACTGGGCAAGCGCTCGTAGTGCAGTCAGCTACGCGGCACCCTGACGTCAGTACCAGAACCATCGCATGGCACCAATGCCCTCGACGTGATCGCGTTTCTCTGGTGGCACCTGCGCTCCTACACACGGTCCACGTTGCTGGCGCGTCATATGCCGGGGATGGCTCCTATCGTTCTTCCTCGCTGACTGTGGGTTATTATCGACTCTTGTGGACAGGGTAGGCGCATACTCGTACATGTACAGAGTACACGACGAGCGCGTCCTCGCAGGTCCGTCGCAGAAACTGTACGTATTGCACTCCATGGGAAGACAGGCGATGCGTCACGGCAAGGTCACATGGAGAAGAGGACACGCATGGTAGTCTAAGCCATCCGTGTTGGTACTCGACAAAGCCATCGTGTTGGTACTCAAACATGTGAAACGTAACGGAAATTGTATGTGGTATAACGCAGTAGAAAATCATCGCACATCCTCCCCCGCGACAATCGAAGCCCCCCCAAGTCCTCGTGAATCCTTTGGCTCTGCATCCTATCCGTGCCAAACAACAGTAGTGGTATCATGGGATTTGGTAGTCGGTCGTTTGCAAACAGACAAAAGCGCCCAATCGTGACCAGAAAGTGTATCAGAAAGGTGTATCAAAAAGTTCCCCAAAACGTAAAAAGGTAGTCGTGACAAAAAATCACGGCACGGGCGCCGGATGCCCATGCCACGGCACCGGAACCAGACAGAACTAGAACCAGAATAGGATGGAGTGTCCCCTTTACAAAAAGAACTTGTGGAAGAGGCGGCGGGTAGCACCCATCGAGGCCACATGCTCTCGTGTCTGTTGATCTCGTCCCAGTCCAGCTCGCGGCGGGCCGGTGTCGACGTCAATCTCCGAGGTGCGCAGCAGCCGGCGGCGCTTCCAGATGTAGCCGCCAATCCAAAACAATGACCGGGGGAAGGCCAAAGGACTTGAAGAGCCTCGCCGGCACCGCCGCCACGGGGGCAATGGGGTGAACAGAGCAGCCAACAATGATGTTACCGGGCGGGCGAGATTGAGCCCAGACACCGCGGCCGCATTGAAGGGGGACCGGGGTTTCCAGAAGGAGGATGAGAGCCGGAGGAGAGGCCAGGCAGCCAGTCGAAAGCCGGCCCCCGGAGGGCCAGCGCCAACGAAAAGGTGGGCGCCCGGGGCAAGGCAGGTTTCAAAAAGAAAACCCCCTAAGGCTGGACCCCCGCCACAGGGGCGCCGGAGTCAGAGGTCCGAAAGGGGGCGAAACCCCCTGTGGGAAAGGGCCGTAGGGCGCGACCCCGGACAGGCCCACGCCAACACAGCACGGAGGACGGAATGATGACGTTTCAAATAAAGTCGTTCGAAAGCCCTTGAGACCGGCGTTACTTCGACCGCGAGCACAAGGGGCGAGCGGTATTCGCGTAGGGGTTGGCCCCAGCAGCTCGGGTCGAGCTGACCAGAGGAGACGACGAAAGAACTAGGGCCAAATTGGTAATAGAGCGTGATTCGGCCAAATAAGACCTGCATTGATGGCGCTGGGCAGGCCTTACCGTTGGCGCCTGGCCGAGCCAGCCGCAGCTCCGTGCCGGAGAAGAGAAGGCGGCGGTGACAAAGACACTGCAGAAGCCGCGGAAGCCGTTCGGAAGGCGCCAGGGTTGTACCACAGGCGAGCGCCCGTATGGTCGTACTCGCCGCTGGAGGGGCCGCCACCGAGGACCAGGACAAAGGCAATGATCATGAAGATGATGGTCGCGGCAGCTTGATGACCGAGGGCCCAGAACTCCTCTTCTGCGTAGCCGAGCGTACCGAAAACGTTGATGATGATGATATGAGCCGAGGAAGAGCGAGATTCCAGGCGGCATGGTTGATGTCGGGATTCCAATAGGCGACGGTCAAACTACATACTGTCAACTCGAGAGGTAAGACGGCGCGCCATTGCATCTGGCAAGCCGGTTAGTTTCGGTCCGGGTGAGGAAAAGAAGAAGAGAAGAAGAGAAGAAGAGAAGAAGAGAAAAGACGTACGACGTAGTTTCCAGCCCATGGCGAAACCCCAGGTGGGATCAATGAAGCGAGCAGAGTAGGTGTAGGAAACCACCAGAAACCGGTACATCACAGCGAGTTCACCAAGAGCGTAGACGACGTTGACATCATGACGCCAATAATCAAAAAGTCAATCAGAAGGAAGCCAGGGCCTGGACAGAGCGTTAGTGGGCGAATCTCATGCAAAACGATGCCAGCAAGCGGAACGCAAACGTACACCCGTGTGTCAGAGCACTGCCGGAGCGACGAAGAAACCAGCACCAATGGAGCCACCAATGGCAATCATGTTCAGATGGCGAGGCGACATGCGGCAGATCGAGCTCGACGATGCCGGGCCGTAGTGACGCTTCTGGAAGACTTGCGGCTGAGGCCCAGGCGCACCATCATGGGCTCGTCGCCGGGCGTGGGCGCCACACCCGGGGGCAGGGGCGTCTCGTTGTTGATGGTGCCGACGACATTGCTCTGGCGGTGGCTGAGGTTGTAGTTGGGGGCTTCCTTGACGCCGCCACCGGTGGCGGAGCCGACCTCTCTTTGTCGGACATTGCGACAATGTGTCTGCTCTCCGTCCTCGGTACAGAGAATAACGACGGGGGGGAATGAGGTGCTCTGTAACAAGGAAAAGGGTGAGCGAGGTCGAGAGGTTGAAGGAAGAAGAAAGAAGAGAGGCAAGGGGAAGAAAGGGAAAGGGAGAGCGATCGGAGGAGAGAGGGGATGGAAGGGTGTTCAAATAAGAAAGCGACTCGAGAGACAGTTGGAGAAGGGGTGCGAGAAGCAAAGGCAGGGGACCCGCCCGAGACGATAGAGAGCCGGGTCGAGAAGAGATCGGCCACCCCGTTTGAGTTCCTCGTTGTCAAGGAAAAGAAGCTGCAACGACGTGCGAGCAGATCAGAAAGGTGTGGGGAATGTGCAAGTGAGGGTGGGAGGCACAGGAGGGAGAAAGCAGGACGGGAGAGACTGAAGAAATACTGCAGACGGACGTGGCCTTTAGGTTCGGGCGTGTGTCTTGGGTGAAGACCCAGGCCGGACAGCAGCATGTGAGGAGAGACTTGATGACGGAGGTGGCAGAGTGCTCCGTTCTTACGAGTACCTGTTGCAAGCACCTGTACGAGTAAGACAGGTATCGAAATGCCAGCGCCAAGAGCGGATGGGACGTTCGACTGTGAAGAGTACTTTGTATGGAAAGCAACCAACGAGTGCGTACGAATAGGCAGGGAACGAGAACAGTGGCAAGGTGTGTACGAAGAATGTCCAACCAGAGCAGAATCTCCCAAACCGGAGGGGACCGTCAGAAATGATCGTGCCGCTGTACCGAACTGTACAAACTGTACGAAGTCGGGACTTGGGTCGAGGCCAGAGGCGAAAAAGAACAAGGGCTCGCGGGTTAGGGCAACACAAAGTACGAGCGAGTACTTACACCGTCAAGTTGAGTCGGAGCAAATCCGGGGCAAGCTCAAGGCGCGCGGTTGTTGTATTGCCCTGGCGGTGGAGTGGGCTGTTCCGACTAGAAGGATGGGAAGAAGACGAAGAATGCTGGTGCTGGGCTCGGACTGGGAGATGGCAGGGAGGCGGGACCCGTGCCGCGCCGGTGGGTTCCTGGGCGTCTTTGCAGCCGGTCGACCTGCCTGAAAGGGTTTAAAAGGCTTTGTTTGAGGTCGAGATGGGTCGTCGTGAACAATTCGATGGGGTAAGAAGATATTACTCTTGAGTTCTTGTCTGCAGGACGACGCCTTGTGAACGGGCAGAGTGTGGAGATGCAGGCACTCTGTTCTCTGGAATCTTACGAGCAAGAAGGGTCCAACAGCGGAGCCAAACGAGCGGTCTACTCAGTATGAAGCTTCAAATGGACACAGATAAATCGACGCAGATTGCCCTCGTCTCAATGGCCAAATGGTTGACGGATGACGCTTTTGTGTGGCTTGGCCTCGTTCTCGTTGATTGATGTGCACGGGAGAAGGGGTGACACGAGAGACCGCACTGTCGATCAGCCACGTCCTGAGATGATTGCCAGTACGCCCTGTCTGGAACCAGCCGGCGTCCTGGGTTCGATTGTGTTGCTTTTTCGTTCGATTTGGGTTCTTTTGGTCCTTGGGTCCTTGGGCCCTTGGTCTTTGGGTCTCGTTCGCTGTCGTCACCAACACGGACGGACGACATATGCAGGAGCCATTGAGGAGGAAGGATCGCGCATGGAAGCCGCCGTAGAAGCATGCATGGAAGGGCAAAAACCGACGCAAAAACGAAGCCCGGGATGCACCTCAGACACCGAGGAAGCAAGCGGCAGCCAGAGCAGTCATCCCGGTCCAGGGTCCATCCGGCCAGGCAAGACGGAGAGCAGGAGGAGCGCAGAAACAGGGGGGACTGGACATACGAGTACCCGTACATGTACGAAGAAGGCGATGCAGGCAGCCAACACGGCGTGCGTCGGGTGCTTAGGCCACACGGATCGAGGCAGGTAGAGCAGCAGAGAGGGTAGAGGACAGTGAGGCTGCGTGGCCACCCAGAGTGCGTGTGCTGGTTGCTGACGCGGTCGATTTGGCGGGCCAACGTATCGTGATGGCAAAGACCTGGTCAACATGCAAGACGTGACGGGTGCAAAGGACGTCGTGGTTTTGGCTCGTGACACGGCAGAATCCATTGCACGTGTCTCCTTTCCCTCTCGACGCGGTGAAGCAGTCCAGTCATTGTACGATTTCTTCCCTGTCTGTTCACTTGCCATGGCCAGTTGGCATGACCAGTTCCATGAGGAACGCGCGGACGCACACAGCACGCGATGCGCGGTGAGTTTGACTCTGGTGAACTGCAATGCGTTTCAGGGACAATCAACAGGTCGACGGAGGGCTGCGAATGCGCAAACTTCCTCCAAAGGCAATCCGCTAGCCAGTGTAAAAGAGGACTTGTGTGGCCTTGTTCAATGTCCCACTATGTCCGTCTGGCTGTCCAGAGGTTATTTGTGAGGCGACGTACAGTACATAGATACTGCCAAGATACAGCGCTCTGTTCGAGGACTACGAGGGTGATACAACCCAGGCCAGTGAGAGAAACCCGCATAGCGCATTGGATGCATGGCCATTGCGGGCTGGGCGCTGAGGCTTGCTGCCCTACATGGCCTTATCAAAAACTGGAGATTGGGTCGAGGAGGGGCGAACGAAGACGTAAAAAGTAGTTCCATTGTCTACGAGAACGGAGTACTTTGTAATGGGGGAGCAGAGAGGCGAGAGGGAAAATTTACGCAGCAGGAAATGGGCAAAATGCAACAAAAAGTGACGGGGTTCACGAGTGACAAGCAGATACATTTGGCAGAAGAAGTGGCGCCGCAACTGCCCACTTACAGCCATATGCGATGTTCTGCGCACTGTCCGCTACGCAGCGGTGGCGACTGTCTTGTATGCTTGGAGGTCGCGCAGCCGTGCATTTATCTTCTTGCACTGTATACTGCAAGGCTCGGTACTCTCTGCACTACTGGGGACTTATTTGTAGCGCGGCGATCGTGCGCCCCATCGGGGCATCTTGGCCGCAGCTCTTTTTCTCCGCTCTAGTTCAGTGGGCGTTGATAGGGGCGAAAGCGTCGATCGCTTGATGTTGTCCTGCTTTTGACCGGACGGTCAGAGCAGCGCAGGCAGGTGGGTAGCAACGTTTGGGTCATTGCTGTCGGATCGCCGTGGCTGTGAGAAGGAGGAAAAAGAAAGGAACAGGGGTAAAGGGAAACGGAAAGTGTACAAAGTTCATTCAAAACATGGCAACAGACGTGACCAGCTATGGTGAGCGTGGCCTACCCTGAAACTGTGGCTGGTAACTACCGTCCCTCTTCCTTTGGGTCGGCAAAACGGATTCCGTCTCAAAAGACGACACGGTGCGCACGTTGGACATGACCACGCTGCCACGCCATGATGGTGGCCATGGACAGCAGCGTGGCGGTCGACGGACGACGCGTACAAGACTCGCTCGTACTCGTACGAATGGCAGTGTGGACAATGCCGCACGTTATTCCACATGTTGCGCGACGGACGTCTTCTAGAACAACGACGGCGAACCCAACGGACGACGGTGGTCTGAGCGGCGTGAAGATTCTGCATACAAGGCATCCGTACGGAGGACTCGAGCAGTCCGGCCTGGCCTCCTCTGCCCTTTTGCCCTTTTGCCCTGCCCTTCTGCCCTCGTTCCCTCTCGTTTCCCTCGAGACCGACCTCGGCCACAGACGAGCGAAAAGGCCGACAGCTCGGACATGAACAAGCTTCTTTTGCGACTGGCCTGGCCTGGCCAGCGCCCCGAGGCGCTTTCCCGTGTCTGCTGGAGGCGCGCAGCAGCGGGTGCCCGCTAGGACAGACTAGACGACGAGGCCCCGCCCTGGTGTCGTGATCAAGGTTCGGGAGGGGACGGTGAAGGTGAAGGTGACGGCCGTACATGTACTCGTGGGACAAAGCAGGCACTGGCCGATGCGGACCGGCCGAGACGGCGACGCAGGTAAGATGGCAGGCTTCTCTCGACAGTCTCGCCAGGGGCAAGCAAGCAGGTCAGGCTCTCGTCAGGCTCTCGTGTCAGACGGCGGGCGCGCACCGGCGTGACTTGGAAATTGACCCATTCCTGGAGAATGTCGTACTTTGTCGTTTCGTACTCTGTCGATCGCAATGGGGCGTGGCCCACAGCTGTCCTCCAGAGGCTGGGCAAAGAGGACGTCGGTTTACGATTCGGACGAGGTCTCACTAGTGCATATGCATCTGACTCGAACATTTACGCGACTGAATACGCAAGGGCACAGCAAACCTTTTCGTGCGCCCGCTAGCGAGACAGGACAAGTGTCGTGCAACAGATGCCCCACTCCGAGCCCGCTCCGTGCCTCGTCTATTACAGGAGCATGTATTGATTACATGTACCTCTTTGTCTTGCAGTCTCTTGTTGTTAAACGGGCCGTTTGAGACCAGGCGACCGTGTGATCGTTGGAGGGCGTGCTTTGTGCTCCCAAGCCAATATTTTGTTCTGCACAGTCAATCGAACGGGCGATGGCAGAGAAGCGCGAGAGCTGAGCTGGGAGTGGTGGGAGATAGGAAGACGTATCATTTCGCTCGTATGCCCAGGGCTTGGCTGATGCTGCGCTCGAACCAGAACCAGAACCAGAACCAGTGCTGTGCGGCCGATACAGACACAGACGACGACCGAGGACTCCGATCTCACCGTCATCCTAGGGAGCCAGGGATGGACGGCGGAGGCGAGTACTTTCTTGTTGATAGACTTGACAATGGCGTTGCCGAAGTGCATCGTAGTGGCCGTTCTGGCCGTTCTGGTCCATCTGGTCCATCTGGTCCATCTGGTCCATCTGGTCCATCTGGGCGCCGTCCAGCCACCCCGAGGGCCCAGAGGCCCAGAGGCAGAGGCAGTTGATAAGAAGCTGTCAAAGGGACGAATAACAGACCAGCAAAAGACGTGCGGCAAGAGAAGGATCAAGACCAAGACGTGTAGCCAAGCCGTCGCGACCAGCAACAAACGACGGCACCGGGCGTTGCAAAAAGCCAAGGACAAACACGAGCCCGGATGCCTCTTGGTGCTGATTCCTGATGCGTCTTTGTCCAGTCGCAGAGCCGCCCAGTGCTGTCCGTTGGTGTGCAGCGATAAGAGGTCTCCCTCCCAGGCTCCCAACATGGCACCCGAGTGACGGTGCCAAGAAACGCACAAAACAAGGAGAGCTCCTCCCAGGCGACCAGCATGAGCTTGTGTGCCATGCACGAGTGCAAAGTACAACGTACTGAGTGTTCTGCAACCGTTGTCTCGTGCGAGCGGATGAGGGGGCAGGCGAACAAGGACACGGGCCTGATCGACAGTGTAGTATCGTTGCGTATGTGCGTCGGCGATGTGGAAAAGGCACACACCCTCGAACAGCACGGCCAGACGTGTTTTTGCTGGCTCGTGTGCGTGCTGCTACGTCGTCCACCGTCCACCGCCCATCGTACCGTCACCAGCTGACGAACGGACAGGCCAGAAAGCGTCCCAGCGCAACTCAATCTCAGCCAAGATCAGGCTCCGCACCACCACCACAGAAGCCCAAGGCCCCCTTCCCCTCGTTCTGTCTCTTTGCCCAGCTCCCATCCCGGCTGGTGTGGCAGCCCTGTGGAGCGTGCCATCGCCCCTGGTCGTGCTTTGTAGTCATGCTGGAAGCAAAGTCATGGCAGTCATCGCGGCCAGGCAGGGTTGCAGTGCAGCAGCGTCCTTGCGTAGCGCGCGCCGGACGCTTCTGCCTTTTGCCGCTCCAACGTCGTCTGTCTGCCGTTTTTGTGGTTTGGGCCTGGGAGATAACTTTAATCTCGGCCCTGCTTAGTGCACTCGTACTACAAAGTACAAACACTCTGTGCTGAGTTTGCATTCCACTGCGCATGGATGTCCGTACCTTGAGGCTTTGATTGTGTCCGCCGGTATCGTCACTTTGGCCGTTGGACAAGGTTTCTGCTCCCGCTTCCCGGACAGGAGAGAGATGACTACCGAGGCCAGGGGTGAGACAGAAAGGGTCCTGAGCGGAAGCAAACGAGGCCTGTACGAGTCGACGCCGTGGCCTTGGTATAGAATACGTCATGAAGGCTGCATCGCAGGTCAAACGGCCGTGGCGATCCGGTGGGTGCAGGCCGCTGCAGCTGCGGCCGGAGAGATGCCCAGTAAAGGCTGCTGCACAGGGCCTGAGGCTTGGGTCGTGGGCCTTGGGCCTTGGGTCTTGGCCCTTTGGGGCTTCGGTGTCGCCGAACAGGAGGCGTCTCTCTGCCCTCTCGCTCGTAAACGACCTTTGGCCTCAGAGCCACACCACGAAAAGTGCGTTTGTGCGTCCAGTACCCCGCACGACCCACTGGAGCTCCACCAGAACGCACAGTCGCAGTCACTCGACACCCAAAGAAGCAAATTACAGCGCTCTTCGGCAGCGCTGTGGTCGGGACCCATTTGTTTCGATGGACGGGCGACGCCCAATGACCGACCGCCTCTGGCGCTCCATTCTTGTTCTCGTCCATCCTGTATTCCTGATTTCCTGTTGTTCTTCTTCTTCTTCTTCGTCTTCTTTTCTTCTTCGTTTCCTTCCATGGCTTCCATGCAGGCTTAGCGCGCGCCAGAAGGGCGCGAACTGGCAAAGGGAGACGAGTGGGTCGACACGAAGCAAAGATGCAGAAACCAACAAAGAAAAGAAAAGACGCAAAGACGCAGAGAAGGGAGATGGTACAAAGGAGACAATGAGGCAACGAGACAAAGAGCAGAGGAGCAGAGGAATAAGCAGCAAAGCAGCAATAGAGGCCAGTTTCGAAAAGAAAAACAATCAACCGGCAGAAGAGGCGCGACGCCCTGCATCACGACTCGGGTTGGCTTTCTGCGCTGCCCGGCGCCTCTCCGCAAACGCTCTCTGTCCGGCTGTTGCATCATGACAATGTCGACTCTTGACTGCAGACTTTGTCCGCAGAAAGTCACACGCTGCTCTCGCATGGGAAGAGTCTCTTCCGTCAAGGACGGACAACGGGATACCTACTTTGTACTTTGAGCAGAGGACAATGGTCGGGGCAAGACTGGCTTGGCATCCTCCGCTTGTGGCTCTTGATGCGCGCCGGCGAGCTGCCGTCTCTTCGGCCTCTTGCTATGTGCTATTGCGTGCTGGCGCAGCGTCGAAGCAGCTGCCATCTTGAGCCTAGGCGCCGGCCTTGTGGCGCCGCACATCGTGGAGTAGAGGCGGAGCCCGGCGCTGGTCCAGTGGTCCCATGCAGGGGCCCTCTGGGCGCCGCGCTAGAAGCATTCGACGAGTGTACAAGTACGAAGTACGAAGTATGAAGTCCAAAGTATGAAGTCCAAAGTACTCGTACATTGTCCTGACAGGGCCAGACGTCGAGACTGGAGGTCGATTTGGCTTGTGGATGCCTTGTTGTGGGTTGTGGATGGAGATGGAGATGCAGCAAGTACGAGTACTTTGTACGAGTACGCGTTGCGTGTCTCCAAGGAGGTCCAGAGATGCTCAAAGAATAGGTTTTCTTGACGGATTGACTCCTACTTTACAGTCTTGCCCAGAGTGGCCTGTCCGTGGCCTGTCCCTGGCCTGTCTGCGAACAGCGAACGGACGACGTACGACGTCCATGTGCGGAAGGGCACTCTGCTCGCCGCTTTGCGTGCTTCATTCTCTCCCATCGTCTCCCGTCGCCTTCCCAGGGTCTCCTTTGTCCTTTCGTCCCGGGCTGGTGTCGTTTTCATGACAAACAGACCACGGGATCGACAGGAAGATACACCAGCGCAACCGACGCCATCCCTTTCCCCGCTTCACCACCTCGCCATCTCACCACGCCCATCCCAGCCCGGTTTCTGTTGCGTAAGAGATGAGATGAGGAGAAGACGAGGAGGTGAGGAGATGAGGAGATGAGGAGAAATGAGGAAAAAGGCGGCCAAGGCAGAGCATAGGCGACAAGGCGGGCGGTCGCACCGCCCCTGGGCCGACTCCAACTTCGTCCCCTCTCGCCGTCCAGCCACCGTTCCGCCTTGACGCTGTCGCCGTCGAATAGGGCGTCGTGCAATGGGAAATGGCCCGACGCGGGACGGGCCCCTTGCCTTGTAGCCCCAGCATCGCCACACGCTCTCCGTCTGGGGAAGATTCTCGTATGTAATCGTTACCCAAGAGATATCGCAACCGGCCAAGATTGTCGTTGACTGCTGGATGTGGCAGCGGCAGCAGCTTGCACCATCGTCCGGTCTTGGCTCTACTTCTGGCTGGCGGTCCGCCCAAGCTTCTACAAAGTACTTTGTCGAACGGATGCCCCAAGGTCCATGGCATCGAGCCGGCCCTGTTACCGAGATTTTGTATCTGGAGGGATTCGTCTTGGAGAAGGGCGACGGAGAGATTCATGTTCCGTGCTGATGGCTGGTCGTATCAACGCAAAAGCGCCAAAACAACACACTCTTTCACGTTCACGCTCCAGATGCGACCAAGGTGCCGTCAAGACCGTCCCGCCATCCAGGGACGCTCTGCGTCTGCTCGTTCTGCGCGCGCGGTTTGCCTCGGTGGGTCTTTGACGCTGACAGCTCGCATGCTCTCGTCTCGCTGCCTTCCTCGCTCCATTGTGGTCGTGGTGCCTGGGTCGGGAGTATCTTCTTCCACCCGTGCGCCCACCCCCCCCTCCACCCCTCCCTTTCTAGACGCCCCTCGCGGATCTCTCCTGCGCAAGGCAAGAGAAGCAGAGGCTATGCAACGGAGATCGTCTCGCACCCGCTCAGCTCGTGAGCGGGAACGAATGGAAGCTGTGCAAACAAGTGTCGTAAGATGCCGTTGGTTGGCCCTGGGCCCTTGCCATGTTCCGCTGAGCAGTTTTGTGTCTGCTCCGTAGCATCCGTCCGGTCTGTTCGCTGTATGTAGTACAACTTTGTATTCGTGACATGCGACGCACAGAGGTATGTACAGAGGTCATTCTACTCCATTCGTGGCATCTCATTCCATCGTGGTCTCATGTACTTTGCACATGCTGCAGCTCCTGCTCTGTGCATGGTCTCCGCTGTGGTCCGGAGATAAAGCCCGGTTGGTGCTCGTTTCGATCGTTGTGGGTATCGCGGCCGTTGCTGTTTGCAGTTCCTGTTAGTCAACGTATGGCCCGGCGCTGCGTTGGCATTCTGTGCTCGGACTCGTACATACTTTGTAGTATGGGCAGAGCAAGAGCATCGAAACGACACCGGCGACGAGCCAAGGGAAAGACGACCAGGAGGCGACGTACGAGTAAGACGTCCTCAACCATCTTGCTCGTGGCAGAGAGAGCCACCCACAAGCGACTGGACACACAACGCAACCATCACGTATATGTCACTTTCGGGGTCCGTGTCGAGCCCACCGTCTTTCGCGCGTCTCTCACGTCGAGTGATGCCGCGCCAACGTCTAGAGTCCGAGCTCCAAACACGGGGCCATTGCGCGTGCAAAATGGCATCACATTGGACTCGTTCTCATTGGCACATTTTATTTTGTGCTTTGGCGTTTCGGGGCCACTGTCGAGAACAGGAAGGTCGTAAACGTTCCAAGGCCTTGAAGACTTTTGGCACTCTGGCAGTCTGGGCAGAATGGCACTCTAGGCAGTCTGGGCATCTTGAGCCTTTTGGGCATCTCCCTCTCCTACAAAGTAGGCATCGCCGTCATGTCCGTTCCTGGGATCGAGGCCGTTGCGGCGTTGGTCTTGGTTGTCTGGGTATTGGCTCGGCACCAGATGGTCAGTCCTCCGTCCAAGCCAAGCTCGGTATCAACGTGCAAAACATAACGGTTGTCGTCGTTTCTGTCGTTTTTCTGTCGTCATTTCTGTCGTCATTTCTGTCGTCTTCTTTACAATCACCTTGCTTCGTGACAGACTCCCATCGACGGCGGCCTCTTTGCAGACGCACTCCACACATTTCCACGACGGATGTTTCTCGCAGCAAAGATGTCGCCCAGACGGTAAAGTGCCTCGACCCATCCGAAGTCCGTTGGACGGTGGCCCTAGTGTGTTCTGGGCGTCTGGCCCTGATGATCATCGCCGGACCGTCTTCCGTGCGTCCAGGCCAACAGACAGGGTCGTAGAGGCGGGCAGTACTTTGTACAGCTGGCGCCTACTGAGATCATTGAAACTGATGGAGCTCGGGGAAGATGGGAAATGGGACGCTGGACGCTGGACGCTGGACGCTGGAGAGCTGGAGAACTTGAGAGCTGGCACGGCTTGGGCAGGCTGCACATGGACCCATGGCCACGGTCGAGGTCGTTCAACCTTGGTTCGCGGCGGCTGCAAGGGGACGCCGAATTCAGAGCTCACAAAAGACAACAGCCAAGAGTACATTGTCGCGGACAGGACACGGATGGAAAACAGCCAATGAAATTCTCATGACACGGATGAAGCCTATGCAAATACGACGAGAACGGGAAAGCAACGCACAACAGAAAGCCAAGAACAGCCGGCCGACTGGACGCGATGGACGAGCCGAGCCCGCGTGCGAGTGCAAGCCAGTCAACGCAACCAACATGGCACAGTGACCAGTGACCGGTGCCCGCTGCCCATTTTGAGCAAATACCCATTCCCACCTCGCACACCCTCGAGCCAGTGCCGGGCACAACCTTTACATGACGAAAAGAAGGTTGACATCTGGAACGGTTAGCATGGCAGCACGCAGCAGCAACGACACGCACGACACGCACGACACGACAACAAAGAAAAAACTCACCAAGCGGGTGGCTGCAGGACAGCTGGGGCTTCTGCGTGTACTTGCTCTGCAGCACGTCGCGGATGCTGTTGAGCAGCTGCAGGTAGCTCTGCTGGGGTTCTGGGTAATGGCCGAGATAAAGGCCCAGGACATGGCGCCGGTGCCTGCGACGCAATGGTGGCGTCGGCGCTCGTCTGGTCGTCCTTGCTGCCGGACCACATGACGACATCGGCAGGGCTCGTCTTGGTCTGGACCGTCTTTCTTGTAGGCGCCGTCGCCCTTGACGGCCGTCCGGGCAAAGTCAAAGATGCTGGTGGCGACGCGGCCAGTTGCCCTGGGCATAGGCCATGACGGCGCTCAGCAGGCCCTTGCCGGCCTCCTCGGCCAAGTTGGGCTCCTTGAGACGCCCTTGGTGGAGTAAATGTACGGCAGGTCCATGACGGAGCCGGAGTGGCACGAGTCGAAGATGGCAGTCAGACGGACGCCGGCCTGCAGGGGGCGCACGACAATGTTGTGGATCTCGTCGTCGACAATCATGCCCGTCTGCTTAAAGTCGACGGGGTAGATGGTCTCGTCGTAGCCGTCGTCCTCGTCGCCGTCCAGGTCTTCGGTCTGGCCGCCGTGGCCCGAATAGTGCAGGAACAGGGCGTCGTTGGGCTGCGCGCCCTGCACGAGCCACGACATGGCGCGCAGGATGTTGGCGCGCGTCGGCTGCAGCACGGGGTCCTTTTGGTCGTCGGTGAGGATGACCATGTCCTCGCGGCGGTAGTTTTGGCGCTGCATCAAAAAGTTGGACACGTTGTGCACGTCGTTGATGCAGCGCGCAGCGCATTGTCGGTGCCAATGTAGTTGATGCCAATGAGCAGCGCCTTGCGCTTGCCCGTGCAGTTGGAGTACTGGAACGTGTATTCGGAGGGCGCGCCGTGGCCAAAGGCCTGTGCCTGCTGCGGCGGCGCCTGCGCGGCACGGCTGTCGTAGCCCGTCTGCGAGTGGTAGCCGCCGCTGCCCTGCTGCGGCGGCTGGTGGTAGCCCTGGGAAGGCTGCTGCTGCTGCTGCTGGTAGTGCTGCTGCTGGTAGTGCTGCTGCGGCTGCGGCTGCGGCTGCTGCTGGTAGTGCTGTGGTGGCGGCTGGCCGTAGCCTTGCTGCTGGCTGCGGGTAGCCGTACTGGTCGTAGCCCTGCGGCGGGGGACCCGGCGGGGGACCGTAGCCGCCGTATCCGCCAGGAGGAGGGCCCGGGGGAGGGCCATAGCCGCCGCCACCGCCGTGGCCAGGGCCGTAGCTCTGGCCCGGATAGCCGCCGTTCCACGACATGTCGAGGCGTAGAAGAGGATTGAGGGGGCAGGGGGGTCGCGTCGGAGAAGGAGCTCGTGCTTTGTGGTCGGTGGGCGCGGCCTGTCGTCGTCGTCTTCGTCGTCGTCGTTGTCGTCGTCAAAAGCGAGAGTGGTGTCGTGACAGAAGAACAACAGAGCAGAGAAAGGAGGTGGAGGGAAGAGGAGAGATTCGCGCTTGTGGTTGCCGATTCCGCCTGTCTCCATCCTTCCTGCCTTGCCTGGCGCTTGGCGTAGGGCCACTTTTTGCCACTGTGTACGAATCGGAGTGGGGCAGAGACGGTTCCTGCCCTTTCAGCTCGGCATGAAACCCCTCATTACGATATGTGCTGCAAGAGAAGGCACGTCGCAACGCCTCAACGAGCGCCAAACCGTTTCATCGTACAAAGTATTTTGTAGTAGAAACAGCTGTCGTCTGCCGAATGTGAACGATTGTCTGTCAATCGTAGCCACTGTCTTTTTTGTTTTCTTTTGACGAATCCCGTTCAATGGCGGTCTCGAGCTTTGTCCTGGACTCTGCTGTTGGCCTTTGGCGCAGCGTCAATCTGCCGTATTCTCGCCCCATCAACCAAGTAATGGTAATTCAGGGCAGTGCCCAGTTTCAGGGCACAATGCGGCCATAGCCGGCGCTGTCCAGTGGCATTTCTTGGCGGTCAGTGTCTATTTACCCGTCAGGCATCGCTATTGACGCTACTAGGCGACAGTGTACTGCGAGGTATTCAAGAGTACGAAATAGACCGCAGCGGTTGGCGATCGCGAATACACACAAACCTTGAGGGACTGGAGACTGCTTCGATTTGTCCTTGGCTGACACGAGGCTGCGGTTCGTGTCCAACAGCACGATCCTTGTGTCCTCTGTGTCCAGAGAGATTGGCCGACAGACAGAAATGAGACACCGCGTGCAGCGGCCCAAGCGGCGTGACCGACGTCAGCTGCTCTTCTCCCACAACGCTTTTCTGTGAAAAAGACAAGGCATGTCCGGGACGATCACTGCCCACGGCCGTGATGTGATTGGTGCTGCCCAACAAATGCAAAGGAGCGGAACGGACAGAACGGGTCCAGAAACGTAAAGGAAGAGACGAAGTAACGCAGTGGGCCAAGCAAGACAAGAGGGCGCAGGCCGTAGCCTTGTTCCTTGCTGCGATTCCGATCATCTTCTTCGTCGGATGGCATCCTTGTCGAAAAGTCGTCTCGCCGTCCTTTTCTCTCTGCCCTCCTCTACCATCCAGACCAATTGCGACTTCTTCGACGTCCTCGACTTCTCGACTTCCCCTCGACGTCCGGGACAGCAAAGCGCCTCGCACAGCCTTTGATCGCAGCATGTCGCGCCACCAAACGTTGGACTTGGCCTATGACGTCGCTCGGCCATCCACTCGTCCGATGCCGGCCACCACCCGCTACTACCACCACAGCGGCCCGCAGCGCGACGACGACGAAACCGACGTCGCCTTTGACTACGCATACTATGAAAACGTGGACGACTACACGCGGAGCCGTGCGCGCGCGAGCCGCGCAGTCGCTCTGGCCCCGGCCCTGGCCGTCTCGGCATAGACGGCCGTGACGGTCCCCTGTACGACTCGTCCGACGACGGCGGCGACGACGACCGCTATGCGCGGCGGCGACACAGCGCCCGCGGTGGCGGCCGCGACGACCCGCGTCGCACGCGCTCCCGAGACATCAACCTGCACTCCCCACGACTAGCGGCGGCGGCGGCGGCGGCGGGAGGCTATTTTGGCGCCCGAGCCGGCGGCACGGGCACACATGACGAGCGAGACCGCGACCACCTGGCGCCGCGGACGCCCCGCTCCATGCCTGGGGACGTGCGCAGAGCAGCCAAGGCGGCCCCCGACTACACGACGCCACGGGGACGCCCGCCGCTGCCGCCCGGCTGGGTGCCCCTCTTCAGCGCCACCCATGGCCGCTGGTACTATGTCAACAGCACTCGGCCGGCCGCAATGGGAAGCGCCCGGCTTCGAGGTGAACGAGGCCCAAAGACACCAAAAGGAGCAGCGCGAGCGCGAGCGCGAGCGGGGGCGGGCGCCGGAGACGAGGCGCCCAGAGGCAGGCCCACGGGCGTGCCTCGGCGCGATGCGTCGCTCACTGGCGGCCCCGGACAGCCACCGCCATCACCACAGCCACAGCCACAGCCACGGCCACGTCCACGGCCATCTGAGCATGACGAGCATGCTGCTGGGCGCCGCTGGCGGTATTGCCGCCGCACGCTCGTGGCCAAGGCTCTCAAAACAAAGGGCTCGGAGCGGAGCATCCAGCGCCGCGGCAGCCGCTCCGATGCTCGTCAGCCGGTGACCGGCGTCGGGATCGAGAACGGACCGAGGCCGCGACAGGGACGGCCGACGAAACGACAAGAGCGACTTTGAGGAGGACGACGTGCCGAGCTACCACCACAGCCACGGCGGCGGCCACGCCCATGGATACGGTCATGGGTCTGACGACGACGACTAGTCGGTTTCGCCATGCCATTGGGGTGCGTCTGTACGATTGGGTTTGGATTGTGTGCGATGTTGGTTGAAGCGATACAGCGCATGTACCATAGTTTGTTTGTATGGGTGGCTCTTTTGTCGACGTACGTCTCGGATGCTTACGTTTTTCTTTTTTTGCACGGTAACATAGTAGGCTATTTTCACGTGGTAAATGAGCGCTTTGACTGGTATCTTCATCTATAATTCCTACACTTTGGCATCAGTTCACTACTTTACCTTTTTTTTTTCTCATTCTTCTCTTGTGTTTTGTCGCCTTTTTGGCCCTCACTCTGCCTTTTCTGACACCTCGTCGCCTCTTTCGTTCCACTTGAAAAGCAGTCACTTTCGTGAAAGTTAGACAACACAAAGAAAGCATTTTATTGCGCTACAGACAAGCCTTGTCGGAAACGTTCGAGATAACACTTTGGATACTACCGCCCCCCCCCCCCCCCCCGGACAGCACCGTTGTTTCCATGACAAATTTAAACATGGCAAGCTGGCTTCCTAGCTAGACGACACTACACTTTCCTTGATAAAGACCTCCCATCTTGATGCCCAACCAACTCCCGAGGATCTGATGACGATAGGAAATAACGATAAAACAACGCACTCGGCTCCGATCCTTGCATCCTCGGGCTATTATCGAGTGACGACTACTTCCGAGTCGTATTAATAAAATATACAAGAAAGCTCTCAGAACTGACAACCCTACAGCGCCCATGGAAATTGGCAGGGCCGGGTCCCTGCTCTTTCAATCCTTGTGTTCGTTTCGTTTTGTTTGTTCGATCGTGTTTTGTATTCTTCTGTTTTGCTTTGATATATTTGTTTCTTTCATTGGCTTATCTTGACTCAGTGGCGGCGAGACGCCACAAGGTCGACGGCAATGTCGGTGCAAACTTCTCATGTTAGTTTCCAGTTGCGCAACCCATGAGCGGTATCGGATCGATGAGGTACTCACGTCTGATCTAGAATTATCTGCTCGCCGCGCCAGGATTTTCATCACCGGCACGTCACGGCGGTCGTGCGCCAGAGCCAAGTGCGCGTCTCCACCGCCACCAGAGAGTCAACGCCCAGCTCCATCAAACTGCTGTCGCTCCGGATGCGAGCGGTGGTGTACCGCTGCTATCGTCGCCGGCGGAGGACTGAGGTGCAGCAAGGTGGCCAAGCGTTCGCTAAAGGCAACCACCAGCTGCTGGCCAATGGCCTCGGCTGTCGAGTCCTTGTTGCTGATGAGATCGGCCAGCTGTTTAGCGGCATTGTTCTCGTTGCTGCCCGCTTCCTTTTCGCTCGGCACGTCTTCGTTCGTATCGCCGGCGACGAAATGCGAGAATCGCGGGTCCCGGTGCCAGTGCAGCTCATCATCGGCCGGCTGGTTCGGATTGTAGCGGCCTCAGGCCTGTCGTGAGGTCGATACAGTCCTCTGGGCGAGCAACCACACCCGGCTTCGGTCTGCCCAGAGCAATGGCCTCGAGGAACATGTGGTGTAGATCGCGCTCCGAGACAGCGGGTAGCCTTGGTGCTCCAGACCTTTGTAGAGCTCGTCCTTCTCTCGGTGCAAGAAGCCCAGACCGTAAATCACACCAATGTTCAGCACGGACCCGGCCACACCGCGACGCTGGCGGTCCGCAGCCACACCATTCATGTACTGTCAGGTCAGTCCGGCGACGCCAATGGCGTGGAAGAAGCAATGCGTGGAACGTACCATATTGGCTGCAGCATAGTTGGACTGCCCGGCATGGCCTCCCGGAGCAGCAAAAGACGAAGTCATAATGAAGAAATCGAGCTTGTTGTCTTCGTCCTCATCGTCATCCCGGAAGACCGTGTCAAGATTGCGAGAGCCGACAGTCTTGGGCCGCATCACACGCGAGAAGGTGTCGGCTGTCATGTGCGCAAAGACGCGGTCGTCTAGGACCATGGCCCCGTTGACGATGCCACCAACACGTGGCATCGACCCCTCGACACGGGAGCGAAACTGCTGGACGGCGGCTGCATCGGTGACGTCCAGAGTCTCGAAACAGACATGGACGCCGAGGACCTTTTTTGCGTGCTCGGCCCACTGCGGCTTGGCCGTCGGCACGCTGCGACTTGCGAGGACAATGTGCCGTGCCCCTTGTCTGGCAAAGAGAGTCGACAAGCTCTGGCCCATGTCGCGTGTGATGCCAACAAGAACGTACGTTCGGTCACCACGGAGTCTGGCGGCTGCGGTCCCTGGGGCGATGTGTTGCTTTTCGCGTCTCGTGGGGAAGGACGACACACTCTACCGTGCGTTCTGCTCGCCAGTCCACCATCCGAGCCCGGTTCGGGCTGCGCTTGTGCGAGTTCAAGAGATCGGGAACGGAGACAAAGTCGCCCAGTGCCCGTTGTTGGCGCCCATCATGGAGAAGGCTGCGTCGGAAAGGGCCGATGAGAAAAAGGTACCATCATGCGCATCTTCGTGTCCTTCATGGGACACGCTTGACCAAAAAGACATTGCGTAATTTGCGGGATGGTGCTCGCAATGAATTGAGACACAGCGTGGCCATCGGGCAAAAAGTTGACAAAAGTTGCGCCATCTTTGAACCGGTAGAGAGTGGAGGCCTTCCGGCGGTCGGTTGCACGGGGGTGAAGGAACAAGTCACCAGTGGGCTCTTGAACTGGGCTGTCACCGCTCGCGATGTGGATGGAGACGATTTGACGGTCCCGGAGTTTCGAGACCAGTTTGGCACACTCGTGAAGAAGCTTGCTGGGAGCGACGAGAACAAGCGGCTGCTTACTGGAAAGGGCCAGCAGCCGATGGCAGACAAAGGATCCAAGCAGTCCACTTGCTACTGACTTCGTGGTAACACTGTCGGTGTGCGAAAACGCATGTGCACCTGGCTGCGTAAAACAGACACAAAGGAGCCGTTGGTCTCTGAACGAGCCGTGACGATGTCGCCGGTGTCCGTGCAAATGCCAACGCAGACATATTGGCCGCGACAGAGAGGATGTGTGCTGCTGTGATGAACCTGGATTCGCATACGCTTGTCATCCTCGCCCTGGGCAGGACTCTGGGCAGGACTCTGGGCAGGCAATGCACCGGAAGGCGCTGGAACAACGGCCATGCTATACTCCCCGTTCGCTGCATTGCAGACAAGCTCAACACAAGTCGACAGAGTGTTGACCTGCCGAGTCACTGCCCGCCGCGAGGCATTGAACGTGTCATTGCTGGGCTTGAGCGGCAACATCCGCGGGACCAGGCGCTGCCCAGTGCTGTCAATGAAGACCTCCGTCTCCAGTCGCCAGAGGGGAGGTATGTGCTCCTCCCCGAGTATAGCGTCAGTCGACTCGAAAACGTCCTGCTTACGCTGTTTTGCCACCCAGGTCATGAGCTGGAGTAAGACGTCCGTCACCACAGACGCGGCCGGTAAAGGTGCTGTACCGGGCTGGCAGGGTGCCAGCAGTTGGCCACCGTCGGACCCCAGTGGTCAAAGTCGAGCATCTGAAGAAAAAGACTGGGCATCTCGGCGCGTATGCTGCGGGTGAAGCCGTACGATGCAGCGTTCTCCGAATTGCCAGCACGCGCACCCCGTGTCACCCAAAGGATGGTCATCTCCGGACGCAGAAGAACCTTGCGCAGAGTATCGAGCCGTCTCTCGTTGAGGGAGGAAAGCAGAGGCTGATTGTTGTCAAGGTCTCCCAGAACGACGGCACAGGTGAACGCGGGTAACGAATCGTGCCCGGCCTCAAGTAGCTCGTCCAGGCCCGTCACCGTTGTGACGGGATGGTCCAGGTGGCTAGAGAGCAGCTGGCCGACGCTGGACGCAAGCAGCGAAATGTCTGCAGCCTGGCCGCCAACAACGAGCAGTCTTTCGTTGGGTCTTGCACGTCCCGGTGCTGCAAAGGGGAGAGCGCTGGGGGCCTGCGCCCAGTGTCTCTTTGGCGAACTGTCACTCTGGCGCACGGTAATGGAAAAGCCACCGGGGTAGTGCTGGTCGGTGTTTCTGATGGCAGGATTCATGAAGCCGTGTTGGTCGAGAAGATCAGGCCAGTCCGGCGGCGTACTGATAGCATCTGCGAGATTGGCCGACTGCTGCACACGGTCACGAGCTATCTGCATCGGCATGTGAGTTAGGACGAGAAACCCGCCAGGTCGCATGAGGTCCTTGATCTGGTCGAGGACGGCTTCACTAGACGCCGCTTGCTTGAAGATTGAGGTCGACAAAATAGCCAGGTCGAATGGGGCCCGTGGTGCGGCGTGCACCATGGACTCAAGTTGAGCCTTGATGTCATTCGTTGGATCAATTGTGAATGGCCGAACCTTTGTCTTGATTGCATCGGGTGACTGTGCAAGGCAATGAACAAAGCTCAAGTCCTCTGCACCTAGCACAACCGCCGTGTAATTTGAGAACGCGGAAGCAAGACCCTTGAGCACAGGCGTCGGCATGTGCATTTCCGAGTCGGTGAGGCTAAAGACGCACATACGGGGGTACTTGTGCGCAATCTGCTTGACGATGCTGGACACCTGTCTTTGGAATTGGTAGGCATGCCGGCCTTCCTCTAGCAACGAGCGGGGGATACTCGCCGAGTTGTCGGCCTGTCCCTTCAGTAGATTGTCCTTTGCAAAGGAGCGAACCTTGCCGAGCGTGAGAGAGTATGGCGAAGAGACAATGTGCTGACCCAGTGTCTCTTCAGTGTCAGACGGCCAGGTTGAGGACGATCCAGAGAATGGGTCGTAGAAGCATTGAATGCGCTGGACAGACTCCTCCAAAACATCATTGCAAGCTCCGTCTGTGGCACGGGCGTCACCGAGAATGGTACAGTTGTTCACGAGAGAATCCTCCGGGTCAGGAGCGTACACAGTGTGGAGGTACAAGTCGCGATCGGCACTGGGATGGGCCGATGCCAGTGAACCGACAGTCAGGCCCTCGACACAGATCTCCATGTCGCCATCCTCGTTGAATATGCAGACATCTCCAGAGATGCGTGCTGGCGATTCTGATGTCGCCTCTTGGATGCTGGTGAGCTGCGCATCCACGGCCAAGTGCTTGCTGGCATTCTCACGATGGGCCATACTGAAGCTGACTTTCTTCATACGAATAGGCAGGAAGGCGGTCCAGAGTGCTCTGTTTGTGTATTAGCAGTCGAAGAGTGCGGGCATGCAAAAAGGGCAATGAGAAGGTACGTACCCGTCGCCAGGGACGAATAAGATGCGAAACATGTCTGCAGGCAGGAGTCGAGAGTTGCCGGAGACATCGGCAGCTTGGTGGTATCCTCTGTGTGGGTGCGCTTGAGGGTTGCGGATGCAAAATTGTGGCGCCGTCGCATGGACTCGATGGCCACGAACGGCCCCGCGTATTGCAAGCCCACATCCGCCATCATGTTGTAGAATGCCTCCGTGCTGACGCCCAAGGTTTCCGGCAGCTCGGCAGGGTCTTCACGGCAAGGCAGGGCATCTGCGCTGGGCGAGCCGAGGACAACGCGGAGATTGCCATCGCATCTCTTTCGGAGGGGCGCGCTAGACGACTCTGAGCCAGAGAAGATGGAGAAGGATGCAATAATCAGATTGTTATTTTTGTCAACATGCTTGCCGGTTGTGGATGCCCCCTTTCCGGTTGGCGACGTACATTGAGGGAGAACATGATTTCCGTTGCAGGGCCTTCGACTTCGAGTGGAATGCCGCTGATGAACTCGATGTCCTCCACCTCAATCACCGAAGCCTCGCGCCCAGCAAGCAGTGTTTTGGCTGCTTCACAGGCCATGATACAATAGGCGGAGGCAGGGAGCAGTGGCTGGCCTTGGAAGGAATGGTGTGCCAGCCATGGCAATTTGTCCACACGCAGCAAGTTGCGCCAGCGCAGTTCGTGGTCTTTCACATCGTCACGCGTGCGGCTGCCGAGCAGCTCGTGAGGAGGGTCTGTCTTGTGGTGGAACTGGTGTGAGACGCGTGATTCGCGGTAGTACTTTTGCGAGTGGTCCCAGGGGTAAGCTGGGAGAGCATTGGCATCATCTCCGTGCTGCCGAGAGAGCGTGTCGGCGAGGGCCTCACTCTCTTCGTCGCCCAGCAGACCGTGTATGTTGACCAGAGGGGGGTCGAACTGCGTCCAAGCGAAGCCCACAAACTCTAGGAATGAGGCTGCATCATCTTTGCCTCTCCGAAGCAAGCTCGTGTATGGAAGACTTTTGGTGCTGGCTTCTCCTTGAGCCTGTAGCTGGGCAAGAGTTTCGATGAATGGGCCCTTGAGAGTGGCGTGTGGACCGACCTCAATGGCACAATCAAACTCGCCTTGAGCAGTGGACAAGGCTATCTCGGCTGCTTCCCGGAACCGGACAGACTGGACCATGTTGTCTACCCAGTAGGAGCCCTTGAGCTGTTCTTCGGTCGGTGTTGCTCCGTCGGGGGAGACGCTGGAGATCCAAGTGACCTTGCGATCCGCGGCAGGTGGGATGACCATGGGTGAAATTTGACAAGCTTCAAGAGCCGTGGTGTAAGAGCCCGAAAGACTGGCCATGTGGTGTGAGTGATACGCCTTGTTGACAAGAAGGCGGCGGGCAAAGATGCTGCTCGCCTTTAGCAATTGCTCGGCTTCTAGGATGGCGTCAAGATCACCAGAGAGGGTTGAGCTGTTGGGCGAGTTGCTGGCCGCCACACACAAGCGGCCGTGATATGGCTTGCAAAACGCATCAGCCTCTGTGTACGAGAGTCCAACAGCAAGCATGCCTCCCTTCTGGCGTTGTGCCTCGCTATCCGGGAGAACGGGAGGTGACACACTCTTGCCGCGATAGTATGCGATGAGAATGGCATCTCTCGCGGAGATGTAACCTGGCAGCATACGCAGCACCAATCTCACCTGATGAGTGGCCAATGACTGATGTAAAGTGCAGACCAAGTCGATTCAAGACATCGACAAGGCCGATTTGCAGGGCCGTACACAGGGGTTGTGCAACAGTGGCCTCATGCACCCGGGAGCCACTTGCATCTAGCTTTTGAAGCTCCTCTTCCAGAGTCCAGCTGGCGGATCAGGGCACGACCTGAGGACGACGTCTAGGTTGCGAATTGACTCTCGGTAGACTCGATTTGTCAAGAACAGATCCTTGGACATGCCGGGCCATTGGGCACCCTGGCCGGTGAAGACGCCTAGAATTTGAGGGAGACTCCCACCGGTCGTATTCTCGATCCGTTTGGCCCTGAATCCAACATCTTCGGCGTTATTCTTGGCGGCATCTGATAGCTGCGCTGAGAGAATGCGGATTGCGTTTGTCAGTGAGTTGTCGCAAATGGCAAGGCGGTGCAGAAATGGGTGCGGGATGTGTATGCACGCCATGCCAGCTCTTTAAAGTGTAGCTTCGGACAGCTGCTTTGTTGCTTTTGGAGAAACGCGAGATAATCTTGGGCCAATGCGCGCAGGGTGCTAGCAGAGCTCGCAGACAGAAAGAGGGGAATCTGGGGCAAGCTTGGCGTTCCGTGCTGGGCGGTTCGGTGCTCTTGTTTAGCGATGTGATCTGCTAGGTCTGGCCTGTGAATGCGAGGGTCGTAGCGCTCAAGAATGGCATGGGCGTTGGTGCCACCAAACCCGAACGAATTGACACTGGCCCGGAGAGGCTGTCCAAGGGCGACGGGAGGCCACTTCATGAGCTCAGTAGGGACCTTTAGATAGCCTTGTGGTGAAGGCGTGCAGAATGGAGCGACCGTCGAGCTGAGCATCTCCATGTGCAAATTTGGTGGCACGTGAGCGTCTTTCATGGCCAGCATCACCTTCATGATGCCGGCTATACCGGCAGCGCCCTCTGTGTGGCCGATGACCGTCTTGACTGAACCGACGAGAAGCGGCGCGGGAGAAGTTATGACGCTGGTGTCTGGATTGTATGCTTCTGCGTGGTCCTTGCGTGCTCCGAAAAATGCAGAGAAGATTGCACCGGCTTCCCGCGGATCGCCAACGGGAGTGCCTGTGCCATGAGCCTCGAAAAACTGGCAGCGATCGGCAGGATCCGTGATATCGAGACCGGCCCGCTTGTATGTGGCACGAATGAGAGAGGCTTGTGCCTCGGGACTCGGCATCGTGATACCAGCCGTACGGCCATCGGAGCCCACACCGGTCTCGCGAACAAGAGCTTGGATCCGAGGTCCGTCACCATCGGCAAGAGCTTGGCTCAGGGGCTTCAGAAACAAGACGGCTGCACCCTCACCGCGTGCGTAGCCATCGGCCGCGCGTCCCACATATGGCAGTGTCCCGTGGGACTCAGCATGTGAAGACTGGACTCGACAGCAAACTGTTCTGGAGAGAGCATCAGGTTGACACCGGCCACACAGGCAGCGGTGCAGTCACCGGCACGAAGCCCGAGGACAGCTTGGTGCAGGGCAACAAGACTTGACGAGCATGCCGTGTCCATGGTGACCGACGGTCCCCGGAAATCGTAAAAGTAGCTGATCCGGTTGGACAAGATGGACCGTGCGTTGCCTGTGGCGTAGTATGGAGACGTGGTCAGGTCGTCACGCTGTGAGATGGAGTCAAAGTCCGAGGTCATGGCACCGACGTAGACGGCAACATTCTTGCCGGTCCATTGTGGAAGCTGGTAGCCGGCCGACTCAAGAGCCTCGTACACGGTCTCGAGCAGGAGACGTTGCTGCGGATCGACGGCCTCGGCCTCCTTGGAGCAATGCCAAAGAAGCCGGCGTCAAACTCGCGGATGTCTTGATCGTCGTCTAGCCAGTAGGCCTTGGGGCATCGGTGGTGCCATGATAGTCGCCATCCGGGTGGTAGAACGCACGCACGTTGAAACGACTGGGGGGCACGGTGCGAGACAGATCCGACGGCTGTCTCAAAAGGGCCCAGAGCTTGCTTGGAGATGTGACGCCGCCGGTGAACCTGCAGCTGCTTGCGACAACGGCGATCGGCTCTGACGGGGATGGTTTGTAGGGCATGGTGATTTTTGACGTAAAAGCGCCGGGCTATGCAGAAGGAGGATGCGTGACGGGAAGAGCAGGGAACGGAGGGGAGGGTGGCCTTCTCTATGGTATCCCCATGGAGCTTGGTGATAAGACCCAGGATCCACGAAACGAACGGAAGGTCTGTACGGGCTGGTGATGCGAGGGCAGCTAGATGTGACGGTCCAAGTCAACAGGAGTCAGCAGATGGTGTCGGCAGACGTACCACTATTAGTACTGAGAGATAAGGTTGAGGCTGGACCGGGAGCTGGTTTGAGACTGGGTCGAGACGAAGGACTCGGGGAGACAGAACGATATCAGCCGAGACGATAAAGAGCCAAGCAGAAAAAGGAGAAGCCAATGCCACTCACCAACGACTCTCTTGGCCGTCTCTGCCGTGTGCTAGGGTGTTGATATCACGAGAAGGGGACAGGAGGGACAACGCGGAGCTGGAACAGGCCGCTGCAGGTTGCCGTGCAGTCAATGAAGATTGCCGTTCTCGAGGCAAAGAGAAGAAAGCAAGAAGGCAAGAAACGAGTGACGACGACAGGTGGTAGGGGGGGGAGCACAAAGTTTTGGGTTTTGCCGAACATTTGGCTTTGACCCAACGCGAGAAGAATTTCCAGATAGGGCTTATATTTGACCCATTCATTACGACGGAAGGAGCGACAGGGTACGAGGAAGGTGAGGTGCTTGCAACCTATTGGAGCCGAATGAGGAAAGAAGATGACTTTTTGGGTTCTCTGGGGTAGGAGCGCGTAGAAGTGCCGCCAGCCGGGACGTTCCTTCCATTGCTGGTGACGCTCTGTACAGGATGTCGTGAGCGGTCACGCGGAACCTGCGACAAGACCCAAAACATCAGGACAACAGAGAGGTTGAGAGATCATTGGGATCAGAGCAGGAGGGCCAGACGAGACCGCGCGGCGTCACCGTAGCGTCACGCTCTCGCCATCACGGTGTCCTCACAGGCCACAGCCGCGACCATGGCAAGGACTGCGCAGACGAATGGACGCGGTGAGGAGAATGACTCGCCAAGCAATCAACTGGTAGGGACAGGCAATATGGAGGATGCGACGGGCACGCAAGCACAAGCATGGCACAGGGTAGCGAAGGACATGGTCGGGGGCAAAGCTGAGAGGCAAATTGATACATGTTGACTGGCTTGACTGACTTGACTGACTTGACTGACTCGACTGACGTGACTGACGTGACTGCGGTGGCCACAGACGCAACCCTCCTCGACAGACCAGCCGACCTACTGCCTGTTTCTGGCCCGAGGTTACCCACCCCCTTCCAGATGCGAGCGTTTGTGCGCCGGGGTAAACACACCCTACACGACGACACGAGAGGACGTGCAATGGCATCCCCGATAAGGACAGACAGGCATCACAGCCACGGGGAGAAAGAGGGCGTGTATGGGAAGGCCGTGGCAGACGACCCAGGAAATGGGAAGCGACAGCCATCGGGCATGCAGCTGGGGCCGATATGGATAGATTGGATCGGGAGTGGCAACGTGCAGTAAAGTAGGGCTGGCCGTCGTCACTCTATCCAGTCCCAAGGTCTGGACGGGGCAGGGGATGTGAACAATCCTACCCGGGAGCATGGCTTTTTGGCTCCAAAACAGGCCGACGAGGGGCCCAAACAAGGAGACAAGACAGACAAAAGGCCCGCGGAGAAAGTCTCGTCCCGTCGGGCAATTAACAAAACCACCCGATCGGGTTTCCCTCGGGAAAACGTGTGTTTTTTTGGCGAATGGGGGCAGAGTCCGTGGCGTCCTGGCCAGGACTCGGACGGGGGACGGGAGACGATGCCTGCTGCTTGGTCGTGGGAATGGTAAAAAGAAAGCCCAGCTTCGGCCATCTGTACAAGGTACGTTTCATTGATTTCTGTATTCTTCCTCGACTCGTAGCACAGAATCTGCAGGGAAGCAAACTCGTTACACAGAGTACAGAGGACGTACAAACCTTGTAAAGAGCACGGAAGCACATGCACAACCCATAGTGGCGTCACGCAAGAACGCATATTGGACTGTTTTCCACTCCATTCCAGCCAGGTCGGCTCTGGATCAGCAAAGGCCACGACCATGTGGCCGCGCTGAAGACAAGGATCGTTCTGTCGATTGCAAGAGAAGGGTGTGACTTGCAAACCTCTACCAAGTGCCCCGTGAATAGATGCAAGGGCCAGTTGTGTTCGGAACTCCGTACGTGCATGGCAAAGAGACGCCTCACGTCTCCTCGGAAGATGTCCAGCACGTCGTAAAAGACAAGTGCCGCTGAAGAGAGCCACCACAAGCCTGGCCATGTGCTCGGAGTGTATTTGTTCCCGGGAGAGCCGCTGGCTGGTTGATGCCATTTCGAAAGAGAAAGAGGTCGGCCCAAGCGCAAGGCTGCACAAGCGACCTTGCCAGGCCAGGGACATGTGTTTTCCGGCATGCCAGAAGGAACAAACTTGCACGATCTGGCTGCTGCAGACTGGCATCTGGCACCGGATCGAGGAAATCGCGTCCGCACCGCTGGGTTGTCATGGATGGCACATCCTTGCCAGCATCGTGACCTGAAGGTTTTGTTCCTTATTCTCGAGTGCAGCTCGGGGCACCGAAAATACGAAGGCTGCCAAGCCACAGCCGGTTCTGGCCCAGATTCGGGACGGGCTGGACCAGACGATCCCAGAGATCTTTGTTTCGGCGGTATGTATCCGGTGGGGGCGAGATGCGCGTGTGTGTGATGACAGCCACTGAGATGGATGCTACAGTCTTCTTCATGTGCTCATAATGAATGTAATATACAAACTGGAAAACGGCTGTAATCAATTAATATATCAACAACGAGATGACAAAAAGAAATATGGTTTACGAAGACAAAAAAAAATGAGAATTCGAATGGTGCTTCTATTGAAGCGCATCAGGATTTGAGCCCGATGCGGGGGTCGAACCCGCAACCTTGAGATTAAGAGTCTCACGCTCTACCGATTGAGCTAACCGGGCGTTCGATCTCATTGTTGAATGAACAGGGGTCTGTTTACGGTACGAATGTGCACTAGCCATGCTTCCAGGGAGACGTTCGCAATGGCGGCAGGACGCCCTTATTACAAAGTACGTAGATTCATCATAGCTATTTCTTTTGAAAGGCATATAGAAATGGGCAGATGTACCGAAGAAAGGCCAGCTTCCACAGTTCAAAGTCCATGTCGGACAAGGGCAGTATAGGGGTGATGTCAACAAGGAAGAACACGAGTCGCCACTAAATGAAAACTCGCCAAATGCCAATCGGCATCGCCAGCCACGAAAAGCCCCCAACCCCCCGAAAATGTGTGCAACCCAGTCTCTGCATCGGCCCTTGCATCTAGACTGTTGCCCTCGGTGTTTTGTTTCTGTGCTGTCTCTGTGCTCTGCTTCTGTTCTCTGTCCGCCCTCTCTGTGCGTCTTGTCGCCTGTCAAGGTTCCGGCCAAGGAGGAGCACGCCATCATATGTCCGGCGTCATTTGCTGAAACAGAAAACAGAAAACTGATTTCAGCAAGTCTTCTTTCGGCCTCCATTCGTTATTGCCTCGACTCGAGCCACCGCTCGTCCAGGTCGTGCACCAGCCAGTTTCACCTCCTCTTCTTTCATGCAAACCACAGTTGTGCAAGCCCCCCTTGTATGTATGATGCTGTGCGCTGTTCGCTGTGTGCTGTGTGCTGTGTGCTGTGTGCATTCTTTGTCTTATGGCGTTCGAGTTTGTGTAGCAAAACACCTTGACGAGACATCAGGATGGACACCTTCTCTCCGTCTTGGAGACTCAGAAACATGGCTGATATGGAGGCAAGAAAGGACCCGTTCGTGACAATGAGATTGTAGCTCTACTCCGTAGTAATCATAGTTGCACGCATCAAATACGCGTAGAGAAAGGGAGGCAAACATGCACCTTGAAGAATCCCGTAATCAGACAAAAGCACGGCCATGTCCGTTGTTCCATCTTTTTCATCGTCACGCAAATCCTCGCATACCACTGCAAAAGGTCATGCATCATTTACGCTGCCAGCTTGTTCCGCAGACCCGCCAGCTCCTGTCTTAGGTCGTGTTCTCGAAGCACAATGTCGTCCATGGACGACGGCCTGTGCATGCCCAGTGCGTATTGCGACGAGAACCAGTTCGTGCCCCCCAGGACGAGGAGACAGATGTCGCAGTCGACGTTGCCGCGTCCCAGTCCATGGGGGCCGCAAGCTCATCACCCCCGAACCGTGCTTGGGAGACCACCAGTGGTGGGTGTGGCAAGTAGTCGGTACTCGCCGTTGGCAGGGGCTGCTGACGTTCCATTGCCGTACTGACAAGAACGGTGTCTCTGTGTGTATATGTGGCCGTGGAGGAGGCGAAACAGCTATGCATCGTGGCGACCACGTTGGAGAAGTGGGATAAAAAGTCCTCGGCCAGGCGCAACCCGAGCCCAAGCTGCAGTGCCGGCGTCGACACAATCGGGAACCCTCCCACAGACACATCTGGGAAGCGGCAGACCTTTAGGCACAAAAGTGCCGCCGTGTCTTTCCACGAGGACGAGGTCGTGACCGACGGCATCGAGTGTTTCACGTCAGCTTTGCTATTGCGCATAGCGTGGTGGTCTCCGTTGTGGTGAGGGGGTGAATGGTGTCGCTCGCCGTTGGCGACCCCGTCCACGAGATGGAAGACGCGCTGGTACACGTCCAACAATGCTGCATATGTCGAGTCGGCGAGAACGACGAAGCTTTCGGCATCTACCCGGTCGTCCTCCGCCGCATCCGCCTTAAAGTTCGCCGTGCTCGTGAACGGGCTCGGTGCAAAGACCGGCTTGCCACCGACATTGCCCACGCCCATGTCGTTGGGCACCTGCGCCATCTCCTCTTGCTGATCACGACAGGCGAGTTGTACAGTCTGAATGAAACTGCGGGACACGGCAAAAAGGCCGTCCATGGGGAAATACCAGTCATGTGCTGATCCCACTGGAGACTGTCCACCACTCTGCGAGCTGCCTTGGGTGCCACCATAAGGACTCGACGTAATGCCCATTCCTGCTAGGATGGCGCCACCGTCGCTGCGTGCCGTGGCGATGGTGTTGCCCATATCCCAGAGCTGTGCGCTAATGTCACAAAGGCTCGATACCAATGGTTTTGGGACCGTCTCCAGTGGTCTGTGGTGTGCAGCGTGTTGCTTTGTGGGCTGCCTGTCGAGGACGAGCACGAAGAATGGCTATAGGACAGCCCCTCGGACAAGCCGCTGCCAATGTAGCTTCTGTCGTGTGAGATTTGAAATGGGAACGATGTCTCGGCTATGGGCTTCGTGGTCCCCCCAGCTTCCACTCCGCTCTTCCACCCGAAAGTGTGTGATTCGGCAAGGCTCGTGCCATATGGCCCGTGCGAAGAGATACGCGGGGAGCTGGCCCATGGGTGAGCGAGGCCGTCGATCAAAGGCAGCGCTGAAATGGCCGGTGCGGTGGACAGAAAGTGCGACGAGTCCAGAATATCTCCCATTGGACTTGTGAAGAGGCCTTGATGGAAAAGCCCGCTCGCGTCAAACTGGAAGCCGATTTGTTGTGGTGGGAGGGCTTGGTAAATCTGGTTGCCGTCAGGGTGGTAGATCAGGAGACCGGCATCAACATTGTGAGCGGGCCACAGCTGCTCGGCCATTCCGTTGAAGCTGTACGGCCCTGGGTATGGTATCTCCGCCTCTGTGTACACTGGCTCATGTCCCAATCCGCCATTGGTCTTCTTTTGGGACGGGTGATCCTGTAGTGTATCCTGTCGAAGGCTACTAGGTTTGCTCACACCATTTGCGCTCGAGCTCGACTTTTTGAAGCGTAAAGATGGGCTCGACTTGCAGTCTGCTTTGAGCCGTACACAGCGTTCGCAAGGCTCGTTTCTGAGTCGCTTGCAGCTGAGTTTTTGATTGTGGCAGCGATTGCACGCCCTTCGAATATGTCCTTCCGCCATGGTGTTTGGTAATGGCGAGGTGTGCCGATCAGGTATGGCACAACGAGGCCACGCAATCTTGGTGGACGCGGAAGCTTGCAGTAGTCGAGCTTCCAGGCAGTGTGGCGAATATGACGAATGTGGTAGAGTTCAACGTCCAAGCTGTCTGATGACCATGTAAGATGAGATCACATCATATATCTGGGGTCTTTGGACGGCGGGACGTTACAGCCATATATACGCTTCAGCTCTTCTCACATACTGCGGCATGCTCGTGAAAAAACGTGAAAACCGTGAAAAGGGACGTTGTGCAGTACCCATAGCAGTTGGGGAAGCTGACTCGACCCAATACGATGGATGCCAACACGGAACTGTGCTTGAGACGGGGCCTACCCGAAGGAACCGTAGACAACACACCTTTCTGTTCATCAACGGAAGCCCTCGACGAATGGAGGAGGTGCGAGAGAGGTGAGAATCGCGGTCACCGGTGCACAGCATTTGCCAGGGGTAAACGAAGCGATGACACGCAGATACGGGAAGAAACAGGCGAAGAAAACAAGGAGAAGAAAATGGGAAGACTGCACAGCAAGCCCGCACTGGCAGTATCCAGAGGCGAAGCCCTAGGTCTGGGGTGACCACTTCAGCTGGCTGTGGGGGGTCTCAAGTCAACTATAAGACGCCTCGGTGCCTTGGTGTAGTCGCTCGACATGCAGACGCTCGGCTGTTTTTCTCGATCTAGAAACTGTGCCGGTAGCATGGTTTGCGACTTGGGGCGTGTATACGCACATGTATTCGAGGGGGGGGTGGTCTCTACCCCTCTCGATGGCGATGCTCATGGCGCAGCGGCTACAGCACCTGAGAGCGTAGAGAGAAGGTCCCATGTCTCTGAGTAGCCCAGGTCTGTGCACTCGTTCATGAAGGGCCTCCATGTGGAGACCCATGTCGTGCTCGAGGCGGCACTGCCGCATCGAATGTGTTCATTGTCATGGTACGGTAAGCCTGATCTTTGCGCAACGTTGGGAGAACAGATCCTGCACTAGCCTGCACTCGACCATAAGACACAAATCAGGCAGGGGTTAGGATGCAGACTCGCCTAGTCTGCAGGGAGTGAATGGCACATGGCGGACCCCTGTCGCGATGCAGCATGCTGCCGTCCATGGGCCGGGTGTAGATGAGCCGTGATCGCTGTGGAGTGGCCTTTGGCAAGACGAGCCGAGGGCTTGGTTCATAAACGTGCTAGAGCGTCCGTGCAGGCCAATATATCTTGTCTGCATGAGATCGGTATGCTCCCTGTCCCGTGCTGTCGGTCTGGACGGGCCATGACCAGAGCATGGTGATGTGGTAGGGGCTGCGACTGAACGTGGCGGCGAAGTGCAGCATCTGGTGTGACCTTGATCAAGGGAGATGGATATGGAGATGCAGAACTCTATGAGACAGTAGCACGTTGGTTGTGAAGTAGGTCTCGATCGAAAAGTTTGCAAGTGCCACGACAGCAGGACAGGTGAATCAGAAGAAAGATGAATGACCCGTACAACAGCAGCGGCGCAAAGTCCAGCATTGTAGCAAAACGCAAACGGGCAAGCAGCCCCCGCTGACTCGACTCAGAAGCGGTTCACCGCCAAGTCCAAATGGCGATTGTCTTGGTTCGAGGGTTTGTCGATGTACTCTGGACAGACCTTTGCGGTGAAGAGGGACAGCTGTCTCGGGAGATGGCGGTTGAAGTCGTGCTACACACGGTGGTGGACGTCGAGAAAGCGACGAACCTATGACGGCGCGATACGATGAGGTCGTGGTGGCCCCGTCTCAGCATCTGTGCAGCTTGCAGGGTATCAGAAACAATGCGGACGGGGGATTGAGACGCAAGGCAATGGGCCTGGGTGGAGACTGGGCATTTCTTACCCAGTCTGCGACCCATGGCCGCTTCCATCAGATTAGCTGCAGACTCGCACATTACCCGATCTTGCAGGTTGATGATGCAGGCAGCACGAGGAGACGAGACGACCAGGGTCACGATGCAAAGGAGCAGTGAAGTCGTCCCTGCGCCCGCGGACGCCAACTTGGGGACTTCCGACAGAGAGACTGCGCTGAGAGTGAGACCCTGTCTTGGAGTCGAGTAGGAGAGACACGTGTGACGAGCGAGACACTGCCAACGAGGATATGTAGTCGAGAAAGGGGGTCGAGAGGCGCTGCATCTGCGCCGCACATTGTCGATACACAGTCTCAGTGTCGCCAAGTCGAAGCTGGATGTGGAAGAGGAGAGGCAAGACAGGGCCAAAACAGGACAGGGGGAGGATAGGGGAGGACAGGGGGGGACACGTAAGAAACGCGGGCATCGTGGGAGCACTGAGGCGTCTCTGTGCAACGGAGAAGCCGGAGTACGCTGCAAGCTGCACGCTGCACGCTGCACGCGGCACACGGACCATGGACGATGGACGATGAACAATGGACGATGGACGATGGACGATGGATTGCGTCGGGCGTGTGTACGGCAGATGCAGCATGCGTCTATTCATTCATAATATGCACCTCGTTACGAATTTCCCTGAAGATGAAATAAAGAGAAGGGAGATGTCGCATTGGGAAGAATCACACGGCTGGGAGCTGAGCTCCTGCTTCGAGCAAGTCAAAACAGACGCATGTCGACAGCGGAGAAAGAGCGACCCAGGGAGTCGGACGACACGGAGGAGCGACCGGTACCTGCCTCGATCGGCCCGACATGACTAATCGGCCGCACCGTGCCTTCTTCTCCTTGCATCTCGACCTGACCATGACGTCTTTTGTTGGAATATGTCTTTTCGGGCAGGAACGCCATTGGGTACATCGTGTCTAAGACTGGACGCGTGCGACAGTGCACAAGAGGACGAGCAAGCAGCAGAGGCGACTGTCCCGTACAAAGAGGAGCAGCTGAGCGCTGAAGAGCATCTTGCAACAAACAGTAGCGACAGTGTAGATACAGGCGGCGAAAGGGGCCTCCTGTACTTCGTCGGGCCTCTTGTACCTTTTGTCGGACAGCTGTGGACACGGCGCTGTAAGAGACAGGAAGGTGCAACCCACGAGTAACGGCCAAGGCCAGTGTACCGAAGCATCAGATACACTCAAACGAGCAGGAGCCGAGGACGTGCAATAAACCGCGCACCTTCCTGTGTGGCACGTCGCACGACATGTGGTCACCTGCCGATAATTGTATCTTGTCCTTTGTTCTATTCTTACAGAGAGGATAAGAGAGAGGATTGAGAGAAGTAGAGAGAAGATCAGAAGATCACTTATACTGAAGCCCTGTACCAGTCACCCTTTCAACACCCTCTAGGTCGCCCTTACAAATCACCCGTCTCAAACAGCTCGAGGTGAATCCGCTCGGGCGCGACGCCCAGGCTCTGCAGTGCGTCGCGTGACTCGGCCATGAAGCTGCTCAGCCCGTCTTGGTGTCGCCCAAGAAGAGCCTCTGCTTGCGCTCGGCCTCGGGCAGCGCCGCAACCGTGAGTTGGGCGCCGGTGACGACCGGGTTGGCGGCCATGGACGCGGGGGCCCCTCGGCGGTCGTCAACACGGTGTAGGTCTGGATGCGGTCCGGATGCGCCGCGCGCAGCTCCCGACTTCTTGGGCAAATGGCAGGACGCGGCCCGCGTTCGAGCCGTGCAGCCACGACACGGGGCGGCCCTGCTGGGCGGCCGTACCATAATGGCCATGACCGGCGTGATGCCGACGCCGGCGGGACAGGCGTCTCGTCGACAAACTCGCCCTGCGGCTGCGACAGCTCGACCGCGTCGCCCTCCTTGAGCTCGCTGTGCAGCAGATTTGAGATGCGGCCGGGCTGGCTCAGGCCGCCGTTGCCGCTGTCACGCTTGACGCTGATGCGGTAATACGCACCGGCAGGGCGCGGTGCCTGGCTCAGACTGTACTGGCGGCTCTGGCGCACGCCATACGCGGGAACAAGCACGCAGACTGACGTACTGGCCCGGCTCGTAGGTGGGCAGCGGCTTGCCGTCGACGAGCGCCAGGTACAGAGACAAATGCCCTCCTTGGGGCGGCTGCTGTCATCGTGCTCGGCGGCGGCCGCGTACTCGCGGCGCTGGATGCGGAACGTGCGCCAGCCCGCCCAGCCCTTGTTGTGGTCGCGCGTGCGGGCCTCCTCGTACAGCGCCGTCTCGCGGTCGATAAAGACACCGGCCAGGACGTGGTAGGCGGCCGTCCAGGCATCGACAATGGCGAGCGTGGCGGCGTCGCCCAGCGCCAGGCCATAGGCTTCCATCAAGTACCTGCCGACAATGTCGTACTGGGCGGGCTGGATCTGCAGGGACGCGTGCTTTTGGGCGATGCGCTCGACCGCGTGGTGGAGGCGGGGCAGGTCGTCGATGAGCATGGCATACCCCAGGACGGCGGCCGCCAGGGCGCGGGCTGGGCGCGGTGGCCTGTGATTTCAGGCTGAACACGTTCCTGAGCTCGGGTCCTGGTCGATCATGTTCTTGTAGAAGGGCGTGGTGATGGCGACGCCGTGCTCCTTGAGAACGGGCGCGGTGGCCTTGACGATGGCAATCTGCTCGGGGGTCACGAGCGGGCCAGCTTTGGAGCCTGGCGGCGTCACTGGGCCGTCGAGCTCACGACTCTGGGCGCTGCACGGTGTGAGCAGAAGCCATTGTGTCGCTGGGAATGGGGAGGATGTGGTCATGGAGGTACGTCGGTTCTTGGAGTGATGCCGGTGATGTTGTATATGATGATGGCAGTGGCCAGTCAGGGGTGATGAAGAGCTCTTGTTGCCTTTGATCAATGTCAGAACGGCCTTTTCTTTTCCTACATCATATATAGCATTGTTCTAGTGTTTGGCTTCGCATCGCAGTCCGATGCTGGGGCTTGGCAGGACGGGCCTCGCCGCCTCGTCCGGAGGAAGAAGAACTCGCCGGAACTGAGCGCGGCCTGAGCCTTCAGGTGTATCTCCGCGGCGAAAGAGCCCGATCAGATGGAGCCCGGGCTCCGGGTTGGCCGGGGTGTTTTGCCATGGTTTGGCGATGCGACAATGCGTCGGAACCCTTATGTTGCCCCCGTGTTCTTTTGTTGGGGCTTTGTCACGAGGCAGGCCAATGAGCACAGTTCCATTACAACTCGTCAAAGGAAGTCCGACAAGATCGTGACACGGACAGAAGCGACACAGACTCTGGAAAGTATGTGTTGACCTCGAAAGTGGCACGATGGCAAAGAAGACGAGGAATTTTCACAAAGTGGGCAGACGTTGCTTTCTCGCTTCAGTTTCTGTTCGATATGATGACACTCTACACAAGGATCAATGACACTGGTGGCTCGTCCCGCACTCGGCCAATAAAGTGACAGGACTGCTCGTGAATGCGACGGAGGGAACGGAACGAATGTGGCTAAAAATTCGGGCCATCCAACAAAACGTCCGCTGTCAGGTCACTATGAATCATGGAAATTAAAGAGGCGAATCGTAGCCACGGCGGGCGGCAGTGGAATGGCCGGCTGGAAAGGAGCCTGATCTGTACCATCTGAAGCTTGTATTGAAGTCGTGCTGTGAGATTAAGCAGCTCCGGTCAGCAGCATCGAGCATCTCGAGATAGCCACAATCACACCACAACATAAGATGTAGCCTCACAACCTGACAGCCTCACAGCCTCACAGCCTCACAGCCTCACAGCTCCCGCCTGGAAAACTTGTGTTTGGGAACAAAACGCTGTCTGGTTGTGATTTACACCAATATATGAGCTCATAAAGCTGACCCGGTACCAGTTCCTGGAGGTCCGGTACCGTTGCTTCCCACTTCCATGTGTCCTATGTTCTGATCGTAACTATCTACCATGTGTATGTGTATGTTGGGGTGAACTCATTATCCGAACACTGCAACTCGTGGTGTTTAATATGAGACTGGTTGAATCTTAGTACACCTTCAACGGGAACTGGTGCTCATGTAGTCTTGTGGGCAATGCTGTCGACTGAAGTGCAGACATTGTGAAAAGCATTGGACACAGTCAATCTGGTGTCTGGCTCTAGGCATTCAAGATTCGAGACCAAGGTTCTCGTTTGCTTTCAAGGATTTCTGTAAGTGCTTATTATCGACCATGGACATGATGGCGTTTTGGAGAAAAGCTCAAGTTACCGTTATGCATGACTACTTTTGGCTTCATTATTCTTTCTTAAATCCTTTTTTTGATACTTTGCTGTATCTTCGGGTCGGCTCTCTGTAGTTTATTTGTCCCGAGCGGTCCATCATACCAACCTCGTCACGACAATTATGAAGCCTCAAGATTTGACATCAGTGTTGTGCTCGGCATAAGCTTTCATCTGACGGTTCAATCGCCTTTGAACCTTTTTCTCAACTTTTAGACTTGATTGCTTGTTCCCCTGTTCTTGTTATCGAGTAGACAAACGTAAACTTGTCAGGACACCACACCCTTTCGTGAGCCATCACCATTTCCTCTCCTCACGTACACAATTGTGTTCAAGTGCCGGACTCAACGCCGAGCTTGAAGATACTCCGCCGTACCAGAGCATCGACGTGATCATCGACGTGCCTTATCGCACAAAAATGGTCCGTTCACTCGAATCACGCCGAGCAGTGATCAACATCGGCGACGATGTACTTTTGACCCCGTGCCTCAATTCAAGAGCTCCCGGGCCTACGATTTGGCTGCCGCGTGCCGCTGCGACAAAGAGTGGAGGCGCGTGAGAACGTAAAAGGGCGAGAACGTGACAAGGTGAGAGCTACTTCGTATGTAGCACATGCTGAATGTCTCGTATCTTTGTCTCTCGTCTCTTTGGGCCTCTTCTTGTCCCTGTGCCTGCTGCATCTCCTTTGCATGCAGCGCTGATCAGGATCGCTGAGAACGGTTTGCTTTGGACCGTCCCTTGCATACGTGGAGCCTCCCCCACTTGCCAGCTCGCAACCTTTTCGCAAACAAACGGGCACGTTCCCACGCTCATACTCAAGGCTGCTTGGCCGGTCTGCCTCTGCGTGCTACCCATTTAAGCTTTTATTTTCTCAAGTGTATCCAGACGAGCCGTTGCTCTTTTCCCGAGAGCTGTGACAGGCACTGCCGACACAACGTCGCTCTCGGCCCTGAAAGCTGCCCACAAACTCCAGCGATCTCGGGTACGGCGTACAAACACAACAAATGTCCTGCTACAAGAAGCCTTGGCTAGCGAGACAGACCGTTCCCAATCTCACAACCAGCAGCAACGCGTTGACAGATTGGCCTCCTTGTCGTCCCCGCCTTCTCGACGCACGGTCAGACGACAGGAGGCTATTTGCGCACCGGCTTGGCGCCCGCTTGTCCTCCGTCCTTTGTACGGAGATCTGTACAAAGTAAAAGGACAGAAGATGCACTGCATATCAAAAAGTGCAAAGTACGAGATGCGCAGAGCACAGAGCACAGGCCTCTTTGCGAGCCGATTTCCGTGAGACTTCTTTGGCTCTTGCGTGATTCGAGCACAAACAGAGGCGCAACATCGAACGATGTCAATCATCAGTGCACGGGCTGCACTGATGTGCTCCGGGCTTGGAACTCGTCCGGGGCGCTTCTTGGAGCCTTTGGGGTTGTGAATGTCTCAGCTGATGATGTTTGGCCTACTTCTTGTCTCTTCTTTTCTTTTCTGGCCATTTTGGCTTCACTTTGGCTTCACTTTGGCTTCACTTGGTGCTCTTGTGCGCGCCGATCTGTGCCTCCCTTACCTCCCTCTGCCGCCGCCTCACAAGCGGCCTGGCGGCGATCACTGCAGCGCCCGTAGACTCTGTAAAAACCGCCCGCGGCAGTTGGTAGGAACCACTACGGGTCTCCTCCGCTTTGCCTAGTGGAAGAGCCCAGCATCGAGAAGGAAGCGATTGACGTGGGACGGCGAGAGGACATGTAGCGGTACATGAAAACAAAGAGTACGAAGTAAGAGTCAAGAGGATAGAGCAAAAGCAAACGTGCAAAAGAGGAAAAGAGCAACGCACACGACGCGCCATCTGATGATGTTGGCTCCGAGCCAAGTGGCGTCTGATCACCAGGCTCTCCTTGACCCTTGTTCCTTGGTCCTCAGCCCTCGATGCTGATCGCCCTCAATCACTTTGACGAAGCACGATTCCTACTTCGTACAACATACGAAGAACGAAAAAAACGGAGGTCTTGACTTTGGAGGGATTCTAATTCCAGTCGTCTCTCTGATCAGACAGCTCATGACCGCCAGCAGGCCTGTACTCGTACAAAATACACAGGGCATCCGTCGCGAAAATCGAATGCTCAAAACGAAGCCCTGTGCGCAACGCTAGAGCCCGGTGGAGCTTGGGCTGGAAGGCTGGAGCAGCTAAAGAATACGGAAGCATTGGAAACGTAATGGCTCCAGCGAGAGACGACCAGAAACGTCGAAATACGACGCTGCAACGATCTTCCGCAGGGCAATGCCTGGAGGCTTTTTTGTCGGGATATTCATGTTATCGACGTTGTTGCTGTTTTGCCCCCAAAGAGACCCATAGAGACGCCACCCCTGGCGATCGTTTCGATGTCATTATCAAGCTGTCACGGCATCCATTCTCGTGGTTCTACTCGTAAAATCTCTTCCCAGGACGTCGATTCACTTTCTCATTTCAGCCCATCACAGTGCCGGGCTTGTCTTCCGGTGATCGGCTACACTACAATGTGTGTTCTGCGGGGAGGGACAAAAGCCGGTGGGTGTGGGTTTTGATAGGCATTGGAAAAAGTATTACGACGCACTTCGTACGACGAGAGAAAAAAAAAGGCAGTGAGGGCCGTTCGACAACTGGACCGATGCGCCTGTCATAGCGCGATGCTCTTCTTTACGAGATGTACGCGACGTGCTGCCAACTTTTCCGTGTGCAGCTCTCGTTGTGTGCCCTTTACTCCATTTCTACCCAACCGGTCCGTCTTCTAGGCCATCGTTTTTTTTTTTTTTTTTTTTTTTTTTTTTTTTTTTTTTTTTTGCCGTCGATGGTGGTCGGAACCCAATGGCTTCAATGTATTGAGTACTGTCACCTCCTGCTCCAACGACTGTCACGCTTAGTATTCGCGCCGTTTGCTTTCTGACGTTGCACTAAGTGCCTGTTTACGAGTAGTTGTACTAGTGGCCGCAAGGTATCAAGGGGTACGAGTAGAACGGTCGCTGGCTGTCAGAAAAATCCGCACCATGACAAAAGTGCGCCTTGCTTCTAGTTTGGGGCTTCTTGACAAAGCTTTCAGTGGGAACAAGTGACGGGATGGTGCAGGATTACCGAGATCTCAGCCAAGTTCTTCGTCAGCAGTAAAACACGTACATGTACTCGTCTTTTCATCAGCAAGGCAAGACAAAAGCGGGCATGGAGACGGGACTCTGCGCAGTCAAACGAGGAGATGGAAATCAGAAACAAAGTCCGCCAAGAAAAAGAAGAAAAGAGAAGAAAAACGGACAAAGGATGGTGCGGGTTAGTGAGACCAACTGGGGCACATGCAACATGAGAGGGCTGGCCGCAGCTCGTTGATCCTCATGGGTTTTCAGCTGCAGGCTTGTGCAATGAAAGAGGATGCCCTTCTTGTGGCTCTCTACCCGTATTTGAGATTGCAACTTTAATCCCGACAAACGACCCAAAGAAACTTCCGGGCACCTGGTTCAATGACACAATGCTTCGCTCAATGCTGCGGTATTGGGTTGCGTCCGCTGCGCTTAGCTTCCTCTTCTTTCCGTTTCGTCGCTTTCATTGTTTTTCTACTTCATTCTTGCGCCCACCACGCCGACCTCAGAGAGAAGGCTGTGGCTCGCCCAAGGTGGTGAGCCAAGGAAAGACAAGAAGAAGCGGACAGTTGGCGGCGGTCAGCTACGGCGCAATAGGCCGGCGTTCGAATACGGTTGGAGAGGGAGAGTCTGGCCTTGTAACTCTAACGGACCTCGAGCAGGAGTCGTTACTACTCAGTAGAGGGGACAAGGTCTCAGCTTCGTACGGAGGAACTTTGGCCGCCCTTCTCCTCTTTTTTGGTCGCGGAGTGTGCTAGGCACCTTTGCGTAACGAGCCGAGGCCCAGATGCCCTTGCGAGGAAAAAAGGCCTGCCAAGCAAGCCACGGAACAGAGCGAGGTTCTAGGGCCGAGCTATGCGATGTACGAGTATCGGCTTGGGCAGTGCGCCACAAGTGCGTTGCGGATGCATCGTGGACAGGTTGCATCGCAGTATCATGATGATCGAGGGCAAAGATGGGAGAAGGGAAAAGCAAAGCAGATGAACGTCAAATCGAAACTGCAGGCAGGAGTCAAATACGCCGTAAATAGTGATGACTAATGCATGACGCTGAGCGCGGTAGCAGGACCACCTTTCCATGGACTTCAGTGGGAAAACTTTGTGGCGTTTCTCGCTCGTCTTTCCACCCTCACGCGCCCCTTTCCAGGCCCTTTCCAGGGGCACATTGCCACTGCAGCGTCTCTCAAACGAGGAAATGGCCCAAGCTTTCAGCTGTAATTTCGGTCGTAAATAAAGCATAAAGCTACAGAGTGACTTTCTGGGCCTTGGCCCAAGAAGGCAGTTTCGTTTGCCAGAGATCATTATGTAATACGAGTCGATATCCTCTGCCATTGCCGCTTTGGGTAGGTTCACGCAATGTTTGGGGTGTACGAAGTACGAAGTAGGAAAGTGCGAACCTGCTTCTGGCAACAGCCCTCCTTCTCGGCAAAAGTCCCTACCTTCCCGTGGTCCCGTGCCAAAAATACAGCTTCCATTTCGCTTCTATTGGGCGCCGCTCCTTCGTCCCCCTGTCCTTTCTCCTATTCCTCGTATTCGTTCTGGGGACACAATATGGAGCTTCACCAACATTGCCATTGTCCGTTTAGCCACCTCGAGCCGCCTTCTTTAAGTGAGTCACTGAAGAACTCCGTAGACTGATGCGGCCGGCGGGTTACGGGCCTCCGTTGCGCACTTTTCGCCTCTCGGCACTCCTCGACACTCCTCGACGCTCTTTGGCAACTCCTCTCCACGTCGCAGGGCTACCATGCGTTTCCACCACCAACAAGACCCGCTCAAGGAAGTACGGAATAGCTACTTCGTACACATCGCCGCTTTTGCCGGCGCATCTTGACAGGGGTTCTCTTTTTACATACGGCTGTCGCAGGATGCACAATGAAACTCTGTGGGGTACTACTCGTTCAGGAACAACGCATGCAGCTAATGTCAGTGAAATCGACATGGCATGGCCTCATTGACAACCCACCGGTACGGACAATGCGACCACGCTACGCCAGCAGGCCTGCCTGTCGTCTACGGAGGAACAATTCGGTAACGGAAAGCCAAAGAGAGCCGTTTCGCACAGGCGGAATGCAACCGGCGTATTGCCAGAAAGAGATGCCATCTTGGCTGCGCCTCTTGTCCGCTCTCACTACACGATTACACGATAACGGCCTAATAGCGGCCTTTTGGCGCCCTTCCATCAACAAAGCTTTTACGACTGAAACCGTTTGTGGGGAAGTGCTCCTCGAAGGACGGACACTACTAGCCAGACGAACGGAAAAGTCTCACTTCCAGTGGTGCTATCCCGTCTCCGTTCTGTCTTGAGCTCTGATTGTTCCAGCCCGGCCCGAACAGGAATGTGCACATTCAATGCGAAAAGCGAAACACATACTCCATACTATCAAGACCGGGTAGGTTTGTTTTGCATCTCATCCTTTCCGCCTGTAAAGACTCCATTCATTTCCCTCCGTTTCAGCCGTTATTGGTCTCGTTCCGCACTTTTCGTCGGCCACAAAGAGATTGCACTAACAAGAACTCAAAAATTGACATGTTTTGCATGTGGGCGGGGAAGTAGAATTGCATTAGCACAGTATGGCTTGGCTCATTTTCCACATGCGATTCCCCGCCCAAGGGTACCCAAATCACACCAACAGACAGAAACAGCACGCACCAGCAGAAACTTCGGCTCGAGCCCTCCGAAATCGATTCTTCGACCCCAGGCCAGCGTTGCATCGCACGTGAAGACAAGGGGACGTGGGGCGTGGCGACGCTGCCCTTCTCGAGCTTCGGAACAACTTGATCAATGACGAAAAATGAGATACTGATAGCAAGCCATTGCAACCGAAAACCCTCTCATGTTTTGTCTCTTGACAGCAGTAAGAAGGGCATGGCATGTCTTGGCCTCTCCTGCTTCGTACGAAGTAGTGCGAAGTAGGCTGCTACATGGCAATTGGCACCAATCGCACCGGCTCTTGGCCTGTCAGCGTCGTTTTGCCCTCCAACAAAACCAACCACCACTGCAACCTAGTGGCTGGAGGTGGTGGCGGTGCCCTGGCCATGTGAGTGGGGCTTGCCGCATCTGCAGGGCAGGCCCTTGGGAAACCGTTACTCGACCGGTGCCTGTGAGACAAGCATATCGAAAGGGGTCGTGTGTATGTGTGTGCCTGAAGGGACGACGTGACGGGTCTAACGGGCATACGCAAGCCACGAAAGAGACAAGGCAGCGACAGCACAAAAAGGCCGGACAGAAGCATGGCGGACAAATCAGCGAACCTCGTCGAGACAGACAGCCCAGCCAACCAACACGAAGAGGCGCAAGAAATCGATATCTCGAAACGGTAATCTGAACCATGGTTGGCGAGAGAATAGTTCCTTAAAAGGTCGACGCCGGACTACGTACGAAGACAGTTGGAATCAGTGCAGAGGGTCAAGAGGACAACAAAAGGGTCACGACAGGGACGCTCTCCAAAGTAAATCCTCTGGAAAGCTTTCCAGGGCTGCCATCCGCCGGCGCGGCCGGACCTCGTTCCGGCTCTGCCGGTCCAGCACGGCGCTCTCAAACGTCGGCGTCCAGGCGTAGAGCACACGAGCAGCTCCTTGTTCTGACACCGATGGATCGGCAGGCCATTTACCCACCGGCTTCGAGTGGCCAAATAATCCATTTGCTGACTTTCCGTCAGGTCCCACGATGGGGCGAGCGGCTGCGGAGTACGGAGAAGGAAGTACAAGGTGAATCACATTGCGAGTCTCTCCTGCGCACATCTGCACATCGAAAGTTGAACACGCGCACAGTCCGAGCGGTCACCATTATCACGAATTGTCATAGCGACGGGCCTGGCGTTGCAGGGCAGCGCCATCTTTGCAGGACTGTGTCGCTGCTGTGAGCTCACGACAAGGCCAGCACATGGCTCTGGGGTATGGGCCGAGGGACAACTCGGTTTTCTCTTCTCCATGTATCGTCTGTGCTGTTTTTTTCATCTGGTGTTGTTACGATTCGTGCGCCTCTTCCCCTCGTCATGAAGACTTGTTTCACTGTCTTCCTCTGCCTCCTTCTTTTGCATTTACTTTGTATGTCTACCGCGGTGGCTTGGGTTATCCACATGCCGAGCTGGCTGTGCTGGTTCGCCAAAACTACGGGGTATTGTTCAAGTCTGGCTCCGATGGCCCTTTGCTTCTTCCTTGTTCCTCACATTTGATCTCGTCTGTCATTTTCCTACCCCCGATCGTCTTCGACTCCTCATTCTTTATTCCTTTTTTCTCTTCTTTTCTCCCTTTCCCCGTCCCTCCTCCCCTTCGTCTTCGTTACGACGGTCCACTTCCGATTCCAGTTTTTAGATCGAAACCCCTGCCGCTACTCTATCGCCTTAGACTAGCATACCGTGCATTAGCTGCCACAGGTGCTGGCGTCCCGCGGTAGTGCGAAGTAGGGGCGTTCTTGGGAAGTCGCGATACATTTTGCACATCGACGGTGTGAGTGGAGACCCTGTCTCCAGGTCCTCGCAAAGGATCCACGACGCTCCCTCTTTGCCTCTGTGGATGTGCATGGTCTTTGGGAGCGAACCGGACGACTGAGTACGAAGTAGTAGTACGAGACGACCCCGGCTGCCAACCTCTCGAGACCTTTTCGCACATCCACAGGTCTGGTTCTCCTTCTCCGTTTCTCTTTCTGGTTGACATACGTGTGCCGTGTCGTTTCGGAACACATATGAACAGACGAAGGCCCACGTTACCCTGCCTCTCGATCTATGTTATTTTTATCTTGCAGTAGCTGGCCCCGGAGTCTCAGCCTGCTCCTTTGGTGCATCTTCCTTACCAGTCTTCTTTTTAATATTCTTCTTGTTTCTCGCTTTCTCGATTTCTCGATTTCTTCTCTTGTTTCTTGTTTCTCTTGTTGTCTCACTGGCCCGTCGTACGGAAAAGTCAGAAAGTCACTGTCTCTTGGCAAATAGCGAGCCTCGCAAACACAATTAAGAGCGCTCGCCAACGGTTCATCGTTTTTGTCTGAGACAACTGACCAGTCCGTCACTACGGGTTGCCACTCTCGACCGGTGAGAGCAGGCCCTCTCGCCTCTCACGCCTGGCGCAGAATAGGCGCATGCCACTTGCATCTTGACCAGTCGGTGTCTGAACCGACAGACTCGGCATATCGCCAGCATACTACCACCAAAAGATACGACATATAATTATATACACACCACACCACACACAACACAACACACCACACACACACATTCGCCATGAAGATTTTCACTCATGTCCTGGCACTGCTGCTGCCAGCATTGTTGATGCCACAGCTGGTCGCTGCTGCCGTCAACGGGGCCGTCTTTGGCGATCTGCCGCCCTGCGCCCTCCAATGCCTTATCTCGTCCCTGGGCGACTCGTCCTGCTCGGCAACAAATACGACCTGCATGTGCCTCGACACAAAGCTGCAAGACGACTCAACGACGTGTATCCTGGCCAGCTGCACGACGATGGAGGCATTGAGTATGTGCGCCTCGGTGATGTAGGATGGATGCCGTGCAAGAGACGAATGCTGACACCTCACTCTGTACCAGGCGCCAAGAACATCACGGCGGTTGGCTGTGACCGGCCGGTCCGCAGCAAGAACAGCGTGTTCCGGACCACGTCCACGACGCTCGGCATCATCACGGGCATCTTTTTGGTGGCCCGTTTTGCATACCGCATCTTTGTGGCGCACAGCATCGGCTGGGACGACTGGGTGGCGCTGATTGCGACCGTTGTCGGCGTGCCGAGCAGTGTCATCAACATCCAGGGCTTGGCAGCCAACGGCCTCGGCCGCGACATCTGGACGCTGCCGTCGGCGGAGATTTACCGGTTCATCGAGTTCTTTTACATCATCGAGGTGCTCTACTTTGTCGACGTCACGCTGCTCAAGCTCACCATTCTCTTCTTCTACCTGCGCATCTTCCCCACACGCGGCGTGCGGCGCGTCATCTGGAGCACCATTGGCTTTGTGGGGTTGTACGGCGTCACGTTTGTGCTGGTGGGCATCTTCCAGTGCCGGCCGGTTTCGTACTACTGGACCAACTGGGACGGCCTGCACGAGGGCCACTGCCTCAACATCAACGCCATCGGCTGGGCGAATGCGGCCATTAGCATCGCGCTCGACTTTTGGATGCTCGCCATCCCTCTGCACCAGCTGCGCAAGCTGCGCCTCCACTGGAAGAAGAAGCTCAGCGTCCTGTTCATGTTCACCGTCGGCACATTGTGAGTCATGCCGTCACCCCGCGTTCGTCCTCTGCTATGGTCTCACCGCTAACCCTCTTGCGCAGCGTCACGGTCGTCAGCATCCTGCGGCTGCACTCGCTGCTTGACTTTGCCAACTCGACCAACCCGACCTGGGACAACTACAATGTCATCAACTGGTCCACCATCGAGGTCAACGTCGGCATCATCTGCGCCTGCCTGCCGACGACACGTCTGATCCTCGTGCACTTTTTCCCGCGCGTCCTCGGCTCGTCTACCCAGAGATACTACAACAACTACTACAACAGCGGCGGGCCCCATGGCGGCCCTCGCCACGGCGGCACCGGAAATTCGCGGGGCGACGGTCCGCCCCGCGGCGGCGGCGCCATTGGCAGCCGCAACCGCAGCATCCCGCTGGTGTCGACCGCGTCCAGCAGCAGCCAGCAAAAGGGCGCCAACAATACCACCATCACAACACACGCGCACGACGACGAGGACGACTTGGGCATGATGCACGACGTCGCACGGTACGGCCGCGGCAACTTGAGCGCGGGCGCGCACGGCCCCCTGGGCGGTGGCACCGTCGGCGGCGGCCATGCAGCGGGCGAGTCGATGGGCGGACCGGGAGCAGGCACCGGCAACGGCATTCTCTACTCGAAATCGTATGCGGTCGAGTACGGCTCCGACTATAACGACAACGACGAGGCACGGCTGGTGTACGAGCGCAGTCGGCAGGGCAACGGCAGCAAGTCGGATCTCAAGTCGTTACGAGAGAGCGAGTCGTCACTGTAGCGGTCCTTGCCGCGTACTTGTTATTCGCGTATGGCCTGCGAGGGCGTGATTGAAGCGAGGTGTTTTTGATTTGGTTGTTTATTTGGTTTCTCACTTTGGTCTTTTGGTCTTTTGGTTTTGGGCTTTGGGCTTTGGCTTCTCCCCGTCTTGTCTTACAATACACCTGCACCACGGTACATTATGATGTCGAGCTATACAGACACCGGCTTTACATTGATCACGAAACAAGCATGCATTGATGCAGAGAAACTCGCGTGCCAAAGGCGATATATCCCTGGGCAGTTGCTCATTGCGTCGTACGGCGCCCGATTCCTGCACACGACGTTAATAGGGCCATTCGCACCACACTAGCAAAGTTGGCATCCTCACACGGCAGCTTCAGTTCCCGTCCTTGAGCTGCCTTGCCATGCGTTCCAATGTCCCAGTGGCCATGTAATGGACAGTGCTGCCTCGCCGCCTTGAAGTGGCCCAGCAGCTGGCCGGGCACCGTCTTTTTCTTGGACACGACCAGCTCCAGACACGCCGCCGACGGGCTGGCCTCGTCGCCCGACGTCCTGTTGGTGGACACGCGGACCTTGGCGTCCGGGTCGGGGAGGGTGTAGGCCATGCCCTGGATCCGCGACCCGGCGGCCGTGTTGTGTTGGCGGATAGGCGAAGAGGGACAATGCGATGTCGAGACGGGCCTAACAGCACGACAGGCAAGAGGGAGACCGGCAAAGAAGCAAGCACGCAACGACATGATGGTCCGGTTGATATCAGCGAATGGACATGACTTGGGCGCCACAGCCAGGACGGGGGTGAGGGCATGAATGGGAGCTGCCAGTGTTATTCAAGACTGTGCGAGTTGTTTGTTGAGTAGTCCGTCGAGTACAAGATAGAAACGAGATCATATCACTGGCCTGTTTGTATATGTATCATTTAACTACATTTTTGTGATTATTCAAGGAGAATAGATGCTTCGATGATCAGGTAAACATGATATAAAAGTATCACGGTGCTCACCATCCGTTGCAGCACTGAGACGCCTTTGAAGAAACCACATGTATCGTCGACAATAGACTGGCTCTCCCTCTTCAAACAGTCACGTCAGGCAGAGCCCGGTCACTCGATGCATATGCTCGATTGAGTACGGTAATCGAGCGCATGAGCATGTTTGACAACAGAACGTGTGATATAGTTGCACAGCCACAGGGACGGACAGCTACTGATTTCATACAGAAGAGAATACAGAAGAACGTCTCGTACTTGGGGCTTGGTCGATTGTCAGACTGAATTACTAAGCCTCTGTGCCGTGTCCTGCTCGACTTTGCCATTCTGCCCGAGTGTCCAGCTCAGCCGAGACGGGATTTTGTCTTACGTCTTTTCATACCGTTGACCGCACGGATGCTCACTTTGAGCTTCGCAAAATAGCCAGAGTGGGCAAGACATCGTGATAGCCCTTGGACGACCGAGAGCCAGCCCAGCTGCATCGTGGTGACCTGAAGAAGCAACATCTCGAGAACAAAATCCTATTCGACCAATGACCAGAGTGTATGTAGCGTGTGCTTGCCCGCCTCGTCCACACTACAGATCGTTCCGGCACAAAACAGACAGCTTTGATCCCGACGCCATGCGGAGGCAACACGCCCAAACGACGGGCCAGAGGCTGCCACGTCGGTGATGCTGAAGCGGGCGACGGTCTCTCATGACGCGTTCGCCCAGTTACTCGTAGGAAGAGCTCACGATACTTTGTACATGGAAGAAAAGCAAGACAAACTCACGTGCACCGGCGTACAAAGTAATGGCCTGGGCCAGGGCGGCAGGCAAAGCAAAGAGGCCATGGCGTTTGCCAAGCGGCGGGCCAATGCCATAAAGGGCAGCCCAAAGCCATGTCGGCTTGGCAAGGAGACGCCAAGCCTATCTTATCACTCGGCAGAGAGCGCGCCGAAAAACGGCGCAGACGGGCGATTGTGCTTTGTACGAGGCATGACAGTATGGACGTCGAGCGTACATGCACTCGTACACAAGGTTGGTCAGCGCGCATCGTCACAATCGGCTGCGGGACAGGACGAGAACGGCGCCAAGACGCTGGTCGGCGGATGGCGATGGTAAAGGGTGTGAAGGGTGTGGTGTGAGCGGCGTGCTCTGGCATGTCGACACAACGGCCTTCTCGTTTCGGACCAGCTTCTGTCGTCTGGAGTTGCGATGCGGCTTGTACGTGAACGACGTGAACGTGTTACGGATCAGGCTGTTGTGACTTTCTTCTTTCGTCTTTCTTTCTTCTGTTCCTCATTCTTCTCCCCCTTTTTCCTCGTCTTCTCTTGTTCATCTTCTCCATTCACCTTTTCCCTCTTTCTTATCTTCTTCTTTCTTCTCCATTGAGGAAAAGGACGGCGTGGGAGACGCTGGGTTGCAGTCCCTGCCATAGATCGTCCAGGACTGCCAAGTCATGGCCTTGTCGCACGAGACAAGACCGCCCGACCGTCGTAGTCGTACGGACTGTACTTTGTACACCAGCCGCAATACTCTGTACAAAGACAAGTGTACTTTGTGCGTCCCGACACGAACGATTCGCGAGGTTGGGCCGGTGGCGTCTGCACTGCATTCCAACTGCCATGTTGGGCTGCTCTAAGCGTCACGGAAATGGAATAAGATTTCCATCAACGGAGGCTTCCGCGTTTTAGAGCGGCTCTGGCCAGCGGCCGAACGAAAGAGGTAAAGAGGCAAGGTCAGAGGTCAGAGGTCAGAGGTCGGACGGAATGGTAAAGAGGTGGACCAAGCGGGTCCCACACTACGGCGAGACATACGAAGGACAAAGTCGAAGTACTCGTACTACGGTACGTATTTGGTACTCCGTAGCCAGCGACATGGCAAACTTGATTGCAGCACATCGTGGCCATGCCTCTCCGGGGTTCGCTGGGATAAGGGGGAAGTGGAAAAAGACGCAAGACAAGCACGTCGCAAGGCCACGGAATGACACAATTGCATTTGTCACATGAGAGCCGGTGGAAATGAGGTGCAGCCGAAAGTACTTTCTTCCGCTGCGTCCGTGACAGCAAGACGACGACCATGGCGACGCGCGACAGGACTGCACCGACCACGGCTTCACGACCACGCCGGGCTCAAATACGAGTACGGCCATGGCCCTGGTTGCGCCGCCTTCGTCTCGTGCTGCCCGGCCAGGCGCCATCTCTGGCCGCCGGTGCGACGTGGAGGCCACGCGGTCGCCATCTACGAATACTCGTACTCGAACATGTACATCGTATCAGCCAAGACATCGCCAAGACCACAACAGCCTATGCGTCTTGGGACCTTCCCTTGTCAGCCTTTTCCTGTTCCTGTCGGCCGTGGCGCTCGTCGTTGCTCGTCGTCGTGGCCCTAGCCCCGATTCGAGCCAGCCACAGGCCCAGGCTTGGTGTTCCACTTGTCCCAACTCGAATCCCATGCCGTTGCCAGCGCCGTTGTCTTGCCTTTGCGAGCCCTGGCAGCATCGCCGCATCGTCTTTGGAACGTGCCTCGCCCAGCTTGGTGCAGCCCGTGCACGCGCTCCCGGCCGCCGTGTCTCGCCAACGACCTGTTGCGCTCGGGGCCGCCACCCGCGATCGTGTCCAATCTCCAGGCCTCGATTGTGCGTGCCACGTTTCGAGCGCCTTGCCAATGCCTCTTGTCATCCCGTTCGGGCAGGTCGCACAATCTCTCCATCGTGGGCCTCTTGATCTTTGGCCTCCTGATTTCGAAAGCGTTGACTGCTCCTGTGCTCTCGTCCTCTGGCCACCCCGTCGATACCGTCGATACCGTCGATAGCGTCGATGCCGTCGATGCCTCTGGTGGCGGCCGTCGTCCTGACGCTGGAGCAGCCCTTGAATGGCTTCCCTCTTCTGGCTAGGCGGCCAGGAAATGAGCAAAGACTAAGACTAACAGCGGACGCCGCCCGCCTCGGCGCAGATGGGACGACCAGCGATGCGACAAGCTTTGAGCAGGCCCGTTCACGGCATCCACGTACCTTGTGGCGTCCTTTGCCGCGGAGGCTACAGAGTAATGGATTTGAGCTACTTTGTATGGATTCGGAAATCTGGACTAGGGGTATGGTTGCCGTTGTCGCGGTGTGCCCTGGTATTTACATGTACGCATGGCACGACCTGCCGTCTGCCTCGTAGCCAGCGAGCTCCATTGTACTTGTGTGCGCAACACGAAGCCGTCTGCTCGTCGTCTGTTGGTCGTCTGAGTCGGCCTTGCACCACAACGACCGCCGATCAGGGTGCTGACTGGCGACGACGGCATTGTGCCACGATGCAAGCTACAAAGTAGACACGAAGCGTATGCTCCGGCCAGCGTCCCATTTGGGGAGGTGATGGACCGGCTCATGGTCACACACAAGTGCAGATGGCGCATCGAGAGAGGATGGCGTGAATAGCAACAGTCATCCCAGCCGTTGGTGCTACCACACACCGGCGCATCCGTTCTTATCTCTCCGCCGGCGACGAGTCTCGCAGTCCTGCCTTTACCCTCCTCGCCTCTCGACTGGCTGCGTCTGCATGTCTATCTGCGCCCTGTCGTGTACATGGCGATGCGGGCCCTTGAGTGCCCGTGTCGCTTGTGATCGCCCTTGGCACCCGGCGTATTGAGGGCACATGATACCACGTCTTGGCCTGCGCGACGCAACGCCGTTGGCCGTTGGCCGTCTCTGTTTATCAGTACAAAGTACATCACTTCGTAGAGCCGCCGTCGAGGGGAAGAGAGAACAAAAGAAGACGAAAAGAAGAAAAGAAACCAGGAAACCAGGAAACCAGAAAACCAGAAAATACCTTCCCTTCTTGATCTGATCCGCCGGCCACCACCTCACCCTCGCCTCGTCGTCGCCTTGGCTCTGCAGCTCCACCCACACGTTCTTCCCCAGACTTTTGACTTATTTTATGCTTTTTGCCCATCTCCTTTCTAGTCTCCTCCTCTGCTCCATCAAATCGTTTGGTCACCATTACTACGAAGCCAAGACGCGTCGACCCCGTCCGACCGCCCCGCTGACGAGCGCCTTCCTTTCTGAACCAAGTACAATTCTCGGTCGCGCGACCGGTATCTCTGTCTCGCCTGCTCGTCTGCCCCTCTTTGCCGTCTGGGCTTTGTGCCAGGCCTTGTCCGTCCTGTCGACTATCTCGTGACGGCGGCGACCAGGCGCGCATATCTCTAGACCCATCTAGACTCTGTCGAGGCCCCGTCGAGGCCCCGTCGAGACCCCATTGCGACCCCATTGCGACCCCATTGCGACTTCATCGACTCCACGGACTCCATCGGGACCCCATTTGTCCACCTCGTTGACATCTGTCGAGCTCGAGCTCGTGCTTGGCCCGGCTTATCTTGGGCCCATTGCGTCTTTTGTCTCTGCCTCCTTGTCTCCGTGCCTCCTTGTCGCCTTGCCTCCTGTCGCTGTCTCTGCCGCAAGTTGACCCCCGGGCCAAGTCCATCCTCCAACCGCCCGTGCATGCCTTTGGTCTATATAACCGCCGCTCGTCTCCCGCGCAAACCTTGTTCTTCTTCTTCCCTCCCTCCCATCTCCCGGTCTCGTACGAGGTGGAACACTGCCAGCTGCTTGCCCTCCCGTGCACGGAAGCCCTGCTGCTTGCTGTCAGACACCCCGTCCCGCCGCGCACATTACATCACCACAACACCAAGCCCACGATGGCCAACGCCAACGACGGCGTGGCGCGGCTCCGTCTCCGGCCCTGGAGATTACCGAGAGCAAGCCCGGCTTCGACGAGAAGCATACGGTCAGTTTAGCAGCCGAGCAGCGCGCGGCGCATCCTGTGGTCGCGGCCCATACTGACATCCTGTGCCCCCATGCAGCCCGTCAACATTAGCGAGGAGCTGCCGTCCGACTCCAATGTCGAAGAGTGAGTTTCCGCACACCGCCCAGCACCGCGCCCAGCATTGCGCACAGCACGCCGTGTCCGTCTGCCGCATCGCTAACCACGACAGTGTCCTCAACGTCACAGAGGACGACTTGGCCGAGGCCAAGGCCCTGGCCGGCCAGATGTCGCTCGAGGAGGTCCGAGTGGTAGGTGCAACGACGTCCTCTTGGACGCCCCCGGCAACGCCCCTGCAACGACCGCCACTGACACAGACAGCTCATGTCGGGCGTGTACCGCATGCACGAGAACGACCCCAACTTCCCCACCAGGCCCTGCGCAAGATCCACAACTTTGTCAGTACGTCGCCATCGCACGTCCCTTGTCCCTGCCCCCTGCCCTCGCCCTCGTCTTGCTGGTTCCCGTGCTCACCGCCCAGACAACCAATACATCTTTGACCAGCCGAGAAGCACGCCGACCTCATCTACGAGATGAAGGTGGAGGCGGCGCTCATCACCAACAACAGCCCCTACTCGGAGGTGCGGGCCGTCGTCAGCAACCACGACGACACGTCGACGCCGGTGTCGACGGTCCGCGCCTGGGTCATTGGCATCGGCTTCTCGTGCTGCTGGCCTTTATCAACCAGCTGTTCAGCATCCGCTTCCCGCAGATCAGCGTCATCAACAACGTGGCGCAGCTGCTGTCCTTTCCCATTGGCAAGCTGTGGGAGAAGACGGTGCCCGACTGGGGCGTCATGCTGCCGGCCTGGATCGTGGGCAAGGCCGTCGCCGGCACGCCCAAGGCGCGCCTGTCGCTCAACCCGGGCCCTTTAACAAGAAGGAGCACATGCTCATCACCATCATGGCCAGCGTCGCCTACAACACGCCGTACACGGACAACATCATCTGGACGCAGTACATGCCGCAGTACTTTAACCAAAAGTTCGCCGGCCAGTTCAGCTACCAGATCCTGATGGCGCTGTCGACCAACCTGATCGGCTACGGCCTGGCCGGCCTGGCCCGCCGCTTCCTGGTGTACCCGGCCTACTGCGTGTGGCCGACCAGTCTGGTGACGATTGCCCTCAACGAGGCCTTCCACTCCGAGGACACGGGCCCGGTGCAGACGCCCTGGCGCACCATCTGGCGCGCCACGCGCATGAAGTTCTTCCTCGTCACCTTTGGCATGATGTTTGTCTGGTTCTGGTTCCCCAACTACATCTTCACCGCGCTCAGCACCTTTAGCTGGATCACCTGGATCGCGCCAACAACGTGAACCTGACGGCCTGGACCGGCAGCACCACCGGCCTGGGCATCAACCCGGTGCCCACCTTTGACTGGAACATCCTGACCTTTATGTACGACCCGCTCATGGTGCCCTTCTTCTCCACCATCAACTCCTTTGCCGGCGCGCTGCTGGGCACCTTTATCATTGGCGGCATCTGGTACACCAACGGCTTCCACACCAGCTACCTGCCCATCAACTCCAACCGCCTCTTTGACCACTCGGCCAAGCGCTACAACATCTCGCGCGTCGTCGACGAGCGCAGCATCTTCAGCCCCAGCGGCTACGAGGCCTACTCGCCCGCCTACCTGACCGCCGGCAACATCACCGTCTACATCTTCTTCTTTGCCATCTACCCGGCCACGCTCGTCTACATCGGCCTCAACCACCGCTACGAGTTCCTCATGGGCATGAAGAACGTGCTGGCGCACGCCAAGAGCATCGTGCGCCGCCTCTACTCCAAGGAGGCGCGCGCCGCCCACAAGGCCCAGAAGGCGGCGGTGGCCGCCGGCGGCACCGCCGCCCAGGAGAGCACCTACCAGGACGTGCACAACCGCCTCATGGCCGCCTACCCCGAGGTGTCCGAGTTCTGGTACATGAGCGTGCTGCTGGTCGCCGTGGCCTTTGGCGTGGCCGGCATCTCCGCCTGGGAGACGTACACCACGCCCGGCGTCGTCTTCTACGGCATCCTGCTCTGCGTCGTCTTTGTCATCCCGTCGGCATCGTCAAGGCCATGACCGGCATCGAGGTCACGCTCAACGTGCTGGCCGAGTTTATCGGCGGCGCCTGGTCCGACGGCAACGCCCTGGCCATGAACTACTTCAAGGCCTACGGCTACGTCACCTGCGCCTCCGCCCTGCGCTTCTCCGGCGACCTCAAGCTGGCCCACTACCTCAAGATCCCGCCCCGCTTCACCTTTACGGCGCAGCTGGTGGCCACCATCGTGTCCAGCTTCGTCTGCACCGGCGTGCTCAACTTCCAGATGAACAAGATCCCCAACGTCTGCACCGACGAGGCGCCCAACCGCATGATCTGCCCCGGCATCAACACCTTCTTCACCGCCGCCGTGCTCTGGGGCACCATTGGCCCCAAAAAGGTCTTTGGCCCGGCGGCCAGTACACCGCCATGCTCGTCGGCTTCCCCATTGGCGCCGTCGTGCCCGTCGTCTTCTGGTACGTGCAGCGGAAGCTGCGCGCCCAGGACGAGGCCCACGACATTGACCGGCCACCGGCCAGCTGCGCCCCGCCAGCGACGGCGCCGTCGCCACCCGCAAGGCCACCGTGCTGCGCTGGGCCCGCCAGGCCCACCCCATTGCCTTCTTGGCCGGCGCCCTCAACCTGACGCCCTACAACCTGACCTACATCTGGCCCACCGTGCCCGTCAGCTTCCTGTCCTGGATCTTTGTGCGCCAGCGCTACCTGGCCTTTTGGTCGCGCTACAACTACGTCCTCAGCGCCAGCTTCAGCTCCGGCGTCGCCATCTCCGCCATTGTCATCTTCTTTGCCCTGCAGTACAACGACATTGAGCTCAACTGGTGGGGCAACTCTGTCGTGTCCCAGGGCTGCGAGGCCGCCGCCTGCGTCCTCAAGAAGCTGGCGCCCGGCGACATCTTTGGCCCGCCCGTCGGCCAGTTCTCGTAGACGGCCGTGCCGGCGATGGTCGCGCGGATGACGGCGGCCCGGCGTGGCGCGCACGAGGGCGGCCGTGTCGAGCGCGCGCTCTTGCTGTCTGGCTGTCTTGTTGTCTTGATGTCTTGTTGCCACTCGCTTGTATGTCTCTATGCCGTTGTATGTCGTGGTATGTCGTGGTATGCCGTGCGGCGGGGCCTGTGGATCATGAGCTGGGCCGGTTGGCTGTTTTCGTGGACCCTTTGCTTCCATACAACCCAATTTATATTACTATCACACTCTTTCGCCGTATGCCGTATTGCCATGTCGTGTCCGCTGCCGGGGAGGGTCTACGCCGTCTCCACAACCCTGGAGACCATCCTGGCGATTTCGTAGGTTGTGTCTCTGACGACGGGGCGTAGGTATTCACAATGCCCCAACACGTCGTGCAGAGATTGTACAGCACGGAAAGACGTGCAGGGAGCGTCGACTCGACACTGTAGAGCGCCCCTCGGAAGTGCTCTTGGGCCTTGGTCAACGTAAAAGTCACAGAGGGTTTCGCAGAGACTGGGTCGCCAGCACCGCGCACCGAAACGGCGTAGTGGCGTATATAAAGGCTGCGTACAGCTCAGTCACCAATCAGCAATCAGCATTGGTGGGTTCCGTGGTCTAGTTGGTTACGACGTCTGCTTCACAGCACAGCGATGGCAAATCGCAGAAGGTCCTGGGTTCGATCCCCAGCGGAGCCAATCTTTTTACCTCACGCGGCATCCTTTTGGAATCTCCTTGTCGAATAGTCGACTCAGCATCAGTCGGTTTGCATCTGCTTTTCCTTTTTGCTTCTTCCCGCCACCACTCCCAGCCGCCTTGGCCGTTTCCGTCCAAACGCCGTAATCAGACACGCGTTGAAATCGTGAAAAAGAAGCACCATTAGTACAGTTTGTAGAGAATAAAGATGCAAGAGCTCGTAGACAAGAAACCATAAACAGTATGTAAGACCGCTCCCACCCCATCCACACCCGAGAGGCTCTCTCGCTCACCCTCTCCGCATACCTTGCTTGGCCTTCATCTGCTCGATCCGCGCCTTGAGCTGGTTCGTCACCTCGGCTGCCCGTTTCCAGCTCTCCTGGCCGGCCGCGCCACCGCCACCGCTACCGCCACCACCGCCTCCACTGCCGCCGCCGCTGCTGCCCGCCCCGGCCGAGGACGGCGTTAGGCCGCCATTGCTGCCGGTGCTGCCACTCTCGCCACCGGCAAACGAACCACTGCCGGCGCTCGGCGGACCACCGGGCATGTCTTCGGTGCCCGACGCCAGGTCGCGCCGGAACCCGCGCGCTGGACTGCCGCGACCGCTCGACCCGCCGCCGCCGTACCGCAGGTCGGGGCTGAGCTTGCTGCGCGGGTAGGCGGCCGCCGGCTCGCCGTTTTCCTTTTCTTCCGACATGGTGCTCGCATAGCTGATGCGGTTGCGGCTGGCACTGCTCGGGTAGGCGCCGTCCCGAAAGATGCCGGCGTCGTCGTGTGTGGGCGAGGCAAAGCCGGGACTGGGCGACCCAGCAGGCTGTGCGCCTGCGGCGCCCGCGCCGTTGACCAGGGCCGCCTCTGCCTTGTTGAGCGCGCGCTTCAGCCGGTCCAGCTCGCGGCGCAGGCGCTCGTTGGTCTGCTCGGCGGCCTCGGCGTCGCTGCGCGCACGCACCAGTTGTGTTTCCTTGGCCTTGATGCTCAGCATGTTGCGCGTGTGGTCCTCAATGAGCCCCGCGTTCTGGTTCTTGAGCTCCTGGATCTCGGACAGGAAGCGGGCGCGCTCTTGCCGGGACTCGTCCGCGTTGCGCAGCAGCCGGTCGTTGGCGAGCCGCAACTCCTCCAGCTCGGCGCGCTCCACGGCCATGAGGCCAGACATGTGTTGGTGAGACGGGGACGGCGGCGCGGTGGGTGCGGCCGCGGCTGCGGCGGCGGCCATGGCCGACGGCTTGGCGAGCGAGCGGGAGGCGAGGCCCGGACGGCCCAGGCCCACGCGCGATGGCGGCGCCGGTGTTGTCGGCGCCGGTTCGTCGTAGTCGAGTGGTGGCGAGGCGGGTGGTGGTGGGGGCGCGGCGACGCGGCGTGGTGACAGGGCGCCGCCGGGGCCCGCCAGTGTGCGTTTGGTGGGTGCCTTCATGCCGCCGATGCCGGATGCTTTGGGCATGCCCAGCTTGCCGGCGGCCGGCCGCGGTGGTGCTGCAGCGGGTGGCTCGTCCGTGGTGCCGACGCGGCCGGTGCGGCCTTCTTGAGCGGCGAGGGTCCCTTCTTGGGGCCGCCGCCCACGACCTTCTTGGGCGGGCCGCCGGGGACGCGCTGTGCGGGCGGTGGCGCCACCGGCTTGGGCTTGTCCTTGGCCTTGACCTCGGCGGCCTCGTAAAACTCCTTGATCTTGGTCTTGCGGATGTCGTCCAGGCCCTCGAGCAGCGGTTCATGGCACGCTCGCCAAGGATCTTCATGACGGTGCCCAGGACCTCGGCACCGCCCGACCGCAGGCCCTCGCTGCCCTCGGCCAGCAGCTTCTTCGCGGCCTCCACGATGGCGGCAATCTCCTGCTTCGAGGGCACGGTGCGCGTGGTGCGCAGACACCGGATCAGGAAACGCATGGTGCCCTCCTTGACCTGCGGGTTCTTGTGCGACAGGAATGTCGTGATGTCCTCGAGGCACTCGGACAGGTCCGTGGCCAGAAACACCTGGTCGAGCGCGGCGCCCAGCGCGTCGGCCACGGCCTGCTTCTTCTCCTTGAGACGCTCCAGGATGGGCTGCATGACCACGGTGCGGTACTTGCCGTAGGCCTTGCGCAGGCCCTTGGCCAGCACCTCGATGCACTGCGCGGCCTGGGTGACGACGGCCACGTTGGCGTCCTTCATGCACTTGGCCAGCCCCGGTTGACCTCGCCAAAGTCGCCGTCCTTGATGCGCGGCACGTTGAGCACGGCATACAGCGCCTCGACGGCCTCCTTGCGGTCTTTCCACTTGGACGACGCCAGCTTCTCGCTCAGGTCGGCCGGGACCTTCTTCAGACAGTCCTGGGGCTCGGCCAGGTCAAAGGCATCCACGTTGCCGGCCTCCTCGTCGCCGTCGTCGTCACCGCCGTCGTCCGCATCGTCGCCGTCGCCGCCCGCGGCGGCCGCCACCTCGCGGGCGGCCTGCTGGGTGCGCAGCAGCCGCTCCTGCTTGGGCACCTCATTGGCGGCCTTGACGGCGTCAAACTGCGCCTCCAGGTCCGCCTGCTGCGTCGGCTTCAGGTCGCCCCAGAACATGGGCTTCATGGCCTCGCGCAGCCAGCGGTAGAACTCGACGGCCAGCTTGGTCGCCTCGGCGCGCACGTTCTTGTCGGCGTGGCCAAAGGCCTTGGGCAGCGTCTTGAGCACCGGCTTGGGGTCGACAATCTTGCAGCCGTAGGCGTGGTAGATGGCGGTCAGCGCCGCCAGACACGCGGCGACGACCTTGGGCTGCTTGGCCGCCAGCGACGGCAGCATGTCCTCGATGACGGGCGCGGCGGCGTCGAGCTCAATGTACTGCAGCAGCGCTTCGAGGGCCGAGGCCTTGGTGGCCGCGCGCGTCGACGACAGGCCCTTTTCGACCAGGCTGCTGACGGTGGCGTTGCGGGTGCGCACGCTGTTTTCGCGGCCGCCGTACTGCAAAAAGGCCACGAGCGCGGCAATGCCGTCCTGCTGGGCGGCCACATTGGAGTCGGCGACGGCGCCCTTCCACAGGCCCGTGTCCAGCAGGAACGGCCGGAAGGCCGGGTCGCTCTCGTCGGGCGTGCGCTCAAACTGCTTCGCGGCGTCTTCGTAGGCCTGTTTCCGTACTTTCCAGTTCTGCCGGGTTAGCCCCCGTCCGTCCGTCCACCCGGTTGCATGTGTCTGCCGCCGCCGTCTCACCTTGTGTGCAAATCGGTCGGGCAGCGGCAAGGAGCTAAAGTCCTCTTCGGGTTCTGCCATTGTGTGATGTCGGACGCGTTGGTCGGGGCGGCTTGTGGATGTCGGTCGTCTGTCGGTCGTCTGTCGGTCGTCTTCGGGCTCGTCTCGTCTATGTTGAGGATCGTATATAAAAGTCTGACAAGGAAATGGATATGGTATGGGTATCGTCGGGTATCGATGGGTATCGTCGTGCCGTCGTCTGTCAAGCAGTCGTCGCGTTGTGATGTCGCGTCTTTCCGTGGTCGCGGTTTAGGCCTCTGCCGTCACAAGGCCCAAGACCCCAGCTGTCGCCTTGCGTGGGGTAATAAAAATAAACATAAGCCGCCCTACAGCACATCACGTGCTACTACACGTGTAGCCGCGCCAACAGGACCCCTATGTCGTCAGGGGCAACACCACTGGCCAATGAGATGAGCTGTCCAGCGCCGACGCTAACCGAATACAGCGTCCGCTAAAACACAAGCCACAGCGGCGGATGGGCATTTTGCTGTCGCGAAGCTTCTATCTCAAGCATCACGGTCGCCTTGTCGCGTCTTGAACGTCGTAACCATGAGGTCGTTCTTTTGATTTATGTCTGATCGTCTCTCACGGATGGAGGCCTGTCTGCCGTTCACTTTGGGTGTTTCTTGTTGGGATTGGATGTTCTCCTTCTATGAGACGTCCTCGTACTTTTTCGGGTTTTGTGGCATATTGGCTGTTCTATCTTTTCTTTTCTCTTCTTTCTTTTTCTCTGTTCTCTTCTTCTTCCACAAAGCACCATGTCAACAGACCTCATACAACCCTCTCGTGCATTCATTGTCCTGTGACCTTTGTCCTGGCAGACGGGCTGCAACAGATGTTGGTACGGAACCGCCCCATCAGGTACCTTGCCTGCTTGACGCTGTTGAGCATCCGGTCGAGCGCGGCAATGGCAGTCTGTAGTCCCGAGCTTTGCCGGATGCCAATGGTGTGTTCCACGCTCTGTGTTTTGGTGCATATATTCAGCGTGTCAGTCGGAACGTCATTGACACGGAGTCCGACGTACGCCGTACATGTTTCAACACGCACGATGTGTAGAGAACAAGACGCAAGACGACGAGGCGCTTCATCGTGTTTGAGAGCATACGCACACAATGTCGACGACGCCACTGCGACCCAGACCGCGACCGTCGCGACGCAGCTGGAGGCGGCCTCTGTCACCGCGCCGGCCACAGCGCTGCCGCCCTCACGACGGTGTACTTACGCTGCCGGCGCGAACGGGCGCGCTGAAGCAGTTTGCCTCGGCGGAATCGATGCCTGTGATGGGCCGCGAGAACCCCTTTGCCAACATTGTCGATGACATTCTAACACACCAGCGCCGGCGACCGGATTCGGGATCGGGCCATGACCCCTGAGTGCCCTCGTGCTCGGCGCGCATCTGCCATCTGCCATCTGGCATTTGCCACCGGCCTGCCCCATGCGCATACAGCCCAGTCTCCAGCGTGGCGTCGTCGTCTCGTCTTCTCCCGCAAGCAGACGCTCACGATGCACTACGTTGCAGTGACGAGGGTGCATGCGAGGGACAATGTGCGCAATGTCTCAAAGAGCTCGTTCTTCATGTGTCTTGGCCGTAGCCCCATGATGTACTGGCCCGTGTACCATCCAAAGACGGATGACGCGGCCGGCAATGTGTGATGTTTGCTGTCCTCCCTCTTGTTTCATAGACTATGCTCTGCAAACTTCGGCTCTCCGGCCCCTCACGACCTGTTTCGCCGCATAAGCCCTATTTTCTCACCCCAACTTGTTCTCTCATCCGTGTTTGTCTACGCCCCCTATACTTTGTACGCGTCATGCACGGTCGATGGATGGGAGACCAGGCAATGCCGAGCATCCCAACCAACCGCCCGTGTGTAAAACCTTCACCCCGAGACGTCACGTAGCGACCAATACAAGAACACCAAAGGAAACAAAACAAGGCAACGCAGTCAGGACGCAGCCAGCACATACCGTACGGTGCCGCACACGATCTTGGAGATGGGCGGGCGGTCGTCGGGCATCGCTTGGGGTCGACCTCACAGGCGACAATACTGGGGTCGTCTTGTGCCGTCTTATGCCGTCTTGTCAGCCTTCACCTTGAACGTCATGGCGGCCACGCGTTTCTGTATTCCGGTGTCCGGGGCACCCTTTTGGGGGTCGAGACGTCCAACAACCCGGGAATGTGGGCTCTTGTTCAACGTAGCATTCGGTGTGAGGCATTTGTGGCGCTCGTCCTTGTTTCTCTCTCACGCCCCAGATGTCTGCAGTGATGACGAGAGCAGGACTCACATTCGTGTCCGGTTCCTCTTCGTGGTCTTCTCACGAGGCTGTTTCCGTTCTCTCTGTAGCTGGTGGCTTGCCGCTCTCGTATTCGAGCCGCCGTTCTTTGTTTTCCTGTTGTCGGACAGCCTCTGGCAGAGTCTGATCCGTGAGGGAATGGCCTCGTTACGTGTGGCTTGCTTATCGTTGGACCGCAGCACAAACTGCCTCTTTGAGCAGACGAGACCAGGTGAGAATCGACAAGAACCGACGTCGACGACGGAAGAACGAGACGCCCCAGAGACTCGCTAGCCTTTTTGGCGGCCTGTCGAAACAAATCGGACAATCAGGTTGCGCGTCGATCAACGTTTCTTGAGGCGGACAGCTTGGTACGGAACTTGAGGTACTTGCATCTCCGGGCCACTGTTGCATACATATAAGCAAAAGACAGCTGACACCACCTCCCACCCAACACGACGGGCTGGCAGTATGACATCCGGCTTTTGTCTCTCCCTCTTCCCAGAACACGAGACCGACGTCGAGATCTGCGAAGCTCAAGGGGGGTAGAGTCGGGGTGTGGAAGAGGCACCCATGGCCAGTCGGGACCGTCTGCCTGGCTGGCAGCCTGGATCGGAAAGAGAAACAGCAAGACGACAGAGCAAGGCCGCGTCGACGGACGCGAGAGGGGATAGAGATCGTGGGGGCGTTCCTTGACACGCTCGCTTGATCGGCCGTCTATAAAAGACGGATGAGGTCCCCTCCTTCATCAGTATGACTTTCCATCTCACCAGCAACAAGCATCTCTTCAGCACAACCACCAGCACAGAACAACCGCTACCACCCTTGCCTCGATTTGATTCAACCATTTACTTTTCGCACCTTCACCACCACCACCAACATGAAGTCCTCGGCCGCCCTCCTCGCCGTCGCCGCCACCATCGTGGCCGCCTTGCCTCCCCTGTCGGCCGCCAACGCAAAGCCAAACGCGACCCGTGCGCCTTTGGCACCTACGCCTGCCAGGCCGACGGCGCCGGCATCCAGATCTGCACCATAGACGGCGCCTGGGCGCTGGTCGGCCCCTGCCCGGCCGGCACCACGTGCGCGGACCTGCCCCAGAACGGCTTCGACCTGCCCTTTTGCACGTCGGGCCCGCCCAAGGCCCGGCGCGAGGCGACGCTGCCCGTGCCCGTCCACGACGGCTGGTGCGCGACGGCCGGCCAGTACACGTGCGACGGCCGGCACGCCATCCAGGTGTGCAACACCACCAACGGCCTGGAGAAGGTGGGCGACTGTCCCAAGGGCGCGCACTGCGGCTACATCAACAGCATCCCCTATTGCCTGGAGTAGCGGAGCGAAGCAGACACGCCTGCAGCGGTGTGGACAAGACTCTGGCGCGATCCTCTGGCGCTGTCTTTTTTTGTCTTTTTCCTCTTCTTCGTCTTCTTCGTCTTCGTTCCTCCTCTGTCTTCAGTTCTCTACTGCTAAATATCCTATCCCTTCTGCTCTTGTCATGTTCTGTTTGATCTCGTTCTTTTGTAGATTCCTCGTGGCTTGGACATTCCGAGATAGCATACGAGCATCACGTGACACACAAGCAAGCACTTGACAAGTTCAACGTCTTTCCCGTTTTCCGACGTGATATCGTGTCTTTGAAGCATTTCCGTCATTCGCCCGCCTCAAGAAGGCGCACCCGCGTCCTGCCTCTTCTTTGGCAACGAATAGCCGCCCAGCTTGACCAACAGCTGGCCCGCCTCGCCCATCAGCCGTGTGACGTACGACACGGAGTCCAGCATAAAGAAGCCGCCAGCAACAGGCCGCGCTGCTTGCGCTTGTCCGAGGCGTCGGACGTGACCAGGGTGAAGACGTAGGCGGCGGCGTAGGACGGCACCGTGTAGAGCTGGGCCTGGAGGTTGGCATAGCCCAGGCTTCCTGCTCGTGGCCCGTTTCGTGTCTCCGCCCGTGTCTCCCGTGCCACCCTTTGGTTCGGGGACGCTCGAGGTATTCCGTGCATGGGTGACTGTCGTGGTTTGCGTCTTCTCTCGGTGGAAATACGACAAAGTATGGCGAGAAGAAGCGTTTCCAGTATGGGAGACCTCAATGAGATGCAATGTAAAGAGTCCACGCTCGGCGGGAATCTTGTTGACCACAGAGGGTACCGAGGGAAAGATTTTGGTACGTAAGGAGCAGGAGATTGCTAAACGAAAGAAAAGCGGCTGGAAAACTCTTGTGCTTATCGATTGCTTTGCCTTTTCTAGCCGTGTCAAGGATATGTCCGACAACTGGCCTTCAGTCATATGTAGTCAGCATACTCTCCAGAGTCTATATTCGTATTGACCAGTAGACAAACATCACTGTCTGACCCAACATTGCCACCACCACCTCCCATACCCTTCTCGCAATGGCCACCGCTCACGACTACCCGTCTGCCCCAACCTCAAGGGCAAGGTCGCCCTCGTCCTCGTCCTCGGCCAGGCCCGCATCCCTGGCGCCACAAACACGCCCGACAGCTGGAGCAACGGCGCCACCATGGCCTGGATGCTTGCCCACAACGGCGTCCATCTGTACGGGTGCGACATTGACCTTGCCGCCGCGCAGCACACCGTCGAGCGTGTCCGCAGCGCGTACCCGCGGCCGTGGTCGACGTCCAGACTGCCGACGTGACGATCTTGTCCGATGTTCGGGGCCTGGTCGACGCCTGCGGCACCGTGCTTGGCCGCATCGACATCCTGGTCAACAACGTCGGCGCCACGGCCTCGGGCAACCCGGCCTCGCTCCCCGAGCACGCCTGGGATGCGCAGTTCAGTTTGAAATAAAGAGCGTCTACCAGAGCATGCACGCGGTGCTGACGCACATGGAGAGGCGGCGGTGATCCACCTGATGCGGGTGACGGGCTCTTGTATGCCAGCAAAGGCATCCGAGCATCCGAGTGGACGCCCTGGCCCGGGCCGCCTGTTCACACCGCTCGTGGAGAGAATGGCGACGAGCAGCGACCCGGCGGAGAAGCAGACCTTTCAAAAAATTACACAGCACAACGTGCCCATGGGCCGCATGGGCAGTGCGTGAGACGTGGCGACGGCGGGGGTGCACCAGAGTAAGGTCTACACGTTCCATGGACGGATCATGTATCAATGACAGATGGCATCCAGACCAAGCCATGACTGACAAAGTAGTACAGATGTTTACGCTTTGGACGTCCGTTCCACGGCACGCTTCGTGTTTGGCCCCGTCGCCTGCGTCTTCCCCTCAGGCTCACGGCTCACGCAGTGATCCGCGCCGTGACGACCTCGTGTTGCGGCGGCTGTCCGTGTCGTCCACCCCAAAGACGCTCCTGCCAACAGTGGCATCGGAAGGCGGTAGAGCCGCGTCGATGCTGCTGTCGCCCACGGCCGAGCTGGCCGTGGCCGACGGCGTGGCATGGTCGTCGCGCAGTGCCGACACAATCTCCAGCTCCCGCGTGACGGACGGGCTCATGGGCGCATAGCGCTCGAGAAAGCCAAAGGCAAAGACGCGCCACGATGCAAACGTGGGCGGCACAATGGCTCTGAGCTCGGGGACGGCGGACCGGTCGAGCGTGTACAGCAGCAGGAGCATGCCAAACAGCTGCGTGCAGATAAAGTACTTGAGGTACAGACAGTCTGGCACGTTGAGCGTCGGCCGGATGATGGAACACCAGCGCACGGCACAGTCGAGGGCGTCGCGGCACTTGTCGAGGTCGGCGGCGGACATCCAGTCCGGGTGGTGGAGGGCGCGGTGCAGCAGCGGTCGCCGGAGATGGTAGCGGGCGATGCAGTAGCGGGCCTGCAGCCAGGGCACGACAAAGACGTTGGCGGGCGTCAGCGGGCCGTCAAAGCGGGCGTCCGGGTCGCCATACGAATGCTTGGTGTCGTCCTCCCACTGCAGGTAGTTGGGAAGCTGCGCGCGCCACTGCTCGAGCTGGTGCGTGAGCTCGTCTTCCAAGGCCTGGGGCGGGTAGTCGGAGCGCGCCATCGTGGTGGCCTGGGAGGCGGCCTCAATGGTCTGGCCCGACGCCAGCGCCTTGCCGCGGTTGGCAAACAGGCTGTCGCAGAGGCGCGTGAGAATGATGCGGTGGGCGATCTGCGACAGGAAGTGGTAGTGGCAAAACGCGTCCTGCTCCTCGTCCTGCGACAGGCGCTGCCCGTCGGGTCCACCGCTGCCACTGTCCATACCACGGCCGCCGCCGAGCGAGGCAAACGACGACACGCCCGAAAACTCGACAAACTTGGGCAGCGGCACCCGGTCTTCGTAGTTGAGCAGGTTCGAAACGGGCACGTCCAGCTCCTGCGTGAGGACCGCCTCGAACATGGCCGTGATCCAAAAGAGGCGCGCCTGCATGTCCATGGTCCACTCGTCGCAGTCTTTGGGCACACATGCCCAGAAGCTCGTGCAGCACGATGCCGCGCGGCTGGCGTGTGCCCACCAGTCAAAGGGGCGGACGAGCTGCGAGTAAAAGAGGCCGCACAGCAGATGGTACTGGCACGCCTGCATGCTGCTGTCGCTGTTGAGCATGCCGATGCGCTTGCGGGCTTCGTTGAAGAACACCAAGCCGTCGTCCCACGCGTCGGTTGTCCTGGTCAGCAGCATATGTGCTGCCCGGCGCGGATGGTCGTAGGGCGACGCCGTGGCGTCGGCGTCGACGATGCCGGCCTCCCGCAGTGCTTTCTTGCCCAGCACGCCCAGCGCCATGGTCACCAGCACAACGCAGCTCTCCATGTTGACGCCGAAGCCGTGCCAATGGCCACGCCGAGGCTGTGCTGGTTGAACAGCCGGCGGTCTAGGATGGGATTGCCCTGGTTGAAGGTCGCAAAGTACTTGTCCCCCAGGTCCTTGATCACGGCCACGTTGAGCTGGGGCAGCCAATTGTCGCTGTTGTCCGCGAGGAGCAGTGGCGGGACGGGCAGGGGTGGCCGACGCTGCTCGAGGACCGTGGCGGCGGCTGCATCGTAGACGTAGGCTCTGTCTTGGCTGTTGATGTTGCCGTGGCCGGTACTGCTTCCCTGGTTGTGGTTTTTCATAAAGCTGTTTGTGTCGCTGTGGCTCCGGACGCCGCTCTTTTGCAGCAGGTCTCGGATGGCCGGCCAGTTGGCCAACTGGCGGATGGGGTACTGGATCACGGGTACATGTCGTGGCCGTCGAGGAGGCTGAGGTTGCGGATACGGGTAGGAGGATGGGCTGGCGGCCGACAGCAGAGCGTGGATCCCATCACGACTGTAGGCACTTCCGCCGATGGCGAGGCCAGATCAGCGGCCGGTGGCTGGTTGCTGGTGTTGCTCAACCGCCGGTCTCGTGCTGCAAACATGGCCGACGGTGACGGCATGGCTACGGCGGCAGCGGCTGCCGGTGGTGGTGGTGGTGGCGGCACAGCTGGCGCTGGTGGCAACTGTACTGGCCGCGGCGCCTGACCGACACTCCGCCCATTCCAGTATCGCTTTCGCCGTCGATGCCGATCGCGCGCCGCCATTGTGTCGACATCGCCCGCATTGTCGTCGTCTTCGTCTTCGTCGTCGTCGTCGTCCTCGGCACTGCTCCCTCGCTGCACCAGCAGCTGGCCCTCTTCAATCTTGGCCTCAATCCGCTGCAGCGTGTTGAAGATCATGCCCAGCGACACCTCGTTCTTGGTCGCCTTGCGCTCGCATACTTGCACTCCAGCCCGCCTGTTCGACACAGTCCGCAGGGGTGCCCGCCATCGCAGCGTGTCTTCTTCTGGCGGCAGATTTCGCACGCCTGCCGCGAAATAAACAGCCGCTGCCGCTTGGGGGCTACAGTCTCGTCAATCTCCGCGGTGTCGGTGCCCCAGACAGCCTGCATTGTGGACGGCCACAAGACCTGGATTGCCGACGCGGGCAGCAGGGACAGGAAGATGAGAACGCCAGCCAATTAGCACATGGCACTCGCCAAATGCAATATCGCAAGCAGCGTCTCCTCTAGCATGTGCGCCAAGCGTTACGCCGTTTTCCGTGCTGATCTGCAGGCCCGTGTGTTGTTGTTTCGTGCAGGATGCTGGTGGTTGTTGCTTTGAGAGATGATTCATGGAGATGCACAGGTCGCCCCGGGCGGGATGAATCTATTTCGCCCGAATGCACTAAACCGAAAGGGCGTTTGTACGGTGCTTATCTAAGCGTGCTTATGTAATCCATACATCGTCCTCGAGCCGTCCGATATCTCTTGTTTATTTACTCCCATTTCACAACGTGTCACATTCGTCAAGCAGTACATCTTTTGAAGATCCTCTCTCAAGTGTTTAGGGTCCTATGACTGTGCCCAAAGCCGGGTCTGCTGCTCGTCAGGTTGGTGTGATTGTTGATTGTGCGTCCCTGTTGTGTCGTTTGTCCTGTCTTTTCGCAGTGTAGCCTCCCTGTCACCAGGGCATACATGATTGTTGCGCGTCATGGAAAGGCTGCTTTGGTTCGTATGACATTTATAGATACTCGACATAGGCAAGTTCAGCGTAGTCGCTTGCCTCTTAGTGACTGTTATCACGTAGCCATAAAACCAGGTACTCTGCACGCACCTCCTCTCGGAAAGTCCTTGGCTACAAGATCACGTACACCGTAACACTTGTCGGCCGTCTTCCACCAACAGAATACGGCTGGTAAAGCAAAAACTGTACTTCTACTATCGTAGTGACCGGAAGCGAAACCATGCACAAGAGGTCTGGCTCAGGCCCAAGGCTGTCGGCGACACGCAGTATGAATCTACAAACCCTTCTTCGTCTTCCTTGCAGTTGAATGGATCGCTTCTGCAAGGACTGTTCACCTCTCCGGAGCAAGGCGATAGCCTTGTGAAGAGTGTCTTGCTGTATTGTACTCAGTTTGCATTTATTTTGCCGTATATCTTCCACCTGATACACCTGCTAAAGGTAACACACCTGTCTGCGAGTAGATGCAAGAATAGCATCGTACTAGCCCTGTGGGTTAGAGACTTGCCTGACAAAAAGAACAAGACAAAATACGAGCAACAAAAGAAAGAATGACAGGAGAGGGGAGATGGGCGAAATGAGTGAATGAGTTGGACAGTTTCAGGGCGGAATAGGTGGGACTTGGCGACCTGCAGGTCGCATGAGACGGAGTATGGCAATTTCGGGCCACATGACACATACTGTTTTCTGACGTCGCATGTTGACTGGGCACTACCTTGATTTGTAAGGCAACCACTGAAGAACAGTGCTTTTTAGTTCTGTGCACAAGTCGACACTGCTCCAGTCTAACATTGAACATTTCGACGCCGTAGGTAGCAAAAGGAGACAAAATCTGTAGCGAGATGGCCATATGTCAAGGAGCTGGCTGTCGCAAGATTTCAGCCTAATCAAAAAAGAGGTAGTGGCCAACTCAGATCCGGGCCGCTCCATAGAATGACGGGACAATCCGCGTTGCGGGTAGACAGCCCACGTCTGCGCCACGCTGCTTACTTTATTCTCGAATTTTCGGATTTACGAAGTAGTACCGTTGGTGATCCCAATTATTTCGACCTGATAGTTTTATGAAGGACTTGTCGTTAGGGCTGTGTGTGTTGTTTTCAACGGTCTTCGTAGCTGTCAACAGCACGATTGTCAAATTGCCCTAGCATGCGCCATTGCTGGAACCTTAAACGACACGATGTTATTGCTCAACGTCCCCGCGAGATACAGTGGATGGTACCGAGATTCCAGAGGGGCGTTTCCCAGGACTTGGTAATCTTGAGGCTTGCAGGGCACCCCTCGACCAGCTACACCTGTACCGTACTCATGGTGACTTGTCAAGTACAATGTCATTGTGACCGGTCAGGGACCACGTTCATCGATTTTGAGACTTCGGTTCCTGTTGGCACAGAGAAATGGAGCAGCAGTACAGGGACGAGGAAAGCAGAATCTGGAAGCTAAGCTCGTCGACGAGTCGAGAGCCGGCCGTCCTTGGTATTGATGCAAACTGAATAGAAGCCTTTCGAAACCGTATGGGTCATCACCCCTTCCTTACCTTGGTCATTGCACACGGCATCCAGGGCATTCACGCGCGCTCATCATTAGTTCTTCTCTACTTATCAAGTCGCACTTCCCCCCATCCTTGGTATGCTCGGTACACCTCACAAATAAGCTGTCTACATCATGGCCACAGCTGTAGTAGATAAACCACTGGGTGCAGATACTGCGCTGGAGAGGCATACTGCTCACGGTTTGTTTTGGAAGTGCGATGGTGAGATGGATGCCTACAGAAGTGTTAGCAGTGGGAGACGTATACTCTCAGTAAATCCTCTTACAAGTTACGACCGACAGACTTTATCGCTGGGTTCTGATCGACAGACTTTATGGTTGGGTTCAATCGTGCCACTGAGAAATAAGAAGAGAGTGAACAAGAAACGAAAGAGGCTCGATTTGCGTGTATTTCAACCCCGCGACACCCCGCTCAAGACCAAGGATATGAATGAACCAATTAGAGAACTGGCAGAGGAAGACAGTGATCCCGCATTCACCCGATTTAGAATCTTCCATGTTCGTTCTGGAATAGCCTATTTCGCCCTCTCTTGCTTCACTCGGAGAAGGACCTGTTATAAGCCTTTGTGACTTACGTACCCCTTCAGCAGGGCCCATTTCGAGGCCATGGTCAAGCGCGGTCAAGGTGACACTTGGTCTTGTTGCTTTTTCTCCTGTAGGCACGGTATCTGCTCAGCGTGCTTTACAAATGACTCCTATATCTCTGTTCTCTTTTGCTCTTTATATCTCATTCTACTTGAACTCGAGGCATTGGCTTTGGAATAGTGAAGGCGGGTAGAGGCCACCCTTCTTGTTCTTGTTTGTTCTACGCGTGGTTGGCTTTTGTTGGAGTCCTTTTCTAGCCCTCTGTGGCTGATAAGCGTGGTTTGCTTTTGGTTGGAGTCCTTTTCTAAGCGCGACTTGTAGGCTGGACCTTGGACCCACTGCTATCTCATCTGCGACTATTTATTTTCGTTGGCTTTTGAAAAAATCTTGGGATCTTTTTGGATCATCATCGTTTCTTCTCAGTCCTTGAACTATCTGAATGATCGTCGTCATTATCACCAAACAAGAACGCGTCTCCTTTTGATCAAAGGAGATTTCCCAACAGTTGGTACGTGCGACGAAGAGAGAGAGCAAAAGCCAACACTTGTAGAGATTTCCCAGCAGTTGGTACGTGCGACAAAGAGAGAGAGCGAAAGCTAACACTTGTAGAGGTTTTGCCTGCCCGGGCATCCGCCCGGGCAGGCGGAACTGTGCGCCAGCATTAGCACTCTGATACTCTCGAACCGCCGCTCAACGATACCTACGACACCGATCACGACCTCCCTCCACATCTTTCTTTCGTTCTTGTGTTGTTGTGGTTGTAGGGACGTTTTCCTGATGCCGTCTCGACACCAGGGACGCGTCTTGTGACCTTGGTTTCTGGGTTTGTTTTGGTGTGTGTGTTCTTTGCTGTGCGCCGCCAGGGTGTAGCTGCGCCCGCCCTCAAATACATTGACGAGAACGCCAAGGGGGCAGTTGTTGCCGAGAGGAAGATGTCAAAGGAAGGGCATAGGTCGGTGCTGTAGTTTGCTTCAGTCTGGCCGTTGCAAACTTGGCTGTAGGTGGAAGATGGAAGAAGCGAGTGTCAAGAAGACCACATGCTTTATTCATCTAATACCTCATGTGGAAAGTCGCGTCTGGTGCGATGTGTTTCTGATTGTGGCCAGGCTTTCTACATCTGTACATCCTACCATCGCGATGGTGAGCGCGGCCGCATGACAGCCGACCAACAGGATTGCACTGTAGTCAGGTATCCCGTCCGACATCGCCTCGGATGTTGGGTTGCGTGCTCTGTACTCGAACATGCGCGCTAGAATAAGACGCTGATACATTATTCCTGTAATCTCGAGCACGTAACACACGCCACCGTGGCTGGGGCACTGCCCGCAATAGGATGCGACGTCACTGACGAAGAACAGCTTCCCGAGTGCCGACTTTGTTCGTGATGACAGTACGTCACGAGGCTCCCGGGGCTTTGTTTCGCGGCCAACGCTCGGGACGGCGCGTGCCACCGGTCCTCGGTCGGTGCCATCCCATTGGACATGAACCGGCACTTTTCTGATGGTCCCGTCCTTTTTACACTTTCTGTGCTCAAACTGTGGTTTGGGGGTTTCCCCTTTTCTTTTTATACTTGGCTTTCGGATGGCAGCGTGGGCAGCCGATTTACGTACTTTGTACAGATGGGAAATAATCGCCTTTAGATGCCATTTCTGCCTTTTGCATAATCTGTCATGTTTCTCAGCTGGGGTTTGGCCCAGTACAATTCGCCGGTCGTCTCGAGCAGTCTGTTGCCACGAATTTGAATCGATCATTGTGGTCGACGACTGGAGCGTTCTGTCCCAGCTCTGATGCTTTCGATTATCTACCATAGATATAGCTGCGACACATGACGTATGGCCGTGCGGTCTGGCATCAGCACCCCCTGTTCGATCACGGTCGTTTTCTCGCTTCATCGCACATCTACTACTCCCTTCAGTCCCCCTCGTGCCCTACTTGCTGATGCGGTAGGTTGACCGTTGGCCTCGTGAAGATCCTCGACCAAGTGTGCTCCATTCAACTCCTCCCTTGTCAGGAGAAGTGTCGCTCGCATGTCATGCCAGGCGGCTCACGTGATGTGAATCATGGGCGTTCGGCCATGCATCGAGCATAGACAACGAGACCATCCACCCCCTGCACGACCAAACGCACATCACGCCGACCTCGTGCCGCGCAACATCATCATCAGCAATGGACGTATTGCGGCCCCTGCGGACTGGGGGTTTGCCGGCTGGTATCCCGAGTACTGGGATATCCCAGATCCAGTTTGATGCTTTTGCACGTCCGGACTGGTACTGCCAACGCCACCTCTCCGTTTGTTCTCAGACATCGTGCTCGACCTCGTCGACGGTGGGCACCCGGTGGAGGTGCACGCCAAAGTGCGCGTTGACGTCCTTGATGACGTCGTACAGCGCCTTGGTGTCGGCCTGCGAGACGCCCAGGCGCCGCGTGCCGCGAATGTGCCACCACGTTTCGGTTCTGAGGTTCTGCGACATGATGGCCGGGAAGACGACCATTTCCGTGTCCAGGTCGTCGAGCACCTGCCGGTCGCCCAGGTAGAGGCCGTAGGTGATGTGCTTGGACAGCCAGATAAAGTCCCTGTGCGCGTCAAAGAGGCCCAGGGTGTCGGACGCGTTGTGCTTGTAGATCTTGGCGTACCAGTCCATGGCGCGCTCGAGGTTGGCGTCGTCGCACTGCCAGTCGGCCCGCGTCTCGGAGTAGTCCTTGTCCTCGGGGCGCTCCAGGGCGCTGATGGCCAGGATAGCCTCCAGCGGCTTGCAGACGCCGACAATCGACACGGCCTTGACCAGCGCTTCGCGGAGGCGGCGCACCAATGCCTTGCGGGCGTCGGATGTGGCGTAGGCGGGCTGGGCCACGAGGTAGGCGTAGAGGTGCGCGGCGGCTTCGGGGTCCGGGCCGGCGACCATGCAGGCGATGACGACAAGGTACCAGCGGTCCTGGGGGCCCAGGATCGTGGGCTTCAGGACGGCCTCGGCGCGGCGGAAGACATCAACGAGGGCCGCAGGGGCATCGGGCACCGCAGGTGCCGCCGTAGATGTAGCTCTTGAGGTCAGTACAGGAGAGAGTGTTGTGATCCCACGCAGGCGAGGAACACACCTTGTGACATGATGGAGTTGTGCGCCGCAGTGAGATGCGATGCGCGGCGAAATACTCGTAGGCGCGTGCAAGGTGCGGCTCATGTCATGGGGTAGGGATCGGCGCAGTTCTGTTTCCTTCTGCAGTCGGTTTTTGTCTCCTGGTTCGTTTCTTCTCGCGAAGCGCTCACGTCTCACCACCTCGCTCCACTCAGCATGCCAAACTTGGAGAGCCCCCCCACAGTCGCACGCTCGGACAGTGTCAGCGCCATCGATTCGCACAGCCCTTGGGTCGTGCTCCGTATTGAAACAGCCGCCCAAGACAGCTTGTCGGGAGGAAGATCCCGACGATCGGTGGCACATCTCCGCAATTCGATAACCACCCCACCAAATGCGCCCTGTTTTCCCCTCATTTCGATACGTAGCGTCTGCTGTTCCCCACGACACCAGCGCATGACCCATCTTCCTCTGGCCTATCGAGACGGCAGTGACTGGCCTCTTCGCATCAGCTGCGTCCTTATCCTCGGCAATGGCTGCATTGCAACACGCTGGCAACGCATCTTCCGCCAGACCGCCAAACCCACAAGTCGGGCTCCACCCGCCCCAGCTCTCCAGACACCCCGGAATGGCATCCCCGGAATGGCCATGTTGCATGATGGGGGATGGCAAATGGTGATCGTGTTCACATTCCATTGTGGATGGCCACCGAGCCACCAGCACACTACTCAGTAAGGAGGCACGTCGCTTCTTGGCCGTTCCCACCAGCTACTTCGTAGAGCAGTGATGGCCGCCTCTAATCGCCGTTACCGTACCCAAACTGTCCAAGATCAATGCGGCTCCGCTCCCTCTTGTCTCTCCCAAACGTCCTGATGCTAGCCCGTTGCTCGAGACGCGCTGCGTTCCGGTCTCAAGATGCACTCTGCCCAGCGCAGTCTTTCCCCGCACGAGATACAAAGGCCAGCCATTCTCTTGCTTCGGGCCTATGGCGCATCTCAACCGATCCTCGATTCCGCGTCTGATGGGCATCGGGGCAACGGCGACGGCAGTCTCCAACGTGCGTTTGGCGGAGTTTAGTACGGACATGGGCTTGGTTGTCATCAGGGGCACGACGCGACACGGGCAAGCTGCGCAGCCTCCCGGACGTCAAGAGGAAAAGCGCCCCAGTCATGATCTGTCGCGTACACATGCCGCATAGAGCGGGAAGCATAAGGCGTATATAGCTCCCTTGCCTCTGCTCCCTCTCCAGTGACGGGCGCCATTCTTCTTCTCCGCTCTGCAAGAAATATTTACACTTCCCCCACGCAGTCCTCCCTCATCCCCAACGACAAGTCGTTCTCAGACGTCCCTCGCCACATCATCACAAGCCGACCTCTCACACACGCACACACTCACACTCACGCTCATAATGGGTTCCGTTGCTGCGTTGGCCGACCGGCTGCCGCACGATAACCGGCTCGAAAAAGACTCGTTCAACGTGGCGCCCGCCGTCTTTCCCGACGTCGTTGTCCCCAAGGGCACGGATGCCCGCAAGGTCGCCGCCGACACCATTGCCACCATCAACAAGCACATCGCCACCAAGGACTACAAGAGCGTGGGCGCGCTGTTCGCCGACGAGGGCCAGTGGCGTGACCACCTGGGCGTGTCGTGGGACTTCCGCACCGTCCAGGGCCCCGCCAAGGTGGCCGACTTTCTGAGCGTGTCCTCGGCCGGCCAGCAGCTCACGCGCTTCGAGGTCGACGAGTCGGAGCCCCAGCGGGTACCGGCCGTGGGCACCCTCGATGCCTTTGGCAAGAGCCCCTGCGTCGTGGCGTACACGACCTTCACCAGCTCGGTCGGCACGGGCCGCGGTGTTGTGCGCCTGATCCACGACGCCGGCTCCGGCGCGTGGCGGATTTATACCTTTTACACGGCCCTGCACGAGCTCACGGGCTTTGAGCAGCCGCTGGGCCCCCGGCGGCCGCTGGGCGCCAGCCACGGCGGTGGCCGCAACATGAAGAACTGGCGCGAGCAGCGGGACGAGGACAGCAACTTCACGGCGGCCGAGCCGTCTGTGCTGGTGCTGGGCGCCGGCCAGGGCGGCCTGACGCTGGCGGCGCGCCTCAAGATGCTGGGCGTCAAGACGCTCGTGGTCGACCGCGAGGAGCGCGTGGGCGACAACTGGCGCAACCGCTACCGCCAGCTGGTGCTGCACGACCCCATCTGGTTCGACCACATGCCCTACATGCAGTTCCCGGCCTTTTGGCCCATCTTCACGCCCAAGGACAAGCTGGGCGACTTTTTCGAGGCCTACGTGTCCCTGCTGGAGCTCAACGTGTGGACGCGCACCGAGATCACGTCGCTCGCGTACGACGCCGCCGCCAAGCGCTACGACGTCACCCTCGAGCGCGTCGTGCCCGCCACGGGCGCCAAGGAGACGCGCACGTTCCACCCGCAGCACATTGTCCAGGCCACGCACTCGGGCAAGAAGAACATGCCCGAGGTGCCGGGTATGGCGTCCTTCAAGGGCGAGCTGCTGTGCCACAGCTCCGAGTTCCCCGGTGCCAAGCCACCGCCCGAGAACGCGCCCCATGCCGTGCGCCGCGCCGTCGTCGTCGGCTCCTGCAACTCGGGCCACGACATTGCCAGGACCTGTACGAGAACGGCTACGACGTGACCATTGTGCAGCGGTCCTCGACCTGCGTGGTGTCGTCCAAGGCCATTGCCGATATTGGCCTGGGGCGCTCTACTCCGAGGCCGTGCAGGCGAAGCTGCCCGTGGACGATGCCGATCTGCTGCTGTGGAGTGCACCCACCAACATGTCCAAGGCCAACCAGGTGCAGGCGACGCAGCTCGAGATTGAGCACGACACCCAGCTGCTGGAGGGCCTGCAAAAGGCCGGCTTCACGCTGGACCGCGGCACCGACGGCGCCGGTCTCTTCTACAAGTACTTCCAGCGCGGCGGCGGCTACTACATTGACGTCGGCGCCAGCCAGCTGATCATCGAGGGCAAGATCAAGATCAAGTCCGGCCACGGCATCCAGCAGGTGACGGCCACGGGCCTGGACATGGCCGACGGCACACACTTGGCGGCGGATGTTGTCGTCTTTGCCACCGGCTACCAAAACATGCGCACGCAGACCAAGATCCTCTTTGGCGACAAGCTGGCGAGCGCGACGCGTGATGTCTGGGGCTTTGACAAGGAGGGCGAGTTCCGGACCATGTGGCGCAGCAGCGGCCAGCCGGGCTACTGGTACATGGGCGGCAACCTGGCGCTGGCACGCTACTTTGGCCGCTTCCTGGCACTGCAGATCAAGGCACAGGAAGAAGGCCTGATGCCTTATGCATAGGATAGACCGGCGGTGGTCGGTGAAAGCTCACAGACAAACTGGAATAACACTGGACAGATAGCCAATAAGCATCCATTCGATTCAAGAGGTGTGAGATAGCTGGAAGCGAGTGATCAGAGTATACATTGAGAGGCAATCCGTTGCCGACGCCGGCAACTGAGTAGTAGGGTGTGTCGTGGCTGTTGCGTGAGATGAAGAGCGGACCGAGGTGGCAAAGGTCGCGTGGTTGTGCTTCTGTGTCAGGCGACGGCGTCCGTGTCGTGATTGTTCATGGTGGGATCCATGGTTCCAGGGGCCCGGTTCTTCTTTTTCGTTTTCGTCTCTGGCTCGGCATCTCCTTTGACAGCTCTCTCGTGTTATCCAGTCGTCCAGTCGTTCCTCTTCTTCTGTTCCACGCACTGATCACAGAACCTACTTAGTCGAGTCGACGCCCTATCGGTCCGTATCATTGGGATATGGTCCTGTCGGATCCCAACATACCTAACGTGAGCGATCCTACCCTACCTGGAGCTGCTATTGTCCGTACTGCATGTCCATTCTGCCTGCTTCGTAGCGACGCAGCCGGCGTCCAGACCGGCCGTAGCTAGGGAACTCATGTTGGCGAAAATCCGTCTCGTTCCAGAATGTCCCCTCTGCAACCTTCTCTTTGCCTCTCACCGCACTACTCAATGGTAACGTCTTGACGGTCGCCTCTTGCGGACCGTTCACTATGCCTGCCCGTCTGTTTGTGCTTTGCAATGTGCAGTCCTACCGCGCGCCCGTGATGCCATGCCATGTGGCAGGTGTGGGAAACGAAGGGACACGATTACTTGTTTGGCAAATATAGCGAACGCGAAAGCGACTCAACAATATCTGTCGGATGCTGACCTCGCTTTCCTGACTCAGGTCCACTTGCCCAAGGGAGGCTGCAGGGAAGAACCGTGGCGCCATGGTGGCATGCACATGGTACGGACTTTACGAACAAAAGAGCAAACTACTAAGAAGCTCTTGTTCCTCTCGATGCCGTTTGTTGGTCGCGGCCGATACGCCTTGTGCACAAGGATGACGAGTCGTTGCATCCTGTCATCTGCTTGGCTACGTTCTGGTCATCTCCCCGTCGGAGAGCTCTGCTTTCAATAAACGAGGCCGACACCACGCCAAAACGCACGGTGATGGTATTATGTGATTGGTTGTAGACGTATATGGTGAAAATTGGGACGCTTGTAAAGGCCCTTGCTAGAAATCTGCTCGTAGGAAACAACTTGTAGGAGATGTGCATGGTGAGACCTTACACAGGCCGAAGGATATTAGGCAAAGCAACTTAAGATTCACCACTCCCATGGCCGAGATGAGCACATGACGCGCCCCGGATGGTGATGGCTTCCGTGAGTAAAGTTCCACCACAGCCTTGAAGACACGAACCAGTGTCCAGCGCCGTTGAACTTTATTTCTGGGAGCCCTATAATAGCAATGAGCAGGCGAAGAGAACCCAGCGGGATTCTGTGTCTTGTCGGCCATGATTCTACTCTGCGTCTGCTAGATACAAGAACAGCCATCGACGCGGATACGACAATCAACTGAAGCATCTAAACACATCAAAACAAACTGTATGTGGAGGAGACAAGGACAAGGGAAGGCGAGGAAGACAGTCGGCAGCGTCGGCGACGGAATCCATACAGAGATACAGACCAGACAACTGACAATGCAAAGAGCAGGTCGAGCCTCTTGCGATTGGTCGTCATGGTGCCCATCGTGGCACGACTCCTCGGAAGGGGCAAAAAGGACGGCAAGCAGGAGGCCGCGCACAGGCACGCCGCCACGAAGCCGACCGAGACGACCTGGCACATCACCAAGCCCTCCACGTTGGCGACGGTTGCCGAGCTGGTCGCGGCCCGCAGCGGACTCGCGCAGCGGTCGTCCACCATCATCGCGTGCGCCAACGTGTGCGGCCAGACGGTCGGAAGGCTATGCAAGGAACGCAGCCCGCCACACAGCGACGGAGCCGACCAGCAGCGGGCATGGACCGACGGCCAGCGCGACAGGGTGGGCCGGGCGCAGGCGGCCGGGCAGGCGGCCGCTGCGGCAGCCGAGTGTGCGAGCGTGCTGGTGCAGATGGCGCAGCACGTCGTGGCGGTGGCGCTGCGGACGGGTGTGTTTGGGGAGGCCCCGAGGACGGCGCGGACCCTGTCGACGCACAGTGGACGCCGGGCCGCGGCGCGTCCGCGCGCCTGGCCTTGACGGCCACCCGACGGTGCTTCTCGGGTAAGTGGCCGGACAGGCGGCGGTAGACGACGCGTTTATCGAGCTGAACCGCCAGATACAGTTCCAGAGGCTCCCGCATGGGTTCTGTGGCCGCCCCGAGCCCGCGTACCGCCGCCCGGAATCCCGGTGCGCGTGCGCCAGGCCACGCCCCAGCCGACACACCACTACATCCAGCCGGCCCTGCACGACTTGTACACAGTGGCGGGCCGGTGCGTGCCGAATTGCAGGAGGTGGCCGGCAAGATGGCCAAGCCGTGCTTTGCGCCCTCGCCGTGTGGCGCCGGACGACGCCGACAGCCAGCTCGCGTGCACGCGCATGGTGGCCGAGCTGGTGAGCGCCGTGCAGGGTGCGGCCGACGCGCTGGCGGTGGCCGAGTACACGGTGGTGCTGGGCGCGCGACCTCCTCAAGGACGCGGCCGAGCCGCTCGTCCGAGAGCTGGCCGGCCGGGCGAGCCGGTGCCGTTTCTGATGCGGGGTGTCAACACTTTTGCGCAGCACGAGACGGACCGCAACAGCTGGGCGGTGCGCGATGCGGCCGAGGCGGCGGCCCGGCCGATGCACAGGCCAAAGGCGCCGTCAAGGAGGCGGCGCGGATCGCGCGTCCGCCGTGCACACGGCGCGCTGGTGGACGCCGAGGGCGTAGGTGCATGTGTCGGCGCGGCTGGCCAGGTCTAGGACGTGCTCGATGGCACGGGCACGTGCGGCCGCGTGCCCTGGCACAGGAGAAACGGAAACGACTGCATCTCGCGCTGCGACGGGTCCTGTGGCGGGCCCTGGTCCCACTCGCCGGGCCACCGCTCGACGGCCTTGTCCATTGTCCACGCCGGCTGGACACGGACATCCACGAAGCCGGCGTCGGCCATTTGCCGTGCAAAAACAGCCGCCTCAATGCCGTGGAACTCGACGCCGGCCATCTTGCTGCTCGGGTGGAACCGTCGCGCCTGAGGCCCGTTGTTTTCAAAGTCCGTGAGGGCCACCTGGCCGCCGGGCCGGAGACAGCCGAAAAGCGTGCGCAGCAGCGCCGGGTGGTCGGGATGTGATGCAGCACGAGGTGGCTGATGACGAGTCGAAGCGGCGGGGCCGGGGTCGGGATCGGGGCCGTGGTTAGACCGTGGCAGTGCAGGGTCGTCGGGGTCCTCGAGCAGCACGCACACGGGCGTCACCTTGTCCCGCAGCGGGCGGTCGACCAGGTTGCTCTGCAGCTTGCTCTGCAGCGCCTCCACCATGCCCGGGGCGGCGTCGACGGCGACGATGCTGCGCACATACGGCGCCAGTCGCAGCGTCAGCAGGCCTGTGCCGCAGCCAATCTCGAGGACGTCGAGCGCCGGGGCGTCCCTCGCCATGTCGGGGTGGGCCCGCAAAAGGGCCTGCAGGGCACTCTCCGAGGCGCGGTGCACGTCCGGGTTGCGGTCCCAGGCGGCCGCCTCGGCACTGAATCGTTCGTTGCCGGCAGACATGATGGGCGGTAAATTGGTCGTGGAGAGAATGGCCAGAGGTGGATGTCGAGAGAGGCGGGATGAATCCAGATGGTGACGGCGGAATTGACTTTGGGCGTCGGAGGAGGAAAGGCGCTAGAGATGCGGGGGTTTAGGGGTTGGGGGTTAGGGCTTTGTGGCTGGTGGGTGTCAATAGTCCGATGTCGGTCGGCGTTGGCGAGTTCCGAAGGTCTGGATTGTACGAGTAGAATTAACTGCATCTTTTTTGACGAGAAGGAAAAGGGGCGAAGAAGAAGGCGGGTGAGATCTGCTGGAGCTGAAGCCAGAGGATCACGAGATTGTCCTTTTCAGGGAGTCTTTGCTGTATGAAGGACGACAAGAGAAAGCCTCTCCAGCGCTTACTTTAGATCACGGAGCACAGCGATAGGTGACAATTGACAGTACTTTAGTCGTATTTACAAGAACACAGGAACATGACGGACTACGTCGCACGACGGACGCCTTGTGAAATCAATGCTGCGTGTTGACTAATTTGGGGCAGTTCCTTGTGGTGCCGTCTTGGCCGGAACGGCACCGGTGACGTGGGTAACAAGAGAATCGACACGCAGCACTCCGTTGCTGCGTCACGCGCACGCAGTCTACGCCTTCTTCGGCACGACAATGACCTCCACAGGCACGCTGTCCGCCGCCTCCGCGGCCGCCTGGGCGGCGCCCGCCTCGTGGCCGTCGGGGATGCGGATGCCCTCGAGCTTCTCGGGCGACAGGTCCTCGACAAAGACGGTCTGCTCGACGTCGACGTTGGTGTCGCGCGTGTGCCAGAGCACGTAGGCGCAGAGCAGGAGGGACACGAGGGTCAGTAGCCACGAGACGAGCTGCTCGTTGAGGTAGGGCGTGCGCACGGCGTCGATGCCAAAGGAGACGGCGGCGCCGGCCGACTGGACGCCCTTGTAGTAGCCGGCCATGCGGGCCAGCTTAAAGGGGTCGTTGGTCAGCGACGACATGGTGTAGTAGGCCAGGCCCTGGAAGGCGGCGTCGACCATGTAGTAGGCCAGCAGCAGCAGGATGGGCGCGGCGGGGCCGGCGCTCCAGTCCCAGGGCAGGTCCGTGCCCAGGACGGCGGTGTCGCCGCGGTGGAACTTGACCTGGAAGGCGAGGCCGCCGGCCCAGACACCGACCATGAGGAGGGCGACCAGGGCGCACGTGTCAGGGCGCGCTTGCGGCGCTGGAAGGGCAGGTTGTCCAGCAGGAAGCGACGAGGACGGAGCCAGCATGGAGCCGAGGCCGGTCAGCAGCGACACCAGGGCGCGGGTGCGGCCGTTGAAGAGGAAGGCGGTCAGGGCGCCCTGGTAGGCGTAAAAGTAGTTGCTGGAGAAGAACATGGGGAACAGCACCAGCAGGCGCCAGTCCTTGAACATGCCCACAAAGGCCCGGAGCTCGGCGCGCGGCGACACGTTGGGCGCGAGCTCGACGAGCGAGCCGTCGCGGCGCACGACGGCCTGCGGCGGCAGCACCAGCCAGCTGCTGCCAATGGCCGTGAGCATGATGATGAGGAAGGCGACGTAGACGCCGGTGGAGACGCCGGGCAGCGTGCTGTGGTACTGGATGCCGAGCGCGATGGCGGCGCCGATGAGCGTGCCATCTGGAAGATGGCCCAGAAGACGGTAAAGGACCGGCCCTTGTCCTTTTCGAGCGGGTAGGCCATCATGATGGAGCCCTGGGCCGCCCAGAAGAGCGCGGCGCAGACGCCCAGGATGGCGCCGGCCAGGATGACAAACCACCGCGTGTTGTGCAGCTGGAAGGCCCAGAGGGAGCCGAGGTAGATGGCGTAGCCGGTCGTGCCCAGCGACATGGTCAGGCGGGGGCCCAGGATGTTCTACGACGGGTGAGTATGATGGCGCGGATGTGGATGACCATGAGCGGTCATCGGACCGGGGGACCTACGTTGATGCTACCCGCGACGAAGCCGGTGATGGCAAAGGTGGCGTACAGGACGCTGTTGGAGATGTCGACGAGCTGCACATCCTGTGTGCCGCCGGCGCCGAGGCCGCTGATGGCGCTGAAGATACCCACGGAGCTAAAGGCCACGAGACCGACGAGGACGACTTGCGTCCACGGCGAGTTGTAACGGACGCCGCCGAACTGGACGCCGGAGAGGGTGACCATGGTGACGGAGGGCGGTGGTGGCGAAGAAGAAGGGCGGTCGCAGAGAGAGGGGTGGTGGTGGTGGTGGTGGTCGGCTCGGCTGTCACCACGTCGTGGCGATCATCGGGGTGCAGACAGGCAGTTATATGGCCGGGGGGAGGGGAGTACGAGTAGATACGCGACATGGTCGTGTGAAAAGCATGCAAGCTTGGTGTTGCTATCTACGCCGTACGGGGCGACCAGCCAAGTCGCTGTGCCCAGCTTCCCCGCAAGAGCACAAAAGGCAGAAAAGAAGGGGGTGGGGGATTGACAGATGGAAAGATAAAAGATGAACGATAAAGGACGAAAGATGATGATGATAACAAACTACAGACAACAGACAACAGACAACAGACAACAGACAATAGACAACAGACAAGACAAGCAACAGGCGATGGCGGTATCGACAGGCCTGGCCCAGATAAGAGAAGGACAGGGACACGACGACGAGCAGACAAGACCAGTAACGTTGTATCCTTGCGACTGGCGGCCGGGCAAGAGATATGATCACTTTGTACAAAGTACGCCGTACAGCGAGCTCCGTGGGCCAGGACGAGGCCATGCCGGGCGTCGTCGTGAGGAAGCGAAGAGAGGCGATGAAAGTCGACCTGTCAGGGCTGTCAGGGCTGTCAGGGCAAGGGTTTGGCCGATGCCGACGACGGCAGTGGAGAGACCGCGTGCTGCAGTATGATTACAGGGCACTTGCGCAAGTGCAAATACGCCGTAGCCCCATCGGCCATCCGCTAGCAGACAGCGACTCCACCCGTATCGTGCATTTTCACACTTTGTTTCCGCAAGTGGAGGGAAACCGCGTACTCTGGGACGAGTTACCACTGGAGAGTGGATTTAGGCCGGGCTGGAGCTACCGCTAATGTAATCTTACGAAATACGAGTACTTCGTTGACAGGAGACGAAGATAACCACTTGGACGGCTCGCGAGCAGGCATGCCACGCTGCAAGTGACGGCTTGGATCGACGTGGATGGCCAGATGACTCGTGGTGACGCTGCTTATCGAGGACAAGAGCTCATCGCCGACAGAACAGAGCGCATCTTGGATGACTGCCGTACTCTGTACTGTACTCTGTACTCTGCACAAAGGAAGCGTCCGTAGTGGACCCTCGTTAGCAGGGCCCTAGAGCCTGAGCCCTGAGCCCTGAGCCCTGAGCCCTGGAGCTAAAGCTAAGCTAAAGCCCCAAGCTACAAAGTAAAGCTCATTCGAAATGCCTTTATCAAAGGTCCAGGCTCTTATTTGCGGTATTAGCCTCCGGTCATGCTCCGCCGGACTGCGACCCAAGGGTAGCAAAGGAAAACGTATCTTACTTCATAGCCTACGGCGTCTGCCAACGACTCAACGAAAGTAGTCGTAGAACTAACTGAACCCCTGTCGTGGACCAGTGCCAAGCCGCCGCTTGTCTCAACACGGCAGACGGCTGGCATCAGGCGCGTGTCAGTCCGCAGGTGAAGGGATCTGGCCGTCGCCGCAATGGCGGTTCGTGCGTCCAGCTCCAGGACGCCAGGCGGTGCTCGACGGCCACGCTGGTTGGCGTCGGCCACTTGGACCAACCGCATTGCATTGGCCGGGCTGCTTCGTCGTAGCGGCTTGCATACTTTGTAGACCAAATGGCAAACGCCTTGATAAGCGTTTGTCAACATGGCCAAGATAGCCCGAGCGGAAGTCGGCCGGCGATATGAGATGAAACGCTGGGCACCAGAGGGCAAAGCCGCGTTTGGAGCAGAGTGGCCGGGCCATGACTTGTAACGTCCCATCGGTGTCCAGTGGTGGGCGGCTAGACGGTAGACGCTTGTTTGACACTTGTCGTTGCGTCGTTGTGTCGTGTCATTGTGTCGTTGTGTCGTTTTGTCGCCGAAGGCGACTGGGGCACGCGAGGGACACTCAATGGGGAGAGAAAAGACGCCGACGACAGGATGCGAGCAGCCCTCGTGGCATCGACGGCCGATGCGCAATGCGTACTTTGTTATTGGCCCGGACTGTGCATCGCCATGTGAGAAACAACGTGGTCCTCCCAAAAAAGATTGGCGCGAGGTTGCTCTGTTTGACTGTTTGATTGATTCTTTCCTTTTGCCATACTTGACATTCTCCTTGATTCGTCTTGTTCTGTCTCTGTCTTGATCTGTCTTGATTGTCTTGATTGTCTCCATAGTCAAGCCGTGTTACCCCTACGTCAGACGATTCGTAGTATTGACATTGACCTGCTCACGACCCGGACACAGTCCCATCCCTTCCCAACCATGCCATTGAGTCGCACGACCAGCCGGTCACGGTCGCCATCATCGGTGCCGGCACCGGGGCGGGTAAGCCACCTCCCGTCTGATAGCCACGCCGTCCCTCCGCTGACAGACAGACCTACGCCGGCTATGCCTGGACTACCCGCACCTGGCCACCGTGGTCGCCGTTGCCGAGCCGGGCAAGCACCGCCGCACGGCCTGGCGCGCAAGCACGCCATTCCCGAGGCCATGCAGTTTGCGCGGTGGAAGGACATGATCGCCCACGGCGCCGCCACGGACGCGTCGCCGACTGCTGGTGGTGGCCGTCATGGACCAGCTGCGGCGCCGCCGTGGCCGACTTTGCCGCGCAGGGGTCCACATCTGGTGCGAAAGGCCATGGCCACGACATTGGCGAGTGCGGGCCATGGTGCATGCAGTGCGAGACCCAGGTGCCCGGTGTTGTGGCACTCGCAGCATGTGTGCGCACTCGCGTACAACCGCGCATCAAGGCCGTCCTCGACTCGGGCGCGCTCGCGATATTATCAACATCCAGCACATGGAGCCCGTCGGCAACGAGCACTTTGCGCACTCGTACGTGCGCGGCGCCTGGCGCAAAGAAGCCGACTCTTCCTTTGCCCTCATGGCAAGTGCTGCCAGTAGGCCTCCCCTTTCTCCCCTTCTCCCTCTGCCCTTTGCGCCTCAGGCCTCGGCTGACCGTCAGCGACATTGACATTCTGTCCTTTTACCTGTCCGGCCTGCGCCCCAGCAAGGTGCACTCGTTTGGCTCCCTGGGCCACTTTAGGCGGGTCGCGCAAGCCGCGCGCGGCCGGCGCCGCCACATCCTGCCTGGACTGCGCCTACGAGCCCGACATGCCTCTGGAGCGCCAAGCGCATCTACTGTGGACCGCCTGGGCCAGCCGGGCATGCAGTGGGCGTCGCTCTTTGTGGACGCCGACACGCTGGACGTGGAGAACGTCACGGACGCGCTGCGCACCACGCCGTACGGCACCTGCGTCTACGAGAGCGACAACGACGTCGTCGACCACCAGATTGTCAACATCGAGTACGAGGGCGGCGTCACCGCCAGCATGACATGTCGGCCTTTACCGAGGCCGTCTGCGACCGCGGCACGCGCATCCAGGCACCCGCGGCGAGCTGGCCGGCGACATGGTCTCGTTTGACGTCTTTGACTTCCAGACGCGCACAAAGACGCACCACGCGCCCGTCGCCGAGGGCGGCTACCACGGCGGCGGCGACACGGGGCTGGCGCGCGCCTTTGTGGCGGCCGTCGCCCAGAACGACCAGTCCCTGCTGGGCGTCACGCCCGACGACGTGCTGACGTCGCATCTGCTCGTCTTTGCCGCCGAGCGGTCGCGGCGCGAGGGGCGCGTCGTGGACTTTGCCGAGTTCCGGGCATCGTGCGAGACGGGACGACCCAGTAGCCTCGGGCTGGCGTCTGGCTGGAGTTGGTAGAGACGTCAACATGCGACCACGATACCACCGGACGTGCACTCCGTGCCAATGTGACTTGGAAGACGGGCGGACGCCGAGAAGAGAGAAAGCGTTGTGCGCCGTTCTCGCGCACCGACATTGTTCGACGTCGACGGAGGTCATGGCGTATCATCTGTATAGTCTGTACGAGTCTTATCTGTATCATCTATAATCTGTACCGTCTGCATCGTCTGTATTGTCTGGATTATAAATCACCTGCTTACCAGGATGAATAATACATACAGCTGCCAAGACACCTGGAAGCTCCGTCAACCACTAAAATCACGGCTCTTCGAGGCCCCCGGACCGCTGTGGACGTCGTTGCGCAGTGGCTCTAGCGCAGTCTGGAGCTATGGCGCCATCGCCTTGCCCAGGGACCACGGAGCATAAATCCGGCAGCTTCCCCACGCTGTCAGAGGACGAAACGACCTTGCGGACGACCTACCACGAGGCTGCCGATGCCGTAGCCATTGACGGCTAGAAGCAACATTGTGCAGCACAGCTCCATCCTAGACGGTCGTCTTCACGCGACCGGCAGCATCTGGACTATCTAGACACCCCTACAGCATCCACCACCGCCGCTCCGACCGATGCAGAGAGCTGCCAGACTCGCATTGCACCAACGAAAGCACACGCATCTCCGGGCGTTCTCCTCTCGCCCGCCTCTCGCCTGCCCTCCTCACCTCTCCTGTCCTCGGCAGCCACCCGCCGCTCCATCATGACGACCACGGGCTCCTTCCGCTACGCGGACCCGGCCACCATCGTCGACAGCGACGTCCCTTTGTCAAGCCCTGGGCCAAGGTCGACGCCGACGTTACGTCGTAGGCCGCATCGCCAAGACACGCACGGTCGCCAACGTGCGCGACGCGCCTGCCGGCGACGTGCAGGTCGACCGTACCGGCTTTGCCCTGTACACGAGCCCGGCCACGGAGACGCGCTTCGAGGACGACGACGCCATCCGCGGCAGCTACTACGCCGAGGTCGAGGCGCTGGTGCGCGCAAAGCTGTCGACGCCGCAGGAGCCGTCACCCGCGTCGTCATCTTTGACCACACCGTGCGCCGCCGCACCCCCGACGCGCTCCAGAATGTGCACGTCGACCAGACGCCGCGTGCCGCCGAGGTGCGCGTGCGCACCCACGAGGTCGCCCCGGCAGCTCAATCGATCAACGTCTGCCCCATTGGCACGCCGCGTCGACCACCCTGGGGCTCATCGACTACCGCACCGTCCAGCCCGGGACGTCGTCAAGGTCGACCTGCTGTACCCCGACCTGCCGGCGACGCCGGCGCCACGAGGTCCTGCCCGACCCGGCCCAGCTCGGCTCGACCGACGGCTACGCGGTCCAGGGCGAGACCTACACCGTCGTGCCCAGCGACACGCACCAGGTTTACTATGTCAAGGACATGCAGCCCGACGAGGCGCTCTTTATCAAGTGTTTTGACTCGCGCAGCGAGGTGCAGCCCGGCGTCGGCCGGCCGGCGTCTCCGCCTGGACGCCGCACACGGCCTTTGAGGACCCGCAGACCCGGCGGACGCCAAGGGTCGGCAGAGCATTGAGGTGCGCTGCTCGTCTTTTACGGCGAGGGCGAGCAGTAGTCACAGGAGGACTTGGAAGAGCGGGCGTTTGTCATTTGGCGAGAAGAGCTTGGTATAGAATAATGCGAGAATGTGCTGTTGTTGACCGTCAACAGTGGGAACTGTCACGGAAAGTACCATGTACAAAGTTAGCTTTTGCACACGGGACAAATAAGGGACCGCCTTCTGGACTCGCTCAAAAGATAGCCTTTGCCGTTCCAGAAGCGCCCCAAATACTCGTAAACGTACATACTGAGGCTAGCCATGTTTTAGCGTGCTCTCTGTGCTTGTTCCAAGACTTTGATGGTACGAGTAGATGCTTGCAACAGCCATGACGGGCACAGCTCTCACCAACTTATCAAAAAGCACTACACAAGACCTTACAACGGCGCCAAAACTTCAAAAACAACCATCGGCGGTACTACTTTGAATCCGATCAACGTGGGATATCGACAAGCAAAAGCAACAGGGTGTTGTTGCTTACATAAAACAATGGAATGTATCAGGATCAAGATTGGTTATGAATAGTATGGTGAACGTTACAAAATAGAGAAAACACGGCCAAACCAACGGTAGTCCCAGTCGCAACCAATAAAAAGCAAAGCGTAAGGTGCAACACGCCTTGCGCAGCCATCGCTTGTTATACTCTGCCATGTGACGGTGAACAATCAGACGATGGACGACTGCAGCGGGTCGCAGGTGAGATGTGTCAGGGCCATTGAGCCCGATGAGGGCGAGCTGACAATGCATCAAGTTTAATGACATCATGGCGCGCACACGTTCTGTGGAGCTGGTTGTGTCGTAGGTTTGAGTTTGTCGGTATAAAAAAAAGGTTTCAAACCCTTGAACGTGGCGGGAGAGGCCATGCGGCATCGGTCGAGTTCGGAACGACGCAAGTCAATCCGACGTCCGACGACCGACGACCGACGACCGACGGACCGCCGACCGCCGACTGCTCACATCTGGTCATAGAGCCGGTAGTTGTTTGTGATGTTTTGAGCGACGGGAAGATCATGCGTGGAATGAACGGATCGCCAGCCACAACAGGCACAGCAGAACGCGGAAGAGAAGCGGTTGGCCGCCATGCGACTGTCGTCGTCGCGGCGGCCGTGCTCGCGGCGGAAAAAGGCAATGATGCGGTCGGTGCGGCCGATGAGGTACGGCAGCACAACGAGAAGGTAGGCGACGAAGCCGATGAGGTAGTATGTGTTGACCATGGTGAAGGCTGGGGCGGGAGGACGGACGAAAAAGGCGGCGTGGGGGACGCAGACAGGACGATGCCGAGGAAAGCAAGGGACGATACAGTTTGAAGAAAAGACAAGAGTCCCAGACAAGAGCGCACAGATGTAAAGGACAGAAGAGGAGAGCGACATCAGGCCCTCCCGTGACCTCGACAGCAGTACATGGAAGCCGGCGACCAAACAGGTGACGTATAGTGGTGCATGCATAAGCCATCTCGTCACGAGCCGATGTGAGTATGTTGGCTACAGCGTCTTCGTCTAATAGGTAGCAGCGAAGTACCATGGATGTATCTTGTGTTTGTGGCGAGGCATTGCGTTGGACACTTGATTGTACGACGGCTGATTATACGGACATGGAGAACACCAAGCGCTGGCTACGTGAGTAGATGTATCTATACGAGATACGTTTTAGAATCAAGAGAAGATCTCAAGGTACGCGGACAAATGTCTACGATAGTAGAGGTTGTATCCAGACGCACTCGACAACATATACATTGTAGCCCCACCCGTAATCAAACGACGGCCTGCACTTTTCCGCAGTAGAGCTTACACTAGATCATCTTGGACGTTGCCATATGCATCTCGAATGGGTTGTCGGACCGCCTCGCTTTGCCGTGTCAGAGTCGACGCCGCGATGGAGCGGCTCTAGCCACCGCAGGCCATGCGACAGCCACGCTCAGCCCGTCCTCTCACAAGGATGGCCCTCCGGTTTATTGATCGGCGGTCGTGGCCGCCATGTCGCTGCTTGCGGATGACAGAGTTCTCTCGCTCTCGATTCTAGAGGTCTTCTGTTTAAGCGGTACGGCCTGTTGCTCTGCCGGGCCCCCGGAAGGGAAATCAAGTGCTGTTGCGCAGGTTCGTTGTTTTCCGTCATTTGGCAGGTTGTCCTGATCCGCCTCTTCCCCGGACGGGACTTGGCCATGTCCCTTTCCACGCATGGCCGTCTCCGCTCATAATCGCAGTGTGCGTTTCGTCCCGAGGGCTTTGTTGATTCTGTCTAGGCTGGTCTCTTTGTTCGTATCCACCTAGTACCATCCAAACAACTGAAGCGTACCTGTATATGCCACTGTATGCGATCAAGAAGCTGCAGAGAAGGACACGGGACGTTGTCCGGTCGCTTCTGTAGCCATGCCGTCTGTTTCCCGAATCCGAGTAACAAGCTTTTTCTACAGTCGCGATCATACAATCTAGTTTCCAAAGCATTGAATACTCCCCGACTTTGTCCAGCCGGATAATATGGACTTTGCTAATCATCTGTCGAAGCTTTCCCGGTCCTCGTATCCACGACGGAGTGGATGCGGCCAAAGTTGTTTTAAGCGCCGACAGGACTGCCATGCCTGCTTTTGTCCCAGGCACACATCATAGCAAAGATGTGCCCACCATGCCATGGTCCAAGTCGGGATGCAATGTTCGATATTGGCTCTCTGTTTAGACTGTCGCCTTGGACGGATGGGGATAGAATGATATCGCTTCTTCTGCGTAAGAAAGCCGTTTGCAATAAGAGGCCACTGCTCATAGCCCCCCAAACTGTCCTTTCGAGTTCCCGTCATCATATCATGCCTTCCTCAAGGTTCGTAACTGGTCCTCGAGGAGTCCGTGCTAAACCATCTATACACCGACTGAAACTCTCCACAAAGGCACGGCCCGTATTTGCATAACCGCATCGCTACAAAGGTATGGCCCAACGAGGCTTTGTGCAGTACTCTGTCTAGCGCCCTATTGCTCCCGTTTCCCCAGTCTTTTAGTTCCGCGAGTGAAGCGGGCCGCAGTAGCTCCCCTCCACTGCCAGCCGGCGCTTGTTTGGCGCCAGATGGCGTTGTGTTTTGTTTTCTGTTTCGCTGTCTTCCGTACGCCGACAACGAGTATCGTCCACAATCGGCACGAGGCGATTACATACATGGGCCGCTACCACGTCTACGGCATAACGCAGCAGAGATCCAGGGACTGTTACCGGCTCTACAAATACTGTTCGACATCCATAATGCCGGCCATCGCCCTGGGCCGTGCGCCATCTTCGCCGACAACCAAGCTGCGCTCCGAGCAACCCAGACCCCAAGTGCCACTCGGACAGTACATCCTTGCCAAAGCCCTGAGCTGGTACATTCAACTCCGCTGGATCCCGGCACACACTGCAGTTCGACCATGGCAGTACAAGCAGCAAAGATGATCATCAGGACGGGCCTCCTCGAACAGTTCAGGAACGTGCCGTCCACAGTACTCGCATATTAACGCACGAAGGGCGTCATTCAATAAGCAGAAGATGAAGGAGGGCCGGCAGAGCCCGACAAGACCAGAGACACAGAACATATGGAAAGACAGTATATTGGTGATGGTGCTCCCGCGCCCCGTAGACGGAACAACGACTCTCAGAAGAACGGCTTCGTTGGCTGACGGGCAATTCTTGCAGGAGGAAAGTTACACCAAGAAACGGGATCCGGGATTACCAGTATTAATAGTCGTACGCTGCATAGCCGCCACAAGGGCAGCTGGGTCAGTCTATAACTAAATAAGAAGAAAAAGAAATCGACACCGCTACTCAGGCTCCTAGCCTAGGCAGCCTCCTTTTCGAGACTCCCGCTACGACACGTTTCTATATCTAAAATATATTATCGAAGCCATTCCGACCGGTTAGATTGATTCTGTCACTAAGTGTCCTTTCCCTTCGTGCTTGAGACCATATGCTGCTCATGTCCTATACGGGGCTTCCATCGCTTCGCGTGCACTTCACGTGCTTTTAGCGCACAGGGAGCCCGACGTCGATGTCGAGGACGAGGCGGAGCGCACGATGAAGCAGCTCAAGGCAGACGGCTGCAGGACTGGACTGGGAATTCGACGGCGACTTCACCTGGTGTGTGGAGACGAGGCGTATGATGAGGGTTGACTCTTGGCCAAGCTTGCGTACGGCAGTGGGCCAAAACCGGCGCCAAAAAGGCCGGCGCGCCCGGGCGCGGCGTCGAACGAGCGGAGGTATGGATGACGCATTCTACACGGCGAGTGGCCCGGTCCATGACCGACCGCCAGCGTTTTTGGTCGAGAGTCTATTGCTTGCCTAGCCCAAGGGGCAGCGGAAGGCAATGGTCGGGCTGAAACGTTATGCATGCATTGGTTGTCGCGCGGCGCAGGGACGGCGAGATTTTGGAGACTTGCAAGCGGGCGCGGTAAGCAAGACTCGATCCATGCTGTTATTACTACTACGTAGCTATTTCCATAGGGTATGCCGACTATCGCAGGTTCCAAGTCTAGAGGAAGAGGAGATTAGTATGACAAGACCACGAGACGAAGACGATACTAGGATCAAACCGGAGACAGCATGAATACCTCGCGCTCAGCTTACTACCCTATCTACCGGAGCTTTGTATGCTCTGTCTCGGCGCCCTCTCCTTCTCAAATGTAGATGGACCATCGAGAGATATACACACCCAGATACCACCCGCAAGAGCCTCACAGAGAAGAGGCCTTTTGCCCAGTAAGCGCCGTGTATCCCCCTCTCGGATCCACCGCTTCAAGCCTACCAAGTGTAAATGTTTGCCATAAAACCAACAGAAACTACCTTTCTGTTCAAAATGGTCGTCTAGTACGGTTGGCCGGCAACGTTTGCATGCTCTCTCTATATACGAGTCTCGCCGTCTCTCGTTTGCCAATTACCGCTGCTATGATCGTCTTGGACGCGAGACCGCCTCAGGCACTGTGTTATGGTACGCGGGTCGCTCGTTGAGCTTATGAGACTCGAGCTGGATGAGTGTACCCTCTTCGGCTCGCCCAAGATCGTATTCTGGCATCAAACGGGATGTCTTTGTTGATATATGCAGAAGTGAACGTCGCCCATTTTCGGGTATGTCGTATGCTTGGTCGCGTCTTCAATTCCATCAAGAGACTGCTGGGCCATGTCGTCTCGCAGCCGGGAATACGCAAGGGGGCGGGTTGGAGAGAGGAAGTCTTGGAAGCGGCCGAAGATGGGACTGTGCGTATTGATTCCATTTGATGTAAGAGAGGCATCGCGCAGAGCTTGTGTTTCTGACGAAAAACACATGTCAGAAGATGACACCTTTTAGAGAATCAACCTTGTCATTGTAAAGAAGAAAACAGTCCTGGGAGCCTGCGGTTTGTACAACGTATTGATACCTCGATGCGGCTTCGTCCGCTGCTTAAGCCGCAAAACGCGACGCATTCCGCCAGAGTTGCGGCCGCAACAGCACAATCTCGCTCTAAACTGTCGCCTCCAACGCCGTTCTGCACTTCGGTACAAGCGGTCAAAGTGTCAATAAAGTAAAATTCAAACCCAGCAATAGTCTCATGTGCGGAGAAAGAGATCGTGATCGCGATCGCAGCCGCTCCACAGCCCATTACCGCTCCACTGCAACGCTGCGGGCCAACGGCCAACGGCTTTGCCCAGGGCTTCGCTAGGCGCCTGGCAACTATTCCTGTCGGTCTTTTACCATTCCAGGGCATCGTCTCACGAGCGCATTGACCTGCCCATTAGTGAAGTCTACAAGGTACCTGTACCTGCTACTGCAGAGTCCACCCAAGATCTTGTGTACACTGCTGACTCACGCACTGTAGCCACTAATCGCCGGGCATTAGTACGCTAACTCCACTGGACTGCATGCCAACGTGTAGGGGTGGAGCCTGCTGTTGACGCCTAGGGCGCCCTGATGCGTAGCAGAGAAGAGGGGAAAGCCCCGCGTCGACAGCGCTGTGCAACCAGTAAGACGCTATTACGACTTTACGACGTTCAATACTACGCAGCGGTCTTCAAGACCACACACCACCAAAGTGTGTGGCCCAAGTTCCGAGAATGGCCGAGAAAGAACAAAGGCAACACTTTTGGTCGGTCGACGTCAACGAAAGACACAAACTCGTGGCGAAGAAAAGAACGAATGGAGTGAAGAGACATGACAAGAATCACGACTGCGACCGCCCTCAATCAGACACACAACACACCTGCATACGACCAGCGCTGGCCCTGCGCGCTTTTATCATCTCCCACGTACTCTCGCTCATCACCCTGCATAATCTCTCCGTCTTGTCTTATCACGCCACAAGAGACCGAGAACGAGACGGCGAGCGCGATTAACCGGCACACCTCGGCCTGCCTCTGCCTTTGCCTTTACCTTGCTTGGCCTTGCTTGGCCTTTGCATCTGCCTTTGCCTTTGCACGCAATCAAGCCGTTGCCGTCTCGCGACAGACTGAAACGACGAGAGCCACAAACGACACGACCCTGCATCGAGTATCCCCAGACGCGCATCGCGTCCTTGACGATCCACGACTGCCGCTCAACTGCCGCTCGACGCAACCTTCCCGCGGGCGTGGAGGGACAACCGCCCTTTTTACCATCATTCCATCGCCCATGGCCCACCAGACCCCGCCATGCGTCCTCCCAACGCCCCTTCTTCCTCTCGTCCTTCTTCGCCGCCTTCCGCCAGCAGCCACCTCGGCATCGTCACTCTCTTCCTCGGCCGCCGCCGCCCAGCAGGCCGCCAACAAGCACACGCCGGCGGGGAGCAGCGGCGGCGCCTCTATCAATGGCGGCAGCCCTATCCGATATCGTCGCGGGCCGTCTCGGCAGCATCCTCGTCCGCCTCGCCCGCCGGCTCCCCACCTCCGTCCGGCTCGATAGCGGACGTTGGCGGCACCGCCTCGGCGTCCACCTCGACTTCGCTCGCGACTGCGGCGGCGCAGCCACAGCTTCTCCGCATACGGCGGCTCCTCCCAGCAACTCCCGCTCCATTGCGTCGTCGGCCGCGGCAGCCGCCGCGGCCGCCCTCACGGCGTCGCAGCGCCTCCACTCGTCCCGGTCGCCGCACACACGCCCACGCCCACGCCCACGCCCACGCGCATCACCACCACCATGCACACCACCACACCCACAACGCTGGCACCTCGGCCGTTCTCCATTCCAAGTAGCGCCAGTGGCAGCCACAGCCGCAGCCGCAGCAGCAGCCACAAAGCAGCTCCAATCAGGCAGCTTCAGGAAGAGTCGTACTATGCCAGCGGCTACGCGGGCGGCTACTCGGGGGTCGGGAGGAACGGGCACGCCGACGGCGACAGCACCAACGGTCGAACCAACGTGCTGACTGCCACCGGCCGGCGGCGGTGGCAGCGGACAAGCAAGCAAGCGAGGGCTTCCGCGAGGTGCTGGGCGCAGACAAGTGGTACATTGGCGGGCGGACGGCGGCGGGCGACGAGCGCTTCTTCAAGCTGGGCGTGGTGCGGCGGGTGCGCCAGCAACGACCGGTTAAGTCTGGACCGGCTGAGCTTATGAAGGATGTGTTACTTTGATTTACGAACAACAAACAACCACGAAGAACGAACAACAAACAACAACGAAGAACAACAACGAAGAAGAACATTAACAAAAAACATGGGCTGGGACTGGGACGGCAAGAGGCTCTCCTGACCTTTTTTTCACGGCATTGATTTATTGGCATTTGGTCGCACTCGTTTATGGACAGGGTCGGGCCACGCCTGGCTGTCTGGTACTCTATCCGGGACGATCGTGCAGTCTGGACATGGGCCCCTTCTTTTACAAATGGGCCTTCGTTTGGAGTTTGGCGATATCAACCAGGACAAGGGTACTGCTCGCAGATCACAGAGCAATGGGTAGCATGTGTTTTCCGTTCTTCTTCCATTTGATGCCTTGATACATTGTATGCATTGTAAATACTGATTTCATGCAAAGCAACGTCCTTGGTGACATGCCAAGCTATCTTTACAGGCAACCCTTTTTATTTCTCATTGTTGCGCAGGTCCACGCCCCCCCCCCCCCTACCAATGAACCGCTGCAGACGGCCGCCGTCCAAAGGACTGCCGTCGGGCCCGCGCCAACAAAACGGCGTACAGGAACACCCACATGGTGGCCACATTGATGGCCACCGACCATGCCGTCTCGAGCAGCAGACGGCGTCATCTTGCCAAGGAGGAGGCAACCACGCCAGCTGGCATCTTGCGCTCTCTCTGTCCTGGTGGCAGCCGCCTTTGGCGTCTGGGGAGCGACCGCCGGCACCAACAACCGCCAAAACACCCAGGGCAGGATAAAGTACCGCGGCTCGACCAGCGGGCGCTGACCAGCGACAGCGACGTGGCCAGCAGCCAGAGCAGGGCCGTGCGTGACGCCGTGGCCGCGCCGTCCTCGTCCTCGTCCAGGAAACTAAGGAAGATGGCGGGTGGGCCGTCGACAAACAGCAGGCGCCGGCACCCCGCTCGCCTCGGCCTCGGCCTCGACCTCGACCTTGGCCTTCTCCTTTCTTGGCCTTTTTCAACTCCTTGCGCTGGCGGGCCGTCCGTTTCTTGCTGTCGACGGCAGAACGATGTAGCGGTGTCGTCGCCCTCCTTGTCCTCCAGGTCGTCGCCCGCCACAGCCGTCTGGCCCGGCGCAAAGGGGAGCTGATGTATTCGCCGACGTGGTGCTGTTGGCGGCAGCTGCGCTGCTGGTGCCCACAGGACGCGCCAGCAGGCCCAGCCGTCAGTGCATACACGGGCACAAGAGCGTAGCGCAGCACGACGCTGCGGCGGATGGTGTAGCGGAAGACGTAAACATGTAGTGGCGGTTGTCGGCGAGGGTAAAGGGGTGGATGAGCGTGTTCAGGTAGACGACGGCCAGCATGGCGTCAAAGACGACGACGAGATACACTGGGTAGTAGGCCTTGTTGACAAAGGCCACGTGCAGCAGAGCGTGAGAAACCTGCGGGCACCGAGCCTTGTCGTCGCCGTTGGGGAACGCCGCCGGGAGAGGGGCGACGCGCCTGCGGGGGCGTCTTCGGCCGCCTTGGCGCCGGTCACCACCGCCACGCTCACACCGGCGTAGTGCATGGCGTGCACGACAAAGAGCGGCGCCGAGAAGAAGGCGAGCAGTGGCCACAGGTACACAGTTGCGCCGCATGCAGGGTTGGCACATGGTTCGCCTTGTCGCCGAGCACAACGCCGCGCGTTCCAGACGACAAACTGTGCAAAGCGAGGACGATGGCAATGGACACGGCCAGGCGCGCTTGGAGAATGACAACCGGGTTGCAGACGGCCGCGACGGCCACTGACAGCGAGAGAACCAGTCGTCGGGCCACGAGTTGGCCAGCCGCGGGTCGTGCACGTCGCCCAGCGAGTAGCGCCAGACGTACTGACGCACCATGCGGAAGAAGCAGTCGAACCTGCGGTCTTGAGCCGCCTTTAGGGGGCGCGGTGGGCGGGCTGCTCGCGCACGACCTTTGGCGGCCTGGACTATCTCGAGCCGCCGAGGTACACGACGACCAGACGACATTGGTCTGGCTGCATGATGAGCGCGGCGAAGCCCACGGCAATGGCCAGCAGTCGCTCAGGCGGCGGCACGTTGGCGGGCACGCTCACCGAAGAGGTGCAGGCGGTAGGCGAGCAGCCACGGTCGGTGTAGAGGGCCGAGAAAGAAGGAGGGCGGGGAAGAGGGCGACGTTGAGACCGGTGTGGAAGGCAAAGAGGGAGAGCAGACCATCACGCTTGCGTCTCTTGTTGTTCTTGCTCCAGGGCGCCCGGCACGAGCTGGCCGTCACGGCCACCAGCATGATGGCGACGGCGTTGGCGCCCCGCAGGCCCAGATGTGGCAGCCGTCCTGGACGCCGCTCCACAGTGCCCCAAGGCGACGGACACGAGGTACAGGCCCGGCGGCGTGGTGATCTTGTCGTCCCAGTCGTACCACTGCTGCGCGCAGTACTTTTGCGCCTGGGGCACGTGGAAGACCTCGTCGAGGTACGGCTCGGGCACCAGGGCGAGGACGCGCGCCAGCCAGGCTTTGGTGAACAGGAGGAGGAGGGAAGCGCCGGCCATGAAGAGGAGAGGGCGGCCCCGACTGGCGGGCGACGAAGCCGAGGGCGTCGAAGCCGAGGGCGACGAAGCCGAGGGTGTCGACGACGAGGGCGACGCCGCCGCAGCTGCCTCGTCGGCCCGCGCCTCCGGAGCGTTCATCTCAGAAGCGCCCCTGGCGGCCCTGGCGGCCTCCTGCAGCTTCTTGGCCCTTCCGCCAGTGCGTTCGTGTCCGCCACAGGCTTGCCGCGGCGCTGGCGGAAGCTCGTGCCCAGCACAAAGGCCTGCCAGACAAGCCATGGCAGCACAAAGACGGCTGACGCGAGAAACGCTTTGAGCTTGGGGTCGTCGATGCTGGTCGCGTTGGCGGCCACAAGGCCGGGCGCCGCGTCGGTCATCTTGGCATGGGTAGGGGTTGTTGGGAAGAAAGAAATAGAGGAGAGAAAATAGAAAATAGAGAAAAGAGAAGAGAAGAGACAAGAGAGAAAAGGGGGGGAGCAAGAAAGCAAACTAAACGACGAAAGGAAGAGATGGAGAACACACGACAGCAGCTGCTTTTACGAGGTAGAGCTTGGAGCCATAATCTGCGACGCGAATAGAAAAGAGTGCTGGGCGCCACGTGTTTGCGCTACAAGCAGAGCCCCATACAAAGCGACAGAGCCCATTACACCAGAGAAAGGCAAGTCGTACAGTTTACACAACACAGACGCGGAAGCTTGTTTCTTTGTTGAATTTGTTTCCAAAAGCAATGTGCATAGAAAATGTCTATGAAGCGGTTTCGACTTCCTTTGTACAGAACACCGACTCTACACCCAACATGCGCCCTTCGCTGTGGTCCACCAGCTTTAGTAGACGGACCAGCCAGAGCCATGAACTCTCCCATTTCTCTCTTCTCGTCCCAGTCAATGCATATCTAAAAGGGCTGCGACCGTTAGCGTTCACCGAAAGAAAGAATATCTGCACTACCAGCAGGAGTGGGGATCGTACCGAGTCGGCAGGGTGCGTCGTCTTGACAAAGTAGGGCCGATCAGAGGAACTTCTGCGAGGGTGTCAGGAACAGTCGTTGTCTTTTGCGTTATGGCTCTCGTGCGGCAACCAACCTGGAGAATGTCCCTCTGCACCCGCGGGATGCCCGAGGCGTAGAAGAGAGCGGCGACGCCAGAGCGCCGGCAACGGGGCCAGCGACCAGGGAGCTGTGTTGTTGTTAGCAGACTGTCCGGCATCACGCTGGGACGAGCGACGGTGGCGGCAATTCGAGGAGAGACAGCGGCGAGCCAGGCGCCGGGACGACAGACGACAGGGCAGTCCCCGTGCCAGAAAGTCTCGCTCAACACTCCAGTTCGCGGCTTCGCTCCCGTCTCCCCAATCCCGCGTTTGCCGTTGCCGTCGCCGTCGTTTGTCGCCGTCGCAGGTCGGGAGAGAAACTCACTAGCGAATCAAGATCTTGGGCGTGATGCCCTTGTAGTTGGCTGGTAGTGGTACCTGCAGAGGTTGCGTTAGTCGGTGGTCTGACCGTGTCGTCGTGATGCTTGGCGACGCTGCCCGTAGCCTGCCCGTAGCCTGCCCGTAGCCTGCCCGTAGCCGTGTCTCTTCGTCGGTCGTCCATGGGTCCAGTCGCTTCGTATATCGGCATGGCGCCCGTCGGGGATCAGCTGGCATTTGGCCATATCGATACAGCAGTCACCGCACAGGACGGAGACACGGCTTCTGTCGCAGCAATGGTCGGGCTCGGCGGAAGTGGGAGATTGGAGTCGTCGCTTACTTGGGCCGTACTGGCTCCGGAACTCGGCACGCATGACGGGGGTCTGGTACTGTTAGCTCTGGCTCGGCATCTAGCGATGTTGTGATGTTGATTGGACGGCCAGTGTCGATAACGTTCGGCGCTTGTCGGGAGAGTCGACGGACGGAAAGTCAGGTACAACGTACAGTGAACGGCATAGTGACTGTGTGGGAGAATGAAACCGTGACGGGAGGGTCGATTGGTCGTCGTGGAGAGAGGGTGGTGGGGTGAGGTCAAGATGTAGTTCGCGATCGTACGGCTGCGAGATTTTGGATTTTTGCTCTTTGCTTTGCCCGTCCTGCTGTTGGTTGGCGGACAAAGCCGGGCAGTGGGAGCGCAGCGACGGCCGTTGTGGCCTGAGGCCTAAACGCTGCAAAGAGCAGCCAATCATGGAGCTCAGTTTCAAAGCTTGGGATGCCGCTGAGCTAGTCTCTTTTGGGTGTACATCTGCCTTGTACCTGGGTGGGTCCGCTCGACACGGTGTTGAGCTCTCACCAAACTGACGTGCATCAAGGTTGAAGCGCCGACTTTGGTTCGCTTCGCTTCGCAGTCGCCCTCGCGCACAACACCACCGCCATGGACAAGTTCATCGATGCCCGCTTTGACCGTGTCGAAAAGACACTCGTGACCCTCATCGACTCCATTGCAAAGTACAACCCGTCGCCCGCGTTGGCGGAGGATCTTTTGGCAGCGGATCGCGACCTCAACGATGGTCTGCTCCAGCTGCAAACCCACCAGAACAACCACCTGCGCATCGGGCGCTGCGCGACGACGTCGCCGCCATCGACGGCCAGATCAAGTCGACGCTGCTAGCGCTGGCCGCCAGCCGCCGTGACATCTTGCAGACGCCCGCGACCGAGTTTCCCGAGGACAGCGTCAACCGCGCCATCCGCGACGACACGAAGCACTACCCCTTCACGTACGACGAGCTCATGTCGTATGCGCGGCGGATCAGCCGCAACACCGTGCCCGGGCCGGGGCAGACAGACGGGTCCGAGTTCTTTGCGCAGTTCGGGGGGCCGTACCAGGCGCTGGCGAAGGATCTGTGCCAGAAACGGCAGCACCCACACCGGCAGCGCCAACACCAGGCCCTGCGTCAATCGGTCCCAATGGCGGCGTGGGTACACCAGCTGGCGGCGGCGTACCAGCCTCCCAGATGGGGACACCAGGCGGTGCATCCGGGGCGGGCCCTGGTCCTGGGCCAGGAACAGGGCCAGCAACAGGGACAGGGACCGCAGCACCCACACCGGCGCCCTTTGCCGCCTGCGGCGGCGCACCCCCAGCGGCCACCAATGTGCCCAATGTGCTGCCCGACGACCTCAAGAACTACATTGCACCCACCGCCGGCACAGTCTTTTCGCCCTGGCCCGCGCCCGACCTGATGATGCACGGCGGCTTGCGAGCACTGCACGCCGTCACAGAAAGCGCATTGCCGCGACAAACACATTGCATTGCCACATTTGCAGGAGCCACAAGCACAGCCGCGGACACAGGCACAGCACGTCGCCACGGCCACCGCTCCGCCTCCGCTTCGTCAGCCTGGAAGAACAAGAGGAGCAGGAGCGGCTGCGGGCCCAGCGCGAGGCCGAGGAGCGCGAGGAGCGCGAGGAGCGGCAACGGCGCATGGAGGAGGCGGCGGCCGCAGCGGCGGCCGGTCACCATGCTAGGCGTATGGCGGTGGCCAGGGCCAAGGCCACGCGCCCGCAGCCGCGCCAGCACCCGCCCAGTTTGCCAGCACGCTGGACATGGAGGACGACGACTAGAGTCCAGTCCAACTTGTCGCGTTGCCAAGCTGACGCGCGGGTGTATGTTGGTCTGTAGGTTGGGGAGGCGTTGGACAAGAGGAGGAGTTTGCAGAAGAATACCCCACAGTTTATGTCTACATGTATAGATTTGTATCAATCGCTGGCCAGCGCAACATGGCCGTCTATCGACCTCCGCCCCTATGCCCCTGCGCAAACCTGAGGAACGCCCGCGCAATCGCCTCGCCGTCGTTGCCGGTCGTCCACCACGTCAATGCCGTTTTGGTACAGCTCGTCCGACAGCACGCCGATGGCGTGCCGCGCCTCCAGAATCTCCGCACAATCGCGCCCGTAAACTCGGGGTGGCCCCTGCACCGTCACGGCGCGGCCGGGCACCAGCATGCCCTGCACCGAGCAGACGTCGGTGGAGGCCAGGGGCACGGCCCCAGCCGGGTACTCGACCACAATGTCGCGGTGCATCTGCTGAATGGCCAGCTGGCCGGGTGCTTGAGCGTCTCTCCCGCAAAAAAGGCGGCACCTTGCTGGGAGAGAGCCACGTCCGTCACGCTGACCTCCCATCCCTTGGGGCCTTTCGAGACGGGCGCGCCCAGTGCGCGGCCAATGATTTGGTGCCCGAAGCAGATGCCGAGCATGCGCACCGGGTGGAACACCGGCGGCCTTGGCCTCGGGCGTCGTTGTGGCCAGCGTGCGCTGCGAGAACGCGACCAGCTCCTGAATCCACGGGGTGTTGTCAAAGGCCGTGTGCTTGGAGCCCGTGATCAGGACGACGTCGATTTGGGACAGGTCGGGGTACCGCGACGCGTAGCCGTCGGCGACAATGTCGTGCGTGGTGATGGTGACCACGGACTCGAGGGGTGCGCCGGTGGGGCGACGGCGCGGCGGAACAGGTCCGTAAAGACGCCGCCGTAGGTGCCGAACGCGGCGGCCGTCTTGGGCAGCGGCGTGTCGGCCATGAGAATGGCCATGCGCAGCGGCGCAGGTGCAGCGTTGGAGCCCATGTCGAGGAGAGGCGTGTGGGCGAAGAGGAGGCGGGGTTGGAGTCACGATGGAGGGCCGAGAGGACTGGGCCAAAGGAGGGGCGTATCTGCTGCAGGTTCGATGGTCGGGACGGCTCGCTTTCGTGAGAGAAGAAAACGGTACGACGGGAGAGTCCAAGTGACAAGAAAAGGACCTGGATGTGACCCTGACCTTTGAGCGCCGTTATCGCGTCTCGACTCCTACTAGGCCATACCCACGGGCGGGGTTGAATCCGCTGGGGCCGTCGCACGTTCGGCCCTCCGATAAGCGCAGCCGCTGCTGGAACGTCGTGGACGTGCCGACAGCGCCCTGAACTGCGGGACAGGCGCCCTATAACAGTTGCGACGCGCTGCCATGTTGGGCTTTTAGCGCTGTGTGCTGTGCCGTGTCGCCTACGACTCGTGTGGCCAATTAGGCGGGGTGTCTTGAGGTCTCCAATGACGTATCTTGCAGCTCGTGCACTGAACGACTGCGAAACAACAGCATACGTCGTGCAAGAGTGTGCCTCACACGCACAATACCCAAGCATCGACGCCCACCGTGTCCCTTTACAATGCCACCCCGGTCTCTCGGGCCTTTTGAAGGCGGCCCGCTCGGCATTGACCGCCCCGCCGAGCCAGCGGTGGGCCGCTGACCATTGTGGTTGGCAACGAGAGCGCCGACCTCGACTCGCTCTGCTCGGCCATCTTGCTGGCCTACTTTCGCTCCCACGCGCGCGCACAACACCTCTCTGCATGTCCCACTCTGCAACCTGCCCGTGCCGACCTCGTCCTCCGTCCTGAGCTGCAGCCGCCCTGGCCGGCCCAGGTCCACAGCCGCAGACCGGCGTAGCACTCGACAGTCTCATTACACTCTCCGACCTGCCCGACGACCTCACGGCCGACGACACCAAGTGGCTGCTGGTGGACCACAACGCCTTGACGGGCAGCTTGGCCCAGCGGTTCCAGCGCAGCGTCGTCGGCTGCATCGACCACCACGTCGACGAAGGGGTCGTGCCGGCCAGCAACGGCAACACAAGCGTCCCGAGGGTGATTGAGACCTGCGGCAGCTGTGCCAGTCTCGTTGTGGCCGATGCCCGCGACGCCTGGCGCCAGCTTGCCGCGCAGGAGCCTGACCAGGCCACGGACCGCGCTCTCGCACGTCTCGCTCTGGCACCCATCCTGATCGACACGTCCATCTCACGTCCAGGAACAAGACGGTCGCGATCGACCGGCAGTCTGCTGCCGTGGCGGAGGCCGTGTTGGGTGTGGGGACGGTGGTGACAAGAGGACGCTGGGCGCCTACGAAACCGACACCGCCTACGACCGCACGGCATTCTACGACGAGCTCTCTCGCCTCAAGAACGACCTGTCTACGTTTAGCTACAGCGATGTCCTGCGCAAGGACTACAAGCAATGGAGCGAGACGACGGCGAGCGGCGGCAGCCTGACAGCTGGCTTCTCCACCGTCTCCCAGGACTGCCGTATCTCCTCGAGAACATTGGCGGGCGTGACGCTCTCCTGGCCGGCCTCGGGACGCACGCAGACGAGAGGGACCTGGACGTGGCCGTCATCATGGCCGTGCAGCACGACAAGGGTGGCATTGGTCGCCAGCTTCTGTTGTGGGCACGCAACGAAGCAGCCGTGAAAGCCGTGCAGGGATTTGTCACTGCAAATACCGAGAAGCTCAATCTGAAGCCATGGGGCGACGGCCAGCTGGACAGCAGCAAAGACGGACAGTGGCGGACGTGCTGGACACACCGCACCGAGTTTAGCCGCAAACAGATGGCTCCCTTGTTACGAGATGCGATGAAGTCATCCTGATGGTTGGGTATAAGTAGTATTTGACTAGGATGAATCTTTGTAGCATGAGTACTTTCTTGGACGCTGTGAAGGAGAGTTTAAGCGTTTCTTTGGAAAGTGAATTAAATCAGCAAATCTCATGATAGTAACAGAGAAGCCGCAAACGGAAACACAAAAAGTAAAATAAAAGGAAAGAATAAAAATACTACAAAAACATGACTATGACAAGGATTAAAAAGAATGACGTTTTAAAAAACAGAAGGCAACTTATAAGGTGGACAAAAAAACGTACAGCAGCGGGTATTCGCTGGTCGTCACCGACCCAACTACTAATCCGCCGATTACAGGTTTGACTAGGGGAGAGCGAACGGGATCCCGTATTCTCCTGTATCTATGGCCGTACGTGAAAGATCTGCCTATCTACACGCTACATATAGGGCCCTCCATGTACAATAGGGCACTAGCCCCGCGCCCTCTCTGCGTCATGGACTGATTGGCACCAGCGCTCTCCCAAGCCGACCTCTGCCTCAGTTCGTGTGCCGCCATTGACAGCTCCCTTTCACATCCATCTTGCCGCTGCAAACTCCCATCCTCTTCCCATCTCCCAGACCAGAGCCGTTTCTCGTCCCGTTCTTCCCGCCCGGTTCATGCATTCCGGCACGGGCCTCCGCACAGCTGCTCGATTTGCCCGCACATCGTCCGTCCCTGCACGCCGCCCAGCCTTTCTGCCTCGGCCGACCGCTCCTTCACCATGTCGGCCAAGACCCAAGAACCGGTCATCACAGCATCGACGACCTGCAGACCTCGAGGCCGCTGGCTTGCCCTCAAGCGCATCAGCTATGTCGACCAGGTCGGCAAGGCCCGCACCTGGAGGTGGCCACGCGCAAGACCCGCGGCACCGCGGGCGTCGACGCCGTCGCCATGGGCAATGTCTGCGCCACCCGTCGCGCCCGCCGGCGACCCTGATTGTGATCCAGTACCGCCCGCCCCTGGACGCGTACTCGGTCGAGTGGCCCGCGGGGCTGATTGACGCCGACGAGACGGCCGAGCAGGCGGCGGTGCGCGAGTTCAAGGAGGAGACGGGCTACGCGTGCCGCGTGACCAGCGTGAGTCCGCCGCAGTCTGCAGACCCGGGCATGAGCAACGCCAACATGCAGCTGGTCATGGTGGACGTGGACCTGGCCGAGGACGACAGCGTGGCGCCCGAGCAGCGCCTGGAGGACGGCGAGCACATTGAGCGGGTGATTGTGCCGCTGTCCGAGTTTTACGACCGGCTGGTCGAGTATGCGGCGCGGGACCGCTACGTTGTGGCGGCGAAGCTGTTCCACTTTGCCGCGGGCATGCAGTTTGCGCAGACGACCAAGCTGACGTAGGGCGAGGAGACGATGCACAGAGGGTGGTTTTTACAATGGGCGTCATGCGTCATGCGTCATGCGTCATGCGGTGGTGGTTATGTAGCTCGCTCGATTACGATACAAGGCCAAAAACGCCAGAGAATTCTTGTTGAAAATCCACAAACGCTGTACACGATAGTTTTTGTCTCGGATGGAGACGTGCAAACAAGATAAAACGGGACATCCACGCCCGTACACGATACGTACACCACGCCCCCGTTACAACTGCCACACAGTCCGCTTCTTCTCCATGCGGCCCTTCCACTCAAAGGCCTGGCCCGACATGCGCTGGATGCCCTTGTCCACGCGCCGCAGCTTGAGCGTCATGCGCGGGCCAATCTCTTGCAGCGCCACGCGCACGTCCTCCACGCCCGTCATGGCCTTGCCGTCCTTTTCCGTCACGCTGCGCTCCGTCGCCCGCTTCTCGCGCATCATGTAGCGGTGCCGCCGCACAAAGACGTAGTCGCGCTGGTTGTGCATGGTCAGCACGGTGCGGCCAATGAGCTCCGGGTTCTTGGGGAACAGCCGGCCCAGCACGCCGCCGACCAGCTTGCCCAGGGGCGTGTCAAAGTTGTTCATGATGAGCTCGGGAATGTGGCCGGTGGACGCGCGTGGTTGGGCAGGCGCTTGGCGTCGACCCAGGTCTGGATGGAAAAGTGCAGCATGGGCCCGTTGGGCAGCAGCGTCACATCCAGGCCGGACGGCTTCTTCTGGTCCTCGTTGACAATCACCAGGGCGGTGTAGCCGCGGTTGTGGGCGTAGCCGGCAATCTCGCGCACGCTGTACTCGTGGCTGATGTAGCGGTGGCCCGACCGGGGAATGTAGGTGCTGTTGGGGAACACGTCGGTCAGGGTCTGGGCGAACTTGTGGATGGTGGCGTGGCGGGACGTCGTAATCAGGATTTTGGGCTGTCTGGGCGCGGTTTGACGACGCGTCGCCGGCATCGTCGCCGGCATCGCCCTCCGCCGTGGCGCTGCTGTCCTCGTCTGGCAGGAGGGCCGCGTACTTGGCCGCCATGGCATCCTCGTGTGCAGCGCGCGCCGCCGCCTCTTCGGCCGCCTCCCTCTCGTCCTGCTCCTGGCGCCTGGCCTCGGCGGCGGCAGCGGCCTCGGCTCGTCTTGTCTTTTTGTCGGCCTTGCTGAGCCCGGCGTTGGCGCTCTCTTCGTCGTCCTCGTCGTCGCTGGCGAGCAGACTCGCAATATCGCTGTCGTCCTCGTCACTGCCAGTTTTGCGGTCCACCTTCTCCACATCCATTTTGTCGTTCTTGTCGTCCTCGTCCTCGTCGTCCTCGTCGTCCTCGTCGTCTTCGGCTGCCTCATTGGCACCCTCGGCCTCCTCCTCCTCTTCCTCGGGCTTCTCTTCGGCTACCCGCCTCCGCTTGCGGCGCGCATAGTAGTCTTCAGACGACGGGTACTCGCGCTTGTCTTCGAGGGTCTTGGGCTTGTTCTTGGCCAGCCGCTCGGCCTTGAGTTCCGGGTACTTTTCCTCCTCGCGCCGCCGTTCGCGCCGGTCGGCAATCGATTTTTGCCCTTGGCTGCCTTGCTCTGCAGCCAGGAGGATTTCGTACAATCTTGTTTCGTGAACCCATTTTGTCAGAGGGCGTGATGTGGCGTGGTGAGGATGAAACAGTGTCGAGAGGACGGACAAAGAATGGCGGAGAAGACAGGCGGACAAGACAGCCGTGGCAGTGAACTTTTTTCTTATCGCCCAAAAATTTCTTATCGCGATAAGTGTTGGAGCGTGTACATGACTAGGCCTAAAAGGCTACCGGAAGACCCCTGTACGTCTACATACGTCCCTGTACGTATCCTAAAAGTCTACCATAGCCCCTGTCATGTACCGCTAGAGTCTCTGTGAAGCCCCCTACATGGCCTGTGAACGGAATACAGCCCCCGCCCGCTAATGCTTGTTCTGGTAGTCCGCCGCCCAGATGCTCTGCCACTTCTCCCTGTCCACGGCAAACTCGCGCACAAAGTCGTTCTCCAGCTCGTGCGTCCTCCGGCCCAGCAGCACCAGACTGTGCAGCGGCGCGCCCAGCGCCTCGTCGCCTCGCACAGCTCCTTGAGCGTGCCGGCCACAAACACCTGCTCGCGGCCGCCGACGCGCGCCGCGCCAATGGCCAGGCTGTCCTCGCCGTAGACGCCCTCCTTGCGGTCGGCCTCGATCTCGAGCATCTGCTGGGCGCAGGTGCGACGGTCATGTACCGCGGCGGCTCGTAGACAATACGCCCGCGGGCCAGGCTTTCCAGGTTGGGCTCTTTGACCTTGATGTCGAGCAGGACGAGCGTGTGCAGGCCAATGTCGCGGTTCTCCTTGATGCGGTCGTTAGAAGCTGGCCGGGCGCCAGTTGTCGGTGAAGAAGACCATGGACACGGTCTGGCCAAAGTTGTAGAGCTGAGGCCGCAGGCGCCGATGCCGTTCATGATGGAGGCGTTGGGGATGTTGGCGACGGGGATGCCGAGTTCGCGGGCGCGGAGGACGAGGTCGGTGTGTGTGGTGGCGCTGCACGTGGTTAGCAGGCGTCCAGGAGAAGACGACGGCAGGGCCGACTCACCCAAACGGATCACCAACGACACAAAAGGCGACATCCTCGGTTTGTGCGTTGGCCAGGATGTCGTCGCTGGCGCTCTCGACCATCTCACGGTCGGCAATGATGATGGACCGGCCATAGTACGTCTCCTATACGGCGGCGTCTGGTTAGTCCTCGGTTCCCAGGCAGTCTGTGACGGGCAACGCGGAAACCTACCAAGACCTGCTGATTGACGAGGAGAATGCTCGTGTAGGCCTCGAGGTAGACCCGGGCGGCTTTCTTGACGACCTCCAGACCCTTGACGGTAATGTCTGTCTCGTCGGAGAGACCGAGACCCACGAGGTACAGCATGTTGGCTTGGGCGGTGTGGTTGTCGTTCGTGGAGCTCGACAGAAAAAGTTTCCATTGTCGAGTCTCGATGCGCGGCAATGCGCAGCCCCTCTGCTTATCGCGATAAGGCCAAAAATGGGCGATCGAGGCGGCTAGAACCAGCATACGTTAGCGTATCCCAGCGGTGGTCGATTCTCCAGACATTCAGTCACCAACAACGTCGACGCGCCCTCTACAGACTACGGTTGCGACACCCTCCACCACCTCAACGTCCATTCTCCCTGCAGACGTACAGCCGCGACACAGTCCCACAATGTCCAAGCAGGGCTCCGCCTACGGCACGCCGGCCGCGACACCGAGTTCGCAAGACACGCGACGTTGCCCGAATATGCCGCCAAGGGCAAAGAACGCGAGGCCAAGGAGCGCGAGGAGGCCAAGGCGCGGTACGAGGCCAAGCTGACCGGGAAACGCTACTACAAGCCGCTCGAGGGCACGGAGACGCTGACGGCCGCGCGCACCACGATGGCCGACCTCAACGCGCTCGTCGGCACGACGCAGATGGTGGCTCCCGGTCGGCGCGCAGGGCCCCTGTACTGCAAGTACTGCGACTGGACGGCCAAGGACAGCGTGGGCCTCACGGAACACGAAAACTCCATGTACCACCTGCGCAACGTGGGCCAGACGGGCAGGTCAAGCGGGCGACGGCGGGCGACGTGCTGGCGCGCATCGAGGCGGCGTGGGCGCGCCTGGAGGCCGAGAGAAGGACGCGACCGTCAGCCTCAAAGAGCGCCTGGCCATTCGGCAGCAGGAAGACGACGCCGAGCGCGAGCGGCGGCGGAGCAAGAAGCGCGACCTGGCCGAGAAGAAAAAGGCAGCCAAAGAGGCCGAGGCGGCGGCGCTGGCGGCGAGCCGCATGGACTACGGCGACGACGTGCGAATCGAGGGCGAGCACGACGAGGAGACCATGAATGAAGATGATGGGCATCACCGGCTTCGGGTCGACCAAGAAGAGCTGAACCGGGGTGGTTTTGCTGGACGAGGGCGATTTTGGCAAGTTTCTGGCGTCGTACGGGGTTTACTGGGCATTTTAGTGGCGTTCATCTTTCAATATCTTCATCTTTTCAATATAGCATGATACCCTGGCCATTTCCATTTGCAACCAGACGCAAGAAAAAGACGAGTCTGCCATCGGAGTGTTCTGACGACGTATCTGTAGACTCGGAGTTGTCCTGAATACAGTACTTTGTACTTTGTAGACCGTGGCCGCTACAGAAAGAACTAAGAACGCGGGCCAGACCTTGCCCCGCCTATCCTCGATACGGATTGGGCGCCCCTGGACGACGAAGTACCTATCCATGTGCCAGTTCCAATGACATTGTGCGGGCGTAGCCTCTCGGACCACTTCTCTCCCTCCTCCCACACGAAGCCCACCACATTTGCACCGTTGCAGCGACCTTGAGACGAAACGACGAAACGACGAAACGACGTAAACAACTGCAATCGAACTTTATATTCTCAATCGCTCAAGACAGCGGCAGTGCCCGGCACTCAACAACCCCCACGTCCTCCGGCTTCGCTACCCGCTACGGCTCCGGCCATCTGCGAGCCTGAACTCACTGGCCAGAGCCACAGCCTCTCCTTTTTGCCTCGCAGAGATCCGTCGCCGGCCCGTCTTTGACACGCCTCGATTCCCCCACCATGGCGACGTCCGGCGCGGCCAACCTGCTGCGGCGCCAGCTCAAGCAGATGCAGACGGACAAGGACATCCCCGGCATTTCGTGCGGCCTCACCGACGCCAACGACGTTTTCGAGTGGGACGTCAGCTCATGATTAGCGACGACGTCAAGTACTATGGCGGCGGCAACTTTCGCGCCACCCTCCGGTTTCCGCCCGAGTACCCGCTGCTCCCGCCCGTGCTCCGGTTCCAGGACCCCATCCCCTTCCACCCCAACGTGTACCCCAACGGCGAGCTCTGCATCTCCATCCTGCACCCGCCCGGCGAGGACAAGTACGGCTACGAGGCGGCCAACGAGCGGTGGTCGCCGTGCAGACGCCCGAGACGATTCTGTTGAGCGTCATTAGCTTGCTGGCCAGCCCCAACGACGAGAGCCCGGCCGACCTGGATGCGCGCAAATGTGGCGCGACGAGGTGGCCGGCAAGAACAAGGATTTCCGGAAGCGGGTGCGGCAGTGTGTGCGCGCGAGTCTGGGCGAGGAGTAGGCGGCGGAGACGAGGAGGAGACGAGGAGGAGACGAGGAGGAGACGAGGAGGAGACGAGGAGGGCACGAGCAACGTGCCCGAGGTGGGCGCATGGGAACATCGGAGTGGGATTTTGCTTCACAGGGGTCCGGCGTTTGTTCGCGTCGCATAGCTCGCCCTGTATTGCTTTATGGCTTGTCACTTTGTTTGTCTTGTCCGCTTGCCTGTCTAACTATAGCTTTGTGTTTTTTTAAGTCTCGCTGATTTACAACCTCTCCGCTCGTATGTTCATGTTGACGTTTTGGACACAACCTCTTCGGACAGGCCCAGGATGGGCGCCACGACACGGCCCATTCCTCGGGCCACCGCAGAGCACTCTCCTTGCGAGCGCCCTGCCGGAGCGTCTCGAGCTCCGTCGTCTTGGACGCCGCCGGGGCCTGGGCATCCAGCAGCCGTGCAAGGAGGACGGCCAGCTCGCCCGAGGTCGTGAAGCCGCGACCATTGCTGCCCTCCCGCACCAGCTCTCCAAAGCTCGCATAGTCCGAGTAGGCGGCCACAGGCAGGCCTGCACCAAACATGTCCACGACCTTCATGGGCAGATCCACGCCCGAGCTGGACATGTGGAGGCACACGCCGAGATCGGCAAGCGCGAGAAGACGGGCATAGTCCTTCATGGGCAGGAATGCGGTGCGGACAGCAATCTGGTCGGGCGGCAGGTGGCCGTCGGCGGCGAGTTGCGCCAGCTTGCGCTCGTACATGGCCTTTTGCGGGCCTTTGCCCGTGATGACGGCGAGCACGGGCGGCCGGCGTCCCGTTTCCACGTCGGCCGGCACGTCCCGGACATACTGCACCAGAGCATCGAGGAGCAGCTGGAAGTCTTCGTCGGGCGTCCACGAGGTGCTGCTGACCAGGACCTTGGCATGCGGACGGGCGAGCAGTTGCCGGACGACGACGTCGCTGGCGTCGGCAAGAAGGCGCCGAACCTCGTCCCCTCGGCTGGCCGGTGGGAACGGCAAAAAGGCTCCACGGGCTGGAACAGCTCTGCCGGGCGGTCGTGTAGAACGGCAAGAGCCGACGCGGGCGGGAGGTTGTATGGCGCCTTGCGGAGCTGCGCAGCCATGGCGGCCGTCACAGCCAGGTGGGCGTCGCCGAGGCGGCCAAAGAAGGCCTCGTAGGTCCTGGCCACACCGACAAAGGGATGCCTGGCGCCACGTGCGCCCGCCAAGATGCTCCAGCCGTAGTTGTGCCAGTCGACGAGCAGCTTTGTGCCGCGCAGGGAGCAGACGAGGGCGGCGACGGCCAGGGTCGGGATGGACGGCGGGTTCTGGACGAGCAGCCACCGGGCCGGGCGTGTAAAGTACGTAAGCGTCAGGACCAGGCCCAAAACCTGCCACACCACCTTGAGCGGGCCGCCGATGAGGAAGGGGAGGTGGCGAAGGAGAGCTGGTGCGGGAGACAGAGGCACCTTGGTCAAGCGGGGGTGCTGGTCGAGCTCGTCCAAGAGGTCCGATTCTAGACGGTCAGCCGTGTCCGGGGATGGGTGCGGAGATCAGTACAGAGCGACCCGGGCGACACCCACCATAGTATCCGATCAGCTGAACGTGTCCACGCTGAGCAATGCTGAGCGCATGGTACTGCATGCGAGGGCTGCGCCCGACATCGCCGAGGACGAGAACCTGGACTGTGGGTGCGCGTCCACGATACCGGCTTGGCCAGGCAAGGAACATGACGGTCGTGACCGCCAGCAGGGCAGCGCCCATCAAGGAGAACCCCAGGGCCATGGCGACCTTGGCGCGGGAACCTGTGGCGCGGGCCTCGAACGTCCAAGGCAGCTCTGGAGAGAGGAAGCTCGATGGACGCGTACTGAGTGGAGGGCGAGCCTTGTGGGGGAAGGGTGTCTACTCTGGTGGCCCGCGTCGTAGAGTGTGGCCGATTGTGCAGTTGGATACAGTCGTTGACCCTTGGAGCCGTCAAACTGGTGGCCCGAACGGCAATGCCGATTGTAGCGCGGCTTGTACGAAGTGAGACGCTGCTGATCGGTGTGTAAAGGCTCGCCGTAAGAATGGAACGATATGGAGTGATTGAATTGCAATTGACGCGGCTGAAGCCAATCGGGACGGAAACTACGCTGTATTTTCGAGCCGTGATACTTTGCATCCCGGTATTTCCAGTGGAACTCAGTCGAGCCACAGCGATAACAGCGCGTTTAGCGTGGCGAGAACAGCGTCTCCAGGGACTTTTTCCCTGACCGCCGCTGCAAGCTGGCAGGCGGCCAATCAGAGGCGCTGGATGCACGTCACAGCAGTCAGTCGATAGGTGATAAGCTTCTGAAAAGGGAAATATAGGCACCGCAGGACGCTAAGTGCAGACCAGATCGAAAGTAGGCAAAAGCGGGATCCACTTTCAACGGGGGCGCAACACACAGGGCAGGAGCGCGCGAGAGAAGAGAAACACGAAGCAGAGAGCAGACGGACTAGTGCGCATCCATCAGCGACTTTGTTCGGCCCATCTCGTCTCAGGACGTTCCGACGTACAAGTTGGACGCTCGCGGTGTTTCCATTTAAGCCGTTGCCAGCGTTCTCCCGTTTCCTCGCCGCATCGAAAGTCTCCCGCCGCATCCTTTGGCAGCTCGGCTCGATCGACAGCAAGTCTCCTCCTCTTCCGTCCTCTCGTCACTCCCATTCCTCATCTTGGTACCTCTATGGTCCTGGCCGCATCGAAAGTCAACAAAAGGAACCGTGGGCCTTTTGACACGCTGTCCTTCTCTTCTTGCGTCGTTTTGGACGTTGGACGGTCCTCCTTTGCATCCATTGACCTGGTCCGCATCAGACAACACTGACCCTGTGAGGAGTGCGACACGGCTCGTTCTCGTCGTTTGCAAGCATGTCGTCGTCCTACTCGCTGCCAGGGGCATCAATGTCTCCGCCCAAGAGTCACCTGTCCGGCTTCATGCAGCACGCCCAGTCCAGCGCCCACGGGCACTCACGCGGCCATGGCCACGCGCACATGCACTCCCACTCGTCACAGACGCATGCCCCCTCGCCGCTGCCCTGGGGCGCTCACCGCCCACATCGTCCGTGAGCCACCTGGGCGCAGCTACTCGCGGTCGCATCGGCGGATCAGCAACAGCTCGGGCGTCTCCTTGCGCGGCGGCCATGGCCACAACTTTAGCCACGACCAGAGCCAGGCACAGATACAGACGACGTCTCACTCCCACGGAGACAGTCGGGAGCACGACCATGGTCACTCTAACTCCCACGACCACGACCACGACCATGACCACGATCATGACCATGATCATGATCATGATCACGACCACTCCCACAACCCACTCCCATAACCATGGCAAATCCGACGCCGGACCGGACGCACCATCTCGCGCCACATTGACAAGTCCTCGTATGCGGCGCCCGAGACGTCGTCGGTTGCCTTTGCGGCACCGGGCTCGGCTCCAAGTTCTCCGAGTTTCTCATGCAGTACACGGCACACTACCCGCTGGTGCACGCTGTCATGAAAGAGAAGACTCGCGGAGAATCTTTTTACTTTATGTCGTACGTCCACTGTCCACGCGACAGACGTTTGCACTCTGTTCTGCACTCTGTTCTGCACTCTGTTCTGCACTCTGTTCTAACACTGGCTTGCACCCGCAGACTCAACTTGCCGTTCATGACCATCCAGGCCTTACGTTAGGCTACGTTACGACTTCTCGGCCTCTTGAGCGACAGCCATCCACATGTTTTTTGACTGCGTGGCATTGGCGTCGGCCTGTTTTGCGGCCGTGGCCAGCAAGTGCGGCCGCCGACGCGAGCGGTTCCTACGGCTTTGCAAGATTGAGACCCTCAGTGGCTTTGCCAATGCATCTTTTTGATGTGAGTTGGCCCCAGGTACGGCCGACCTCCCGGGCCGCACACGACACTGACACACCCTTTGCAGACTGATTAGCGTCGAGAATCATGGTCGAGGCCGTCGAACGGCTCATGGGCGGACGGAGACCACGCGGCTGATGGAGCTCTTTGTCGTCAGCACCCTGGGCCTCCTGGTGAACCTGGTCGGCATGTCCTCCTTTGGGCACCACCACCACCACGGCACAGCCATGGCCACAGCCATGGCCACGGCCACGGCGGAGCATGCAGACGACTTTTCCAGCTTGGACCGAGAAGACGGAGAAGACGGACTCCGCCAAGAGTCACAGTCACGATCACAGTCACGATCACGATCACGCCACAGCCACGGCCAGGACCACGGCCACGACCATGCCCATGGCCACGGCCACAGTCACGGTCATGGCCACAGCCACGACAACGAAAACATGTACGGCATCTACCTGCACATTCTGGCCGACACGCTCGGCAGCGCCGCCGTCATTGTGTCCACGATCCTGACCCATTTCTGGTCGTGGTCCGGCTGGGACCGCGCTCGCGTCCTTTCTCATTGCCGTCCTGATTCTCGGCTCCGCTGTGCCGCTTGTGACATTCGTCGGCCCGCCGTCTCCTGCTGACCGTCCCCGACGCCGTCGAGTACTCGCTCCGTGAAACGCTGGCGGGCGTGCCTGGCCTGCGCGGCGTGGCCGGCTACGCGGCGCCCAAGTTCTGGATGACGACCGCCGGTGCGCCGAGGGCAAGCTGCTGGGTGTCATGCACGTTGCCGCCCGCGCGCGGCGGCCGACGCGGAGGACGTGCGCGACCGTGTGCGCAGCTACATGCTCGGAAAGGGCATCGACGTCGTGGTGCAGGTCGAGCGCGACGGCGACGCGAACTGCTGGTGCGGCTCGAACCGGACGTCGATTCCATGGGCCACCGCGCCTAAGCCCAGCATCAACTTTTAACGCCGGAGGAGAGGCACTGTCGGTCTTTGGCTTTTGATTCTGCATGCGAAGGCGTTTGTTCTCGGGGGCGCGCATTCAGGGGCGCATCGGACATGTCGGCTGTACTTGTAGCTGAATCTGTATTTAATTGTAGCGCATATATACGGCTCACGCTGCCCATGTCTGTCTGTGTGTCTGTGTCTGCCTGTGTGCCTGTGTGACTGGCCGTCTTGGCCTGCATGGTCCAAGGCGTGGTTTTCTCCAGTGTACGTCCACGGTGGTATGCGATGCGACTTCCAGCACAGCCATTGACGGCTGGTCGCTTCTCCGCACAGAGCCTTTCGTCCGGCTCGCGCTGTCCCCACTTGCTTGCAGCATGATCTCCGCCACGAGCCTTCGTCGGCCGTCAGGGTTCGCCGTGTGCCACCAGAGCCCCACGGATCTAGACGTAGAGTAGCCGGATCGTGACTATTTGCGCCACTTTCATTCTTGGTTCATGGCGCTCTGCTTTTGCTAGCCGCATCCGCATCCGCTCTACCGAGGCACGGCTATGGGGCCCTGTTTGTTCTTCGGCGGTTGTGCGTAAAAGCCGACTTTTGTTTCTTCGCCTTGCGAGTCGTGAGCCGCGATACCTCTGGACATGGCGCCGCAAAGAGCAGCGCTGCGTATCGGATGTTGGGCAAGGAAAGAGTTCGCCAGCCAAGGGCCGGCCAAGGGCCAGCGAGTGTTGCGTGTTCGTCGCAGCTGTTTACTCGCATGGTGTTGGCGCTGCGGATGCCGCAAAGTACTCGTAAGAGGCCGAGCTGGACGCGGGTTAGTGGGATTTGGCCTTGGGGTAGATGCACCACGGGTGAATTTGCCGGCGAATGGCGTTTCGGCGGGTGTACGAGTAGAGGCCCTCTACTACAAAATACTCTGTAGATTGTGCGCGCTCTTCTCCATCATACGCTATCTGCAGCGTTTTCTGGGGCAGCGAAAGAAGCCGAGCGACCGAGGCACAAAAAAGTGGCCGCCTATGGGGGCGCCACACTGTCGTGAAGACGATGAACGGGGGACATGGACAGTGAACGGGAACGGACCGTGAAGCAGATCATCAGAGACCAGACATATAATACGAGTGCAATACGAGTCGGTCCAGCTCGATTCTCGCGAAAACGCATGGTTCTGTTTCGGATGTGGTCGTATTGCCTTTAGATAGCTGCTCCCGCCAACTCTCGCCTCAACGCACTCCAGCGCTACTTTTCGCGACACGCGCAAACGGCCAACACAACGGACAGCGGAGCGAATTGGACGACGCAAAGCGCAAAGACTGTCGACGACATCCTTGACGACATCCTGAGACAAGGTATCTACAAAGTACGGCACACTTCCGTTCCCTGCAGGCTCAAGCTCGGGCCAGACTGACGTCTTCTCTCGGCTGTCGTTTGGGCGGAGCGCAAGTGCTGTAGTATTTTCTTCATTCCATTGGCCCTGGCCAACCAGTTTTATAGCGCGTGTTAAAGCCCAAGACTACAAGAAAGCTCCCCCTCGCACCTTTGCTTTTGCTCTGCCCTTTCCTGTTGCTGTTTTTCCGACACGTGAAAGTGCCAGCCATCTTTCTTGTCCTCCGCCGTCGCCTCCTCATCACGGCCATCGCTTTTCAACTTGTGGCCTCAGCACCGACAGCTCAATCGACGCACAAGAAGCTCGACTCTTTGAAGCGCTTTTCCTCCTCTCCTCTTCCCCCCCTCCCCACACAACCATGCCCACGTCCGACAACGGCGCACCAGCGCCCGTCCGGTCGCGCCCGCCGAGCCGCCCGCAGCGCCCACACCGCCACACCCGCCCCTGCAGCACCGTCATCGACCGTCGCGACATCGTGGAGAGCGCCAAGGCCGAGGTCAAGAAGCTCGAGCAAAAGATCGAGGCCGACGTGAAGGAGCTGGCCCACAGCGACACGGCCGCCAAGATGGTCGCGGCGGCCAAGGCCGAGTACGAGGAGATTGCTGCGGCGGCCATGGCCGAGTACAAGAAGCTCGAGCACAGGTCGACGCCGAGGTCAAGGAGCTCGCCCACAGCGACACGGCCACCAAGATTGTCGAGGCGGCCAAGGCCGAGTACAAGAAGCTCGAGCAACAGGTCGAGGCCGACGTCAAGCAGCTGGCCAACAGCGACGCGGCCACCAAGATGGTCGAGGCGGCCAAGGCCGAGTACAAGGAGCTCAAAGCCGACGCCATCGACCTGGCCAAAAAGGCCGACGCCGCCGTCAGCCTGCCGTCGCCCCAGGCGGCCACGTCGAGCCTCGCCGCCCAGGCGCGCTCGTTTGCCGCCGGCGGCTTCGCGGCATCTGCGCCGTCCTCGTCGGCCACCCTTTGACCTGGTCAAGGTCCGCCTGCAGACCGCCGAGAAGGGCGTCTACTCGTCCGCCATTGACGTTGTGCGCAAGACCGTCGCCAAGGACGGCCTGCGTCGCGGCATGTACGCCGGTGTCACCGCGCCACTCGTGGGTGTCACCCCCATGTGTAAGTTTTTGTCCTCGCTGCGCTCGCATTCTTTCGCTGCGCTCGTACATTTCGCCACTAACACTTCCAGTCGCCATCTCCTTCTGGGGCTACGATGTCGGCAAGCAGGTCGTCCGCAGCTTTTCCACCCCCAACCCCGACGGCTCCCTTACCATTGGCCAAATCTCCACCGCCGGCTTCCTCTCGGCCATCCCCATGACCGCCATCACCGCCCCTTTGAGCGCGTCAAGGTCATTCTGCAGGTCCAGGGCTCCAAGCTGCAGCCGGGCGAGAAGCCCCAGTACAACGGCGCCATTGACGTCGTCCGCCACCTCTACAAGGAGGGCGGTGTCCGCTCCGTCTTCCGCGGCAGCGTCGCCACCCTCGCCCGCGACGGCCCCGGCTCTGCCGCCTACTTTGCCGCCTACGAGTACATCAAGCAGAAGCTCACCCCCAAGGACCCGGTCACGGGCAAGGCCAACGGCCAGCTCAGCTTGACGGCCATTACCGTCGCCGGTGCGGGTGCCGGTGTGGCCATGTGGATCCCCGTCTTCCCCGTCGACACCGTCAAGAGCCGTCTGCAGACGAGCAACGCGCCCGGCATCACCATTGGCACCGTCGTGCGCGAGCTCTACGGCAAGGGCGGCTACAAGGCCTTCTTCCCTGGTCTCGGCCCGGCGCTGGCGCGTGCCGTGCCCGCCAACGCCGCCACCTTTTTGGGTGTCGAGCTGGCCCACCAGGCCATGAACAAGATGTTCAACTAGGCGTGGCGTGCGTGTGCACACGGCGCGAGCGTCTTGGTCAAAGGCCTCCGAGGCCGCTGACACGCGAGCGGTCGCAATCTCTCCGTTTCTTTCTGTCAAGATTTCATGTACCTAGAGGGACCATTTGGGTGTACGTTATTGGTGTTGGTTTGCCTCGCTCGTCTTTTCCTTCTTCCTTGCTGTTGTTTCCAGTTTCAACCCGAGGCAGGGCGTCTATTGTACATGTATATAGAACAGCCTCAAAGGAGGCCTTTCCAGACTGTCTTGCAATACAGTTTAGCACGACAAGAAACTCGTACAGAACCTCAAAAGATACATCCACTCTGTCACAATGTAAGAAGCAAAAAACTCCAAACTCCCAGTCACCTGCTCTGCCCCTGCTCTGTCCCTGCTCCCGTCTGGTCTCTTTGTCATTTCCCAAAAAACTTGCCTCCGCAAAAGCCACACACAGTGTCTTGCAACAGAGCATAGAAAGCTGCCTTGTTGGCATCGCCGGATCCGGATCCCGAGAGCTCCAGAATGTCCTCCAGCGCCCCGGCATCAAAGTCTTGCGGTCGCACACGCCGCAAACCCGCGACACGTTGGGCTTCTGGATGGCCAGCCCGTGCTGGTGCACCTGTCAAAGGTGTGGCCGCTGGCGCAGGTCGCGCTTTCGTGCTGCTCGAGAATGGTTGCGCCGCACACGCCACACCGCTGGCTCGAGACAAGGCCCTCGCGGGCGGCCGCGGTCGCTCTCGGGTGCACCTCGGCCCGCCCCGTACATGTATGCCCACATCCTAGCCTCGGTCGTGGTGGCGCGCGGACGCATCGGTCGACAGAGGCACGGCCGATGGCTTGGATGCCGCGAGCGGCCGGCATCGTCTCCTTTTGTACTCCAAAGAGGATGTGGCAGTGGCCCTGGGTTCCGCCAGCGCGTCTGCTGCCCATCAGGTATTCGGTCATGAGAATCGCCGTGCTGCCGCCGCAACCTGGCCGTCCACCGGCAGCTGTGCCAGCCCCATAGGCCAACCTGGTACCGACCCCCCGAGCCTGGCGCCGAGTGCAGAGTCGCATTCTTCTGGACTTCGTCGCGCACTCATTGGGCGTCTGGTTTCTGAGATTGCTTCCATACCAGTCACCTGTCGCAGCAGAAGCATCTCTGCGCACAAAGCTGTACCGGGGCATGTCGCCTGGGTTGTCCGGGTCTGGCGGGTGGACAGTCAAGCCTAAATCAGAGCAGATCCATGTTAGACAGAGCGCGTAGAACGGGCGAATGTGAATGTGAAATGGAAACGACACAACTTGCCGCTGATGGGTTCGTGTGCCACTCTGACGTTGACGGACTGGGACGCGCCATCCCACAGACGCCGTCGGCGCCAACGACATGCGTGCCTGGTGCGCCGCTGGGCTGCTCCACATTCGGATCGTTTGCTGCAAAGTCAAGCTCGAAGCCTTTGATCGTCATGGGCGTTGCGACCACGACTCGGCACTTGGACCACTTCTTAACAAGGCCGTTTGCACGACATCGTCCATACGCCAGAGGCAATCTTCGAACCGAAGGATGGCGTTCGCGGCCATGAACTTGCAGACACCTGCCCAGTCCTGCGTGTCAAGAGAGGTGGTTCGCCTTCCACCGGGCACGTCGGTGCGCAGCGCAAGTGACAGCCGCCGAAATCCAACATAGTGCAGCGCAGTGTACCCGATGATGCACGTCATGATCGTCTCGGGTTCCCGATCGGGGCCCGTCGGTACCCTTTCCACCATCCAAGGACTGCAGCCAAGACCAAAGGGCGTCGTATGCGGAACAAAGTCGTAGTCGCCGGCCGGCGGCTCGCCCGGTGCCGTCGATTGTAGCGTCAAGTGCACACCCGTCGCTCCTCGGATCCGCTCCATCTCAGAGACCTTCCAGGCGACCTTGCCGTTGCTGTGGCGTGCGTGGCTGACATCCAGGACAACAATGTCCTTCTTGTCGGTCTGGTACACCAGCAATGCCTTTGTCTCTGCCCGGAGCGCGGCCGACGACGGTGTCAATGTCGTTTCCACCATGCCGTCGCAGGCGCCCGTCCAGGCAAAGGATGTGATGGACTCGCCCGTCCTTCTCTGGCCCGGCACAGCCAAGCGCTCGCCCACCGCCACAGGACCTCCCAGCGGGACGTGTCGTAGCTGGTGCGGTGGCCCGCGCCCCCTGCCTGCTGCTCCTGGATGCTGCCTCGTCCTTTCGCCACCGTCAAGGGGTCGCCGTAGATGATGAGCATGCCCGAAGCAGTCAGCACGCCCAGCACGCACCGTTCGTTGTGGCCAACACCACTCGGAGACCACGCGATGCTGACCACGGAGTTCATCGTGGTGCCGCTGCCACTGATGGGCCAGACCCGGCACGAATCTTGGGGGCTCGGCCTGCCACGGGCCGGGGTCGCCGCCCGGTGGTCGAAAGCGTATTCTTGGTAGAGCGGCTGGTTGATGGTGTGGTCCAGCCGCGGAGCGCCGACGAGGATGCGCCGGCCGGAGCTGCCAAACTGCTTTCGAGCCCCCGTGTTCGTTGCAAACTGGTCGTCGTCCAGGTCCATTCTGTCCTTGTCCGGGCCGGTGCTGACCTCGTGGACTGGTCCGTCGTCCATCGGCATGGGCTTCCCGCTCGCAGTCATAAACTGCGGCGTAAAGACGTGCACCGAGTCGGTGGTGGCCGCCGCGAGTGCGCCGTCTGCCGACCAATCGAGCGCATCGAGCGCAAACGGCGCTGCATCAATGTCGAGCGGCACGAGCTCCAGCGCACGGGCCGGGCCTGGGCAGAGTGGAAAGGCATGTTAGTCGGGGTCGCGGATGAGAGGCTTCCGCAGTCAACATGCGACGAGACGTGGGCATGACGTTCTTACCCTTGCCTGAAAGAAAGCCTCGTCGTCGACCGTATTGCTCGTCCTGGATTGCCATGAGAAAGACTCCCTTGCGTTCGGTCTGCACGATATGGTTCACGATGGACTCGTGTGTGACTGGAGGCTTTGTTGTGTTATTCGGAGTGTTGTTCGTGAGGGCGATGTAAGTTTTGAGGTCGAGAAGCGGACTAAAGTGGGGCTGTTGTTTTGACGAGTTGGCCTCGACCTCCCAACAAGACGTCCAACTCAGCAACAACAACGGCAACAGCAACAGCAACACCGGGGCAGCGTCTTCGTGACTGCGACCCTGATCGTCATTACCGCCAGTCGGAAGAGCGAACAGACGACTCCATGTCCATCGTCTCTATGCCGTTGCTGCCGCCGTCATTCGGCCGGCCCAAGAGTCGTCGCCGCTGGTGCATCTTCCACGCCGACTCGTCTCTCACGTCGTTTGTCCTGTTTCTGCTGCACGTCGTCAGCTGCCGCTCGCCGGTGTAGGGAGCAACGCGACCGACTTGGCCGACGCGCGCACAGTCTACGATGCCGAGAGGACCTGGAGTAATGGTGCAAAAGTGGGCAGTTGGTTTATCATAGACTACATGTGCGCCGGGTGTAAGAGAAATCGTGACAAGGGCTACAAAGGTAACAGGAACGCTCCGAAGAATGGCTTCATACAAAAACAGAATGGAAATGAAAGGAAAGAAGACACATGGCAGCAGAAGCAGAACAGAGCAGAACAGAAGCAGCTTATGCCTCCAGGAACGAGCTCAGGCCCCAGAGCAGCGCGCAGCCTGCCAAGGTCGTTGCGCCGACAACCTTTTTCGTCCACCAGTTGTCGTCAGTCAGCGGATTGGCCGACTGGATCTTGTGGTTGGCGAGAGGGCCGCGGCCGGCCGCCGGCAGCTTCGCAGACAAAGACGACGCGTTGGCTTGTGCGGCCTTGGCGGCCGCCTCCTGCGCCGTCTCCTGCTCCTGGGCCCGCTTGTGAAGCTCGGCAATGGTCTTGCTGAGTGCCAGCAGATCCTCGTCGAGCGTCGCGTTGCCGCCGTCGCGTCCGCGGCCGGCCATGCCGCCGTCCACCTCGACGTTCTGGACATTGCCAAAGAAGTCGGTGACCAGCCGGCTGCGGGCCTCGGGGCGCCGCCGCGGAACAGGTCGTAGCGGACACCCGCGTGCGAGTGGATCTTTTCGTAGTCGTACGAGTCAAACAGGTCGCCGACCGTCTTCTTGCTGCCCAGATCGCGCACCTCGTTTTCGAGAAACTCCAGGTTGTAGTAGGTGTAGCGGTCGATGACGGCGACGCCGACGTCGTTGTCGGCATGGTGCGAGTAGGACGACTGGTCGAGCTCCGACGAGCCGGTGGCAATGATGTTGGGCGAGTACAGGCGGCTGTACATGGTGTTGGCCTGGCAGGTGTCAATCATAAAGAGGATTTCGTGGTAGCGCTTCTTCTCCCACATCTGCTCAAAGGCGTCCGCCAGGTCGAGCGCGCCAATCTCCTCGGCATCCTGGAACTTGAGGAACTCGTTGCCGCCGTGGCCCGTCATGTAGACGAGCACGTTGCTGCGGTCGTCGGTCAGCAGGCGCTTGCTGCGGGGCATCTCGTCGCCGACGCGGTCGGTCAGCAGGCGGATAAAGTTCTGGACCGTGACCTCGTAGCCGCGGTAGTCGACCTCGATGTTGTCGCCGTACAGGTCGACGGCGCGGTCGGCGTTGGAGTAGACGGTGCCGGAACGCGTTGCGCGGGTTGCAAGCCATGTCGTCGGGCAGCATGAGGATGATCTGCGAGTCGGGATGCCCAGCCGCTTGACCGTGCGGTAGACGGAGAGCGCATTCGCCAGGTGGCGGTAGTTGAACCAGAACCGCGACGTGCACACGAGCACCGCCCAGTTGCTGGTGTGCTCGGCGCAGCCGGGGCAGCAAAGGCGGCTAGCAGTGCCGGCACGGCCGACAGCCACCGTGAGAGCTTCATGGCAATCGACGTGTCGCACCAGAGCTTGGTCGAGCGCGTTCTGTCAATCCGGGTCAAGGCGCGTTCTGTCAATCCGATGCGTAGGAAGTCGTCGCGAAGGAATAGGGAGTGTCGCTCGTCAGCCAAACGTTCTCCTGATGCCGCCGTATTCGCGTTAAGGGATGTCGGCAACAGGCGCGGCGATTGGATTTCAAAGCATGAGACACCAGCTGCACTGATGCTATTTCCAGGGGCAAAGGACTCGTACTCTCCCATGTTCCCTCAAGTCTTACATAAGCAAATTGCTAGGCGCGATCGAGCCTAGATCCCTCCAGCGTAGTTGAGCGCGACTTTTATGGTGGCACTCGACGTGGAATCCCGACCTCTGACACCTGGAAACACATCCGGTTTGCCGTCTCGGTCTGAGTCTCAGAGTCTTCGAGTCCAGAGTCTGGCAGCTGCGATTGCTCAGGCGACGTCTCTGCACTCTTTTCCGTTCGACACAAGTCTCCTGGAAGAAACGAGGAAGAAGCGCCTGTCCATGTCCATATCTACGAGTACAAGGCTTCGGTGGTATGTCATTAGAACCATTGTAAAGTTTGGTTCTTGCGTTGATCCCATCTATGAAACATCATGATCGACTCCTACAAGATCGACTCCTACACAGATCGATACACAGATCGACTGATAGAATGCAGCCAGGCTTCCACTGAACGGCAAGGGACTGCCGAGCTCCTGGACACAAAGGCCCTCGTGGATGTACGGCTACTATTCCTCGTTCTTCCTTGCAATGGTCAACCGAAAGAGCCTCGGGCTGCAAATGACCGAAAAAGATAGTGCGTGTGTCATTCATGCATAAGAAGTTTTCTGGCGCCGTTGTGAGGTTCCGAGACGGAAAAGTGGAATAAAGAAAGATCCTTCACACTGCTCAAGAGGCACGAAAGTGCTTTTGGCTTAGCCCAACTGTTGCAGCGCATTTCCGCCGACTTGCTTGCTCCCAAGCCTATTATTGTCGCATGTGACAAAAGGCCAAAGTGCTCGACAATCGTCATCGCCGTTGTCGCCTCCATGCGCCCAACGATCCGCCTCTTGTCTGACCTTGAGACGAGACGCCGTCTTACCTCCCCTACTACTTGGTACACACCATTGCCGCGTCGGTTTCCAATACGACGGCCGCCGGACAGCAAGCCGCCGCATGCCGTCCGTCCACCCACCTGAGAGGCCGATCGCTTCTTCTTGTCTGCTAAGAGCAGAGGCAGCGCCGAGCCTCTTCCTCTGGACCATTTCCTGTCGCCTACCGCAATAAAGCGCTTTTCTTCTCTCTTTTCTACTTTTCCCTTCCATCTTGCCGTCGGTTGCCCGTCAGCCACGTTCTACTGCCCTGTCATTGTCGACAACGCGGCGACTGGCGTCTGCTCCAGCACATCTGCAACAGTGCGGCTGTCTTGTGTGACGGTGGCATCGCATCCTGATGTCTTGCTAACAAGGTTCGTATACTACGCGTACTGTGGTCACCTCTCTTTTCTTCGGCCCTGCGTCTACATCCAGAACCCAGCCAATATGACCGACCTGGCCCTTTGCGCCCTCGTCTAGTCAAAGCTCGGCCGACGGCCACGCCACTTTCGGAGCTGTCATTCCATAACTGGCCCCAGCTTGCCTGCCTACTCGTCACCTCTGAATCTTATTTTCATGCTCCAGCTCCGTGTTGGCTGTCCCTTTCTTGCCTCTATCACAACCCTACTTTTTTCGAATTTTGCTCGTATTCTGTCGTCGACTCGAATCTCACATCGTCTCCATAGTATACGAAACCGAGCCTCGACGTGCACCTCGCAGAACTACATCTCTCCAACCACCTCGGACTGATTTCTTTTCGATTCTCCTCGACTGGCTACGCACCTCTGCAGGCACCTTGGCCATGGGGCGCCCCCGCATATATATTCATTGTCAGGTACGTGTTCCGTGCCGTCCCTAGCCCTTCCTTCTGTCCATGTGCCGCTCGCTGACACGCCCTCAGACATGGAAACCGTCTCGATGCTGCTGATAAGCTGTGGCACCTGTCCTCGCCTACGCCGTACGACCCGCCACTAACGTACGGCGGCTGGTCGCAGTCCCGCGCCATCGGGCAGCGCATTGCCGACATCCTGCGCGAGACCGCGCCTCCCGAGTCCGCCGCCTCGTCCGCCGCCTCGTCCGATGGAAAGCCGGTGCCAAGAAGCGGCGCGGTTCAAAATTCGTACTTCACAGCTCGCCGTTCCTCCGAGCATACAGACGTCCCATCCGCCATCAGCTCCGGAATCGCCTCGGACGCGCTGCCTCTCGAACACCCCCCGGACCTTTGAGCCCTTTCTACCACTGCGCGCACATACGCCGCCCAGAACCAGAAACGGCCAGCCTAGCACCCACAGTCACCCAACGGTCGCTCCACGCCGACGCCTACGACGCCGAGACTGAACAAGTCTGTCCTGAGACTGGATGCTTTCCTCGGCGAGTGGCTGTCGCCTGGCTACTTTGAGCTCATCACACCGCCGCCCAGTTCTGTGCTGATGGTGGCCAGTGCAAAGGCCGAGCTCTTGCGGCGCGAAGACTACGCGAGCGCCTCCACGCGACCAACCAGCCAGCATCGCACGCCATCCACACGCGGTCGGCCATCTTTGGGGCGGTGCGTCACGATCAAAACACATGGTCGTCACGTCCGTCGGAAGAGCAAGAGCTTCCGAGATCCGGATCACAGCATATCCCGCCGGTCCGAGCCACCAGCCGGTCGGCCCCATGGGACCAGCGCAGGCGGCCGGCCCTTGAGCAGCCATGGCAACCGCCAGAGCCGCGCTGGGACGCTGCAGGCAACGCCGACATGCATCCGCCCAACAAGGCTCGGGTACGTTGCGCCGGTTCCTCCCATCTTCCATGTCGTCTCGGGCGCCGGCGCCCCCGGATTTGTTGCACACGCGCGGGACGCCTGTGTGGATTTCGACTACCAATGGGACTCCATGCGGGCCCCCTACGACTGGGGTGACGGTGGCGAGTTTGGCCGAGGAGTGGACGGCCATGCACCGCCGCTTCCGGAAGGGCTTGCAAAACCTGGTCGACTGGTACACGGTCACGGATGCACCCGCCCGAGATGGTGACCAAGACCGTTCAGTTCCCGACGGGCCAGGCCAAGGCCAGCGCGAACGGGAGCTTCGACGACGACGCGGAGTGTGCCATTGACGACGATGACGGCGACAGCGATGTTGCCGACGACGATGGCATCGAAGAGACCGTCGTGGTTCTCGTGTCGCACGGCGCCGGCTGCAACGCAATGATTGGCGCCATCACGCAGCAGCCCGTCCTCATGGACGTCGGCCTGGCCTCGCTGTCGGTTGCCGTCCGCCGGCATGGCATGGACTCCTTGACCTGCATGTCCGACGATGAAGACGCCGCGCATGCACAAGACAACGTGGTCCGGAGCCGTACACAGCGGCCACCCGGGTGGCATGGTCCCGCTCAACGAGTGCTTCGAGATGCGACTGCTGGCCAATTCGGACCACCTTCGGTCTGTACCCACCACGCGCACCAGCGACACTCGCGCGGTAGCATGGCCGCCGTGATGGGCGGAACCCGCGGCCGCCATCCAACTCCCTGTCCGGTACCCCTGGCAACTTTGGTCTCTTTGAGACCGGACTCGTCGGCCAGAGAAGCTCTTCTGCGGGGTCCTACCACGGCGGCGCCGACGTCCGTCGACGCGGCGCCTTTCTGGCACTTCATCGCGGCCGCCTCTTCTTGTGGACAACACGGGCGGGATGGGTACTGGATCCGGAGCTCCCCATGGTCGCGGGTCCAACGGCATCACGATTGGCAGCGGTGTCCTGACCTTTTCGCCGCCCCACTCTCTCCACCAGCCGTGTCGGTCCGGCGCGGCCTGGGTCGATTGGCTTGTGGTCGCCTGCCAGCTCGCCCAGGATCCCGACGAGGACAGCTTTGCCTTGACCGACGAGGGCGACTCCAAGGACGACGATGACATGGAGATTTGCTCAGCTTCCGCCCGAAAGCCCCAAGTCGCCGTCGCCGCCGCCGCCGCCGCCGGGGAGAAGAAGACTGCGCCGTCAATCCGAGGCAGCCTGCACCCAATTCATCCATCGTCGCTGTCCATTCGCCCACTCGGCCGACGGAGACCACGACGACCGCGACGACCACCGCAAGAGCCCCGGCCATGTCCTCCAAAACAACTTTGCGGCCATGTCTTCCGCCTTCCACGCCTCGACACCAGAGGCCCGACCTCTGCGCCTTCATTCACCTACGGAGCCGAGCGGGTCTCGGCCAGTAGGGCATCCAGTCCTTTGACAGCCTCGACCACTGCCAGGGCGGCCAGTCCATCAAGCCCCAGCCTTTGGACGCACCCTCGTGTCGTCTCCATAAGCAGTGATGAGCTTCCACATGAGATGGCGAGCTCCAAGCGGCGCTGGACCGTGACGGATCCGCCCGTTTGAAACAAAGACGACGAACCGGTTGACGTCTCTCTCCACCTCATTCTTCTCCTCTTCTGTTTCTCTTCTGTTTTATCTTCTGTCTTCTCTTCCGTTCTCTCTTCTGTTTCTCTTCTCCTCTTTTTCCTTTCGGCTTAGGCTCATGATAGCGGGTACTCGGAACACAAAACAAAAAAGTTTGAATCTTCAAGTCTGCCGTCTCTCAGGCATCTCTTCTCAGTCTCCTCCCCTTCTCCTCTTTTCTTTTTACGAATGTATTCTACACTTTTAATATGAACATGACCCTCTACGAAAAAACCCCTCTTTTATCGTGTCGCAATTATCAGTCTAACTCTGGGAAACTCGGCAATTCGACGAGATGAAAGTTTACTGTTTAGCTCGGGCAAGAATGGCGAGAAGAGAGATGATCACAATGAGCATACACTGAAGCAAGACTAGCAAATGAATAGCGATGAAAGAAGCAGCTATTCGCAAAATACAGGAAATCCAATGCACTTTAAAAAACGACTGCAAAAATAAATAAGCCATATTGGATATTGAGCAAAACTGGAAGGAAAACAAGGCGCAAGCAGAAAAAAAAAAGTCAAGGTCGAAATCAGAGGCGCGACAAGCATAGATACCAAAACCACGATACAGACTTACCTTGGCGATTCGAGCAGGCGATTCGAGCAAGCAGACCACAGCAAGAGAATACGAAAAACACTAAGGCAGCGTACAGGCAAGACTTGCATGAGAGTTTGATAGAAACGATGGCATAAACGACGATGCAACGCTACAATGCTGCAAGTGAACAAGGACGTTGAACATGGTATACAAAAGGAACGACTTGAAAAAGTAGGAAAGAAGAAATGGTATGGCAAAAAGAGAGCTTGAAAGACACAAGAGATTCCAAAGAGTAGACCATGTGTGATATATGGTACAAGTAAACGTGAAACGCAACAATGACAAGAAGAGGCCTCTCTCACGTAACCGACAGACAAGAGAAGAAAAAGCCAAAAAGACCAGATCGGAAGAGAGCCGGGTAAGCATGACATCAAGAGACAGTGCCGCTGGGCTTCTGCTCCATCTTGCAGCCTCTGTTGTCCACCAGTAGACCCGCCGGTGGTAAACGCCGCCAAGACAAAACAAAAATAGATCGCTCCTGTATTCGGAGAACGGTGCCAGGCAATGAAAAAAAACGGAGCTGCCTGAGCCCTCGTCAAGAAAAGACAAAAGGGAAACAGGACAGAGTCTCTACAACGCTTGGCCGGGGACGGGCTTGCGACCAATGGAGTTGGCCGGGCGCACTTGCTGGCTCATGGGGCTCGGTCCTGGTGGCGAGGGCTTGCGGGTAATGGACATGCCGGCAGGGGCGGGCTCTGTGATCGGCTGCCATTGCCGCTGCCGCTGCCGCTGCTATTGCTATTGCTGGTGGTGGTGGCGGGGCTGGGCAGCTCTGCCGGCGACTGTGAGCGGCCGATGCTGCCAGGTGCGGGGCTCATGGACCGGGCGCCACCAGGAGGGCCACCTTGGGGCGTGTTGGACCGGCTGGTCATTGGCGACTGTGGCCGGCCACCCTGGCCAGGCACCATGGAGCCGGGCACGCACATGGCACCGGCGCCCGCGCGGCCGGGACCACCGGGACCACCCTGAGGGTCATGGGGCGGCCGCTGGGGTTAACGGGCGGACCAACACGGCCACCGTTTTGTGGCGCACGGGGCTTCACAGGACGCATAGATAGACACGTGCGCGGGACCACGCCCTGTTTGGAGCGGTCGAGGCGAATGCAGAGGCCTAGACTGTTAGTACAAGCCATCACTAAGGCTCGTAAGCTGTGCGTTGGCTGACTTACCCATCCATCGTCGTACTCGTGGAGGAGGCGAACAAGCTGGCCGGCACGTAGTTCGAGTTCGTCTTCAAGCGTGGGCTTGAAATCGAGCTGGACACGGTGGACACTCGACACAGCCGGGCCGCCGGCGGCGGCAATGGCAGCGCCGCCAGCCGAGGCATCTACGGGCAGGCCGGGCGACATCGAGTGCATGCTGTACTCGGATACGGCCGGGCTCGCAGGAACTGCGCCCAGGTTGTTGTTGTAGCTCGGGCCGCCAGAGTCAGGTCAAGAGCGCCGGGGCCATCCTTGCGCGTGGACGCCTTGCGGGTCAGCATACCCGCCGCGGCGCCGGCAGCAGCACCGGCCGCAGCACCGCCAGCGAAAGCGCCACCGGGTGAGATGGGCGAGACACCATTGGCGTCGGGGCTCTGCGGGTTTGTGCTGGGGTAGCCATGCTGCTGCGTCGTCGAGTAAGGCGAGTTGCCAACATTACCATTGTTGAGGCGCTGGGCGTCGTCGTCAAAGGGGTTGCTGCCATCGTTACCCGTTGTGGGCGATCCCAGGCGCTGCCGGGCTGGCTGCGGGCGCCCATGGGTGGCTGGTCGCGCATGGCAATGTTGGCGCCCCGGCTCTGGCGGCGGCTCGGGAAGCCGCTGTCATATGGGACTTGGCGGCCGCACCAGCAGCAGCCGCGCCGGCACGGCACCAGCGCCGCCCAGGAACTGGCCACGGGCTTGAAACTTAAGCGGGACTTGGGAGCGCCACCGATTGCAGCGCTGTCAGCAAAGGGGCCGTTCTTCTCGTCGTCGGCAATCCGCCGGGCCTCAACCTGCTTGCGGTGCTTCTTGAACAGGAAGAAGACAACGGCAAAGACAAAGAAGACACCGGCCAAGACACCAATGGCAATGCCTGCCTTGGCACCGGCGCTGGTGCCGGATGATGCAGTCGCACTGGATGTGGCCGATGCGGCGGAGATTGTGGATGATGAGCTGGTCGTTGTTGGTCCCGCGGTGTCGACGGCTAGCGTCGTTTCTGTTGACGCTGCGGTTGTGGCCGCAATAGACTTGGGGAGGTCTGAGGAGGCCTCGGTGGTCTTGGCTGCAGTCTTGCTGGTGGATTTGGTTGTCGTGGCCTTGGCGGTTGTTGTCGTTTTTGTTGGTGTTGTTTCTGTCGTCTTTGCGGCCTCCTTTGTTGACTGTGTTTTTGTCGTCAGCTGGCCAGTGTATGTGCTAGGCGCATCTGTTGTGAGGACCGTCTTCGCCACGGTCTTGGTTTTCTGCTCCTTGGTCTCCTTTGTTGTTGTTGATTCCGCCGTCTTCGAATCCTCGTCGTCGTCGTGGTCAAAGGCGTTTCCGACGGCGCTGGTGATAGTATCCCAGATGTCCCGCCGGCCGACGCCGTGCGGGTGAACCGCGCCTTGGTTTGCTTGAGCCATTGCGCCGGTGCTGTTTGTGTGCCAAATCGATGTGCGAAATATCAGGTGAATCTCGCGATGCGATGCTCAAAGTAAACGGTAAACGGGCATCCAAGAAGACCGAAACCCAAGGATACCAAGAATACCCCAACAGAAAAGACTGGAGAGATGCAAGAAAAGCGAAGCCTGGACGACAGTACAAGTTGAGTGTCGAGAAGGAGAAAGTAAGTCGAGAGAAAAAGATGAGATGCGATGAGAAGAGGCGCTTGGCAGGCGGTATATCCGTATAAGAAAGAAAAGGAAGGGCTTGCTGCTCCTGCGGCGTGCACTGGAATGCAATGCGCCGCTAGAGGCTGGGATGCGGTCGAGTGTATGAGATATAGCGAGAGCGGGCGGTCGCGGGACGACTGGAATGTAGGTTGGCGGACAGTCCAAGACACTCTCGTACCTGGCGGTGGCCTGTCAGGGTTGAGTCACTGGAGTTGTCCGTTCCGAGGCAGTTGTGACTCCGTGCCAAAAAGAAAGAATGTTCCGAGTTGGGTGAAGCGGGAGACAACGATTGTGATGGATGCGATACTACGAGGGAAGGGAAAGTGGTGCTCCGTATGGGCGAGAATCAATAATGACTGAGATGGTTAAACAAATTCGAAAACAATGTAATGAGTGACAGAGACGAGAGACGTCTGGCGTTTGCGGCGACAACCAACGTCAAACGAGTGGCGATGTAACAGTAAACGGCCCGCAAGAAGCATAAAGAGCGTGGGTGAGAGGAGAAGGGGAGAGAGAGAGGTTTGGAAAACGGGGAACGGATCGGGCGCAGTGGATAAGAGAGATTCTTCGTGAGAGGGCCTGCCAAGCGGTCGACAGCAGCAAACAGGGGGAAAGACAATAGGTGCAGAGTGACAGCGGAGGCGGTGGACGCCGCTGACCAGGGCCACACCCCGCTGCTGAACAACGATCCGAGGATACGACCTCATGTCGGCGCACAGACAACACAGCCAGGTGCTTGGCATACAATTGTGCGCACACCCCTGATCGCAATGGTGCCCATCTTTGCCATGTTGTCGTCCCGCCTTGGGTTGTGCTGTGCCCTCGAGGAGTTTGTGTGCAGCCTCAGGTGACGGGGGGGGCCCTTTGCCGTCCTTGAACCGTTGAACAATCTCCCGTACATGTACTTCAAACATCGCCATCCATCTCATGTTTACTCGCCCGGTGACGCGAAACGCCAGCCGTCGTTTGATACCAGGCAGCTTTGTCCGTTTCTCGGTCTTTGTGGCATATTGCTTTTTGTCCTTTTGCTTGGACCCTGCGTTTTGCGTCTTTCTGGTGGATGCCCCACGAACACGAGAGCGAGGTCGAGTTGGTTGTGGGTATGCGCAGGGGGGCACACACACCAGCAACACCAGCAACACCAAGAAAGTTTGGGCCCTTCACAGGCACCATTCCAACGCCATTGCTCGTTCCCTGACGTGGAGAGGCCCCGGAGACTGAAAGAAGGTTGTCTGTCGAATGGGAGCCGGTCCGTGCAGGCCCCTTTAGCGAAATGAAACGAAACAGGGGTGGCTAGCAGACCAGACCTTTCCACAAACCGCATAGTTCTTGCAGAACCGCGCGAGAGGTACGGAGACGACGTACTTCGTAGGGAGTCGAAGTAGAAAAGAATAGGAGACGAGAGACGAAAGTCTGTTCGGTGCTCATTTGTGGGACATGGCAGCAACGATGAACACACGACAGCCTTCTCAAAGGCTGCCTGGTGAGGCCACGGAAGACGTGACGCGTGCCCAGGTCGCATGCAAATGGAGCAATAGTTGGTACGGCATATGATGTCGCGCTCCATTCGATCCGTTACGATGCAAAAGGCAGGAAGAATCCCCACTGTGGAATCCATCTGGCTCCTTTTGCCCCATTGCGTGCATTGTTTTCCATGCGTGTCTGTTCCTTTTCGTAGTGCATTTTGTCGCTGAGAATCAAGCGGAAGACGCTGTGCGTGTCTGGTTTCGTGCACTTTGAAAATTCCTAGAGTGAGCGCGTCTCATTTCTCCCGGGGCCCCGCCGAAGAGATGTGCATGCCGATCGTTTTGTTGTGCACTGCTGCATTTCGACTATGTGAGGGAGACGAAGACGAGTGAGAAGAGGAGGAAGAGAAGAGGAAGAAGAGGAAGAAAGGGGGCCAGAAAGATGGCGTCTCGGAAGGAGGCAAAGATCGACAGAACGGCAAGAACTGACCCAAACGGCTCTTTCCTGTGTCAATCTCTTGGCAACGCGCCTTCTGGTTGCGGAAGTTTGAGGAAGGCACGATGCAAATGCCCAGCGTCTTTCTGTACGAATACGGGCAGCAACAAGGTCGCTCTTTCCTCAATTGTGCGCCTTTCTGATAGATGCATATATCAACATGACTCAAAACAGTGATCGATATCGAAAACGGTTTTGCTCACTGCGTACTTTGTAGATGGTTTCACGACTCTCCGATCACGATGCGGAAAGGCGGATGCGGAAACAGTCTGGTTTGTTTTACTTCCGTATCTACACTCTCAACAATACGAGCAACTGGGCAAAGCTGGCTTCTCGGCAAACCGGGATCAAGGGTGGCAGCAGACGAACGGCAAAGGATCACAAAAGATCGACGGCCTCCCGTTTGCTGTTTCGTCCCGCCAAACCACATGACTGGAACCAGGTAGTCCAGCTGTTGTGGCTGTTGGCTGGGGCCTGTCGAGTCTTTTGAGTTGCCAAAAACCTGTTTTCCATCTTGAAACGCTGGGCCGCGTTGGCGGACTCCTCTTTTTATGGTTTTGCTATTCTGGTGTCCCTGTCCAATTCCTTCGCGTGGACTTTGACGCTGAAAAGGTCAAAAAGAACCTCACAGGTTCGGAAACACGAGCCAGAGGCAAGTCGAAAAAGGACGACAGCAGAGCAAAACAAGATAAAAGATGGGACGATGCGCGCCACGTTTGCCGTGTTAGTGGCATGGACCCGGAAAGAGAACGCGTGCAAATCGGCTCAACGTTCTACAAAGTACGTCGCAGGACCCGACGGGTTATTTCCTATGTTCTTTGGGACTACCCATACATCCTTACCGTCGGGTCAACGTGCACAGGCGGCGACGCGTGCTCGCATACGAGATGCGGGAAGCTGGCTCCGCGGATGGACAAAACGTGACAGACGTCGCGTTTGTGTTACGGGATAGTTGCTGCTCGGGACGGTGCAGGTTCAAACTATCGAGTCTGCTCGTATGTGTGTCGTACCCGACTTTTACGGTTGTTGAGCTTTGCTTGTATCGAACACAGCTGAGCGACTCCAATAGCGAAATTAGCAGGCTGTGTCAACGATAAGCCGTCTGATGAACTTACGGCTCAACAGTGCCGATAATCACAAGCATGGTCAATGATGCCTGTGCAGCCTGAATAAAACACTTGATGCGAGTGTTCGGGTATTCTGACTCGTTTGCGAATCGTGCCACTAATTATATATATATTACTATTCGCTATTTGGGCCAATCCTGACCATCAGCGCCTGCTACGGCAGAACCCTCTGGGGAAAAAACTACCGCTTATCTGGGTGTACAAAGTTCTATGTGGTGGTGTGTGAAAGCAAGGAGATATTACAGCAAAGAAAAGAAGATATAAGTGAGAAGCAGAAGGTGCTTGACGGTTGTAGTGGTGGTGGTGAGAGAGAAGTGGATGTAGCCAAGGTGCGGTGTGTAATCACCGTGCTAATGGCGAGGGGGATCTTTCCAGTTCGCGTGCCAGTCTGTACTCGGTGAGCCTGCCACTCCTTATTAACCACCGGAGTATAGGGCGTGCCGTCAGACCGTCTCGTAGTCGGAGGTCAAGGTCCTCCTTGGTGCCTGGCCAGTCCGTGGGCCGGACCGGGACGTCCGTGTCGCATTCTAGTATCACGTGCGTCGGTGTCTCTTCCTCGGCACCGCATACACATCGGGGAGAATCGACGGCGTTGCGTCTAAAAAGGTAGGCGTTGAGGCCGATGTGGCCAGTGCGTATTTGTGTCAGTAGGCTGCTTTCGGCCTTGGTGAGGTGTTTGTGGCGCCGCCGTATAGCCTTGGCCGTCCAGCATGGCGAGCGTGCCGCGGTAGAAGCTGCGGAGCGGCCTACCGCTGCTTTTTGCCACCGTTCCTTCCACCGCTCCGTAACCGTTGCCGTCTCCGCCTCTTCTGGTGGCGGTGGCCTCGGCGTTGGTACCGGGGGTTGTCTACGGCGGCCTGGCGGGGTGGGAGTATTGTTTGCCGTATTGCCTTGGCTTTGACTTGGTAGTCTTGTCTCGTTAGGAACGTGGCGCGGCGCTGGGCTAGGTATAGGTCGAGTGGTGGTAGTCCGGCCTCTGTGTGCAAGAGGTAGATTGGCGTGGATCGATATGCGCCGACAACGGTGCGGAGGTATGCGTGGAAGGCCGAGTCGAGCGCCGTCGTGATGGCCCGGCCGTTTTCCGGGAGAAACACGCTGGCGCCATAGGCCACGGTGCTCCGGAGTACGGCCGTGTAAATTAAGCTGGCCCACGGTACCGTACAGCCCCACGTCTTACCGGCTAACCGGGTTAGTGCGTGGCCTTGCGTGGCGAGGCGCCGTTTAAGTTGCCGTACGTGCTCGGAGAAGCCGAGCTTCCTGTCCAACCATATCCCGAGGAAGCGGGCGGATTGCCGGGGCTTTAGGACGGTGTTGCCATCTAGTTGAAGCGTGGTCTCCGGGGCGGCGTGGGCCCGGGAGAAGTGTAGGAGCTCGCTTTTGGCCGGCTCGAATATAACGCCGCGTACACCGGCCCACAGCTTCGCATAGTGCCAGTTGTCTTGTAAGGTGTAGCAGCAGGAGTCCACGTCGCGTCCGTAAGCGAGGAGGTTCGTGTCGTCGGCGTAACCTATCGTAATAAGGTTATTGCGGCGGCTAAGTCCGTGGTATAGTTCATGATGTCTCTCGCACAAGCAGACAAATCCACCCAAGCCCTCACATCCGAACGTGCATGTACTACGATGGAGGAGGCTGCTGGCCCCAGCCAGGCGGTGGCGGTGGGGTCTGTCCTTGCGCACCACCTTGGAACAGGTACTGGAAGCTTGCTGCTGCATCAAAGGCCGGCTGTTGTTGATGCTGTTGATGTTGTTGATATGTTGATGCTGTTGATGTTGTTGCTGTTGCTGTTGTTGATGTTGTTGCTGCTGCTGTGGCTGGTAGGCCGGCTGTTGGTACTGGTATGGATAGCTCGGCTGCTGCTGCTGCTGCGTTGGTGGCGTAGCATCGCAGGCCACGCCGGTGCGGCCGCAGGCGGTGGCTGTTGCCGCTGTTGTTGCTGCTGGTGTTGTTGGAGCAGCTGTTGGATCTGGACATTGTTCAGGAGCGCAGCGGCCGCGGCCATGTTGGCGGCCGATGGTGGTGGCACTCCTCCCGCCTGAGGCGGCGGCGGAGGGAACGACATGCCGGCATAAGGCCATGGGGCCGTCGGTGTTTGCTGCTGCTGTGATGGCTGTGGAGGGGGCGCAGGAGGATGGAGGGGTTTGAAGTTGAAGGCGGTTTGACTTGTGGCGGGAGGAGTGTAGCTGCTACTGTTGTTGTTGTTGCCAGAGTTTGCATGACTGCTGTTGTTCCGGTTTCCGCCGTTCCAACCGCCACGGCCGTCTCTGTTGTTATCAAAGCCGCCGCGACCGCGGAAACTGCCGCCCCGGTTGCCGCCCCGGTTGCCGCCCCGTCCAAAGCCAGCGCTGCTGCCGGAGGCGCCCCGGTTTGGAGCGCTGGTTGCCTCGGAACGAGCCGCCCCCAGTATGACCTGCACTCGCGTTGAGGTTTGCGTTGACGGACGGCGGCGGGACGGGGGCAAGCTATTCTGGCCAAAGTTGGCTGGCCGTGTCAAGGGCTTGTACGGGCCGTCGTCTTCCTCGTCGTCGTACTTGAGGCCGCCACTGCTGCTGCCGCCGTTGATCTCGTTCCGTAAGGGGTGGCGCGCCACGGTTGTTGTTCTGCCCCCGCTTGTTGCCCGGGCGCCGTTGCGGTCATTGGTGCCGCCGGCCGCACCGCCGCCGCGCCTCCGCGCCTTGAGCTCCCGCTTGTGCGCCGCCTCCTTCTCGTCGTCCGAGAACTCGGCCTCTTCGGTGCCGACCTCCTCGTCGTGCAGGTTGCTGGCGTCGGAACCCTTGATGTTGCGCAGCTCTTCTGTGAAGACAAAGGTCGCGTGCTTGGTCGGGTAGTAGAGGTCCTGGCCGGCCTCGAGACCGTCTTTGATAAGATCGGACATTTGGGCAACGCGCAGCACGTACATGGGGCTCCGCACGTTGCCAATGACGTCGGCCACGGCGCCCACCACGGTGCGTCGGCCTTGCACAGGACCGAGCCGGCGTCGAGCACACGGTACGCACCGTCCGTGTTGCCGCGGATGACGGCCGAGTTCTCGACAATGTGCAGGATGGGCCCAGCAGCACGACCTCGTCGTTGGGGCCAATCTCGACCTCGGGCTTGGGCGGCGCCGTCTCGGGCGCTTCGTTTTTGCTGCGAATGTTGCCGCCGCCGCGGCTGCCACCGTCTTCGTCGTCGTCCGAGTCCTGCATGGCCGACTCCATCATCATGCGCACCGTTTCCTGGACGCCAAGCAGGTCTGCGTCGGAGCCGGCCGCGTCGTCGTCAGAGTCGTCGGAGCTGTCCGAGTCGGACGAGGAGGAGGACTCGTACGGGGACGAGTCCGCCTCCCAGTCGACACCTTCGCCCTCGGCCGTGTCTGCGGCGGGGCCGTTTGCAGCTGTGGGCTGGAGAACCAGAGGCAGATCGTCTGCGCTGGCCTCTTGGGGCCGTTCCGTCGGTCTGGGGCTCGACATCCATGGATTCGTTGAGCATGGCCTCCAGTGCGTCTGTGACGAACGGCTGGGCGGCGGGTGCTGCGGCATCGGCCCGGGGACCTCGTGGGAGTCGGCCATGTCTGTGTTCTCCGTCTCGGTCGGTCCGGCTGTCGGTGCAGTCTCGTCCTTTGCGGCATCCGTCTGAGCCGGTGCAGCGTCGTTCATGAGGTCATCTTCGGAGGTTTGTGCAGGTACTGGAGCAGCAGAAGCTGGTTCTATCGGCTCGGCGCCGTCTCAGTGACGGACTGTGTCTGCTCAGTGGTTGTCGGCTCAATTGGCGCGGAAGGAGAGGTGTTGGTGGCCTCTTCGGTAGAAATCGTCGTCTCCGCAGTAACAGGAGCAGTGACCTCAATTGCTGCAGAAGTCGCCTCGGGAGCAACCTCCATGGCCGTGTCGGATACCTGATTTGTTTCCGCCATCTTGTGAAACAACAGTAAAGGGTCGTGGTCAAAGTATGGAGAGAAGACAAATTCTGTCCAGCGTGCTTTCTTGGGCATGTGAGAGCAACGGCACTAAAAAGTTCTCACCGCCCACTGATAAGAAGGTTTCTGCCGCCAAAATATCCTTATCGCAGCCAGAGTACGGCGGAAGAAATCTCTGCCGCCATTCCGGGCGTCATTGCCCATTCAGTGTTTTGCGCGCGGAACCCCTACGAATAGGAGCTCGTAAAATAATCCGTAAAAGTGGAGCGGTGCCATGGATTCTCTTCCCAGACGGACTAGCGGTTCTATTAGCGTCTGTTTGCTGTCCTGTAATTCGTAGCTCCGACGGGAAGGAGCAGGGAGCTTTCTGCCAAGTGCCGTGATCTCAACAAGTGAAGCTGTTGAACAGTGCTCCAGTGTATTTTGCTCTGTTGCCCGTGATTGTCGCATTTTGTTGGGCACTCGACAACGCAACCTGCATGTACTTCATATCGACGTTCGTGCACTCTCCGCCCTCCCAACACTGCCGTTGATCTTTCCATCTTCCGTCCTCTGTCTCGACCTTCAAAAGACAGCACGGCTCCCATCACCCGCGTTCCTCTGCAGCACAGCAAATGGCACAATGACGTCCTCGACAGAACCCCCTGCAAAGAAGGAGTTTGTCCATCCCTCGGCCAAACATGCAAAGAAGAAGTGTGTACTCTCTGTGCTGCCAGGGCGCCATCGTCCTCTGTCCAGTTTCCGTCTGATCTAACCCGCCCCAGGACGAGCGGCAGCAGCATCGAACCATCTCCGCCTTCTACCTCTTCCTCGCCGCCAACGTCTTCTCCGCCCTCTACGCGCCCATCCAAGACTGCGACGAGACCTTCAACTACTGGGAACCCGCCCACTATCTTGTCCACGGCTACGGCCGCCAGACCTGGGAATACGCGCCCGACCATGCCATCCGCAGCTGGCTCTATGTCGGGCTGCACGCCGTCCTCGCCGGCCTCCGCCGCGTCCTGCCCCAGGCCTCCAAGGTCGGCGAGTTCTACTTTGTGCGCTACGTGCTTGCCTTCGCCTGCGCGCTCTGCCAGACCCTGCTGTTCCAGGTGATTAGCAGCACCGTCCACCCGCGCATCGCGCTTCTTCTTCATCCTCGCGCTGTGCACCAGCCCCGGCAACTTCCACGCCAGCACGGCCTTTTTGCCCTCGAGCTTCGCCATGTGTGCCTTTATGAACTGGCGCGGCGGCCTTTATGAACTGGCGCGGCGGGCTCAAGACGCTGCAGGGCATCTTCTGGTTTGCCGTCGCCGGCGTGCTGGGCTGGCCCTTTGCCGCGGCGCTGTGCGCGCCGTTCTTGCTGGAGGAGGGCGTGCTGGCGCTCAGCGGCGCGCGCCGGCCTGTTTGATGGCTTTATCCGTGTCGCGCGTGGCGGCGTGGCGGCGCTGCTGCTCGTCGGCCTCGACGCGGCCGTCAACACCTTTTTTTACAAGAAGCTGGAGGTGGTGGCGTGGAACATTGTCAGGTACAACATCTTTGCGGCAGCCGAGAACGGCGGCGGGCCCAACCTGTACGGCACCGAGCCGTGGCCGTATTACTTCAAGAACCTGGCGCTCAACTTCAACATCTGGTTCGTGCTGGCCCTCGCAGCCCTGCCCCTGTTTCTCTTGCAAAAGATGGCCGGCACGTCCAAGAAGGGCCTCGTGTCGGGCATGCGTGCCGTCGTCTTCTTGGTGCCCTTTTACCTCTGGCTGGCCATCTTCACCCTGCAGCCGCACAAGGAGGAGCGCTTCATGTACCCGGCGTACCCGTTCCTTGCCCTCAACGCCGCCTTTGCCCTGCACATTGTCCTCGAGAGCATCGGCCACGCTACGCCGGGCACCCTGGCCGGCCTCATTCCGGGCCAGGTCAAGCTGCTGGCCGTCCTCGGCGTCTTTGTCAGCTGCTTTGCTGTCAGCGGCCTGCGCATCTATGGCGTCATTGCCGGCTACGGCGCGCCGCTGTCCATCTACACGCCGCTCGGCGGCAGCGTGGTGCACCACGACGTGGCGGCCGGCCTCGCCCGATGGCAGCATTGTCGGCGAGGCGGGCGACTTTGTCTGTCTCGGCAAAGACTGGTACCGCTTCCCCAGCTCGTTTTTCCTGCCGCGCGACATGCACGTCAAATTTGTGCGCTCCGAATTCCGCGGCCTGCTGCCCGGCGAGTTCTCCGAGGCCCGCACCGGGTTCGGCCTGTGGAGCGGCACCTGGCTGCCCACGACGGGCTTAAACGACCGCAACGAGGAGGACATGAGCACGTACGCGGACATTGGCACGTGTGCCTTTTTGGTGGACACGCAGTACCCGGAGAATGCGCTCCAGGGCAAAGTCCTTCCGCCGCACGAGCCCGACTACGTGGCCGACACGGCCAACTGGGAGATTGTCAAGTGCGAGCCGTTCCTGGACGCGGCCAACACGGGGTTCCTGGCCGCGCGCGCTCTGGATCCCGAGCCTGGACGTTTTGCCCGAGAAGTACCAGCGCAAGTGGGCACGGCACTGTCTACTAAAGCGGCGTGAGAAGCTGGGGGAGGTCTGAATGGAATGAAAAATAATTGGCAGGGAGCAGGGTGCATGATGATTTTGTCTGTGTTGACCCGGTCGCTTCACAACTAGCTCACGGAGTCTCTCACCTCCAATCAAAGTCTACATTGTCATCTTTACACATTCACATCCGCTACCCGTGACGCCGGCAGTCGTCCGGCAAGCGATCGATGCGGCATGTTGTCTTTGAAGTTGTGCTGGGACCATGTCGTGAACAGCACGGGCAACGGTGATGATCCACGACGATATGCAAGCCAGGCCAACGTCAGCCAGTGCATGGCAATCTAAACGGCCGTTGGCCAACAGAGCCGTGCGTCCTGCGGCTCTGCCCGTACATGTGGCTATTGGGATACCAACCCGCAACGTGCAGACACAAGCCGCTTCCCCCGTTGTCCGTCCCGTGTTCCATCACTAGGCGTACGCTCGTCTTTGTCCTCACCATGACCTCACAGCGCGACAGTAGTTGGAAACACGGAAAAGCAGGGTTGAGAAAGAAACGTCTGCTGTCGCTGGACGGGGCACGCCGAGCGTGGTAGAGATCCAATGCCGCCTTCACATCCAGCCCATAGCGTTTACTACCCCCATCACACCATCATGTCAGCCAAGAATTTGAAACAAGAAAAGCAAAGAAGAACTTCTGTCTTGGCATCAAGTCACGACATAAAGCCACGAAACGCGCCTCCAGTTTCGCACTTGTGACTCGTCTTGTCGGCAAGCAACACGCCCTATGTCTTTTGCACCGTCACAAGCGTCGTCCACTGTACGGTAGGTGTCGGCTCGGCTGGCCTCGTCTCCTCTTTGAGGCTCTCCTCCTCTGTACTGCGTTGTCGCGCGTGCGGCCACAGCATCCACGGCGACCGTCCGCCCGAAGTAGCCGGTAGCCGGCGGGTCGGGCAGGATGGTGTGTCTTGATCCATCTTGTTTTTTCGCGCACTCGATGTGTTGAAGAGTAGGGCAGTCGTAGGGGTGAATAGCATGACACGAATGTTGCAAGCCTCGTCTTCCCAAAAATCCGCAGACAACCGGTGCCCTGCAACTGAACACGGGTGTTTTCGTCTCTTCGTAAGCGTGATATTGTACATCTGCACGTCTCGAGTCGTCTCTGGTGTCCCCTCCGTCGGGGAGTCCCGATCGGCTATAGTCCGAGTGGGCTGATGTACTCTGTGTGTTTAGTGGTCTTGGCAATAGGAGGCAAGGAGGTACCCACGAGTCTTTGTCGCTACAAAGATGGCCGGGAGAGACATTCGATGTTCGGTCACGTAGGAACGTAAAGGCAAGCGCCTTATAGGAGGCCGGACAAGACGCGTAGATGCACATGTGTGAAGAGTCGGGTCAGCCTGAGAACTGCTGCCAGGGCAGTTTTCCCGTCCTCGGCCCCTGAAATACGTATTGGTTCGTTGTGGCTTCTATCTTGCATCTTGCTTATTTCTGGCTGTGTGCATGCCTCATACTGTTAGCTTCGTTTATGTTCTCCCCGACCCGTCATCTCGGGTGGCCACCTACAGATCTGACTGTCTCTGTTTTCTGACTCCTGGCTGCTTTGGCTCGTGGAGTGGAGCCGCCTTTCCGAGCGGAACGGTGCCTGGATGTGTCAGGAAGGGCCTGCGGCGACAATGTGACGACAGGATGTCTGTTGCCACAGTTGTTCTGTAGCTCTGGACACGAAGTCCCTTTTCTCTTGATTATATCTCTGTCACGTTTAATATGTCAAGATACAAAATTGTTTTCTTTTCACGTAGCTTTTTTAGTGAAAGTGAAAGACGGATGAGTAGTTTAGCAATAGAGTCAAGCTGTATAGTCGGCTTTGTACTTTGACAATATCTTGCTCCCGTCCACTTTTCCTCATCAACGTCTACCGTCTTGTCGTAAACAGCGTTCACTCCATGACACAGGCGATTGTACTCTCTCAAAGGTGGTGTGGATGGTGTGTGAACCGCGACGTCCTGGTCCTATCTGTGGCGTTTGCCGACAACGGGCAGGACAACCAAGAGGGAATAAGAAGAGGGCTCGAGATTGTGGAGTGCAGAGCCGATCGAAGCGATGTTGAGACCAGTCAAAGTAGAATAAACCACCTTCTTTCCATCGACGTGTCGCGGTCGTGGTGCAGAGGTCTTGACGCTGAAAGGCGTAGTCGTTGGGATGCAATGGACACTATTGAGACGCATCTCAAAAAGCATCTGAAAAGGAGGCGTGAGACAATGGCTTTATGGAGATGGCCTGAGGCCCCAGCATCTAAATCCAACAAAAATATGAAGAAAGAAGGACAAATAAGAAAAAACGACTGAGAAGGAGCCACAGACTCTAAACAGCAAAGAACGGAGCGGATACGACTCTTGCATCCTCTTCAGCAAAGCCAACTCTGGATGCCATTCTGGGGCTCAATACGAGTATTATGGATTCATTGGATGGATCATTGGATGAATTCAGGCCCGTCTTATTGGGAGTCGGACGCGGCGTCCACCCCCCTATCCACACAGCCCCGGCCGCCGACTTTAGCAGGCACTAGTGTACGATTCGACAGCACTCATTGGGTGCATATAGCTCGAGCTCGACTCCGCAATCACATCCTCGACGTCACCCCTCGCTCCATCGCGACGAAAGATACAGCTGAGCACGCGGGCGATGCTTGACCTCCGTGTCTGCAGCCCATCCCTACTCAAGGACAACACGACGTGATCAACGCTCCCTCTCCTATCGCGACGCAGCCAACATGGACCCGGACTGGGCGTCGCGTGCCCAGCCGCCGCTTCCGGCGCACTTTCTGGGCAACACCGCGACAACTACCGCGGGCGCGGCCACGCACACAGCGGCAGCGCCAAAGCCGGCCAACCGGCAGACGGACGCGGCCTTTTTTACGCGGCTGCCCGGCGAGATCCGCCGCATGATCTATGTCGAGGTCTGGCGCACCTACGGCAGCGAGGGCGATGGAGATGCGGCCTCCAGTGGGGCCGAAGGCGTTGGCGACGACGACCTCTGCGCGCACATGCCAACGACCACGCGCGGCGGGCTCTCGCCGCACATTACCGCCGTCACGCTGCCATCCACGGAATGGCTGACGCGCCCGCCGGAGGGCGTGGGCGGCCGATCCGACAGCAGCGACCGGAGCCGCAATGGAGAGGCGGAGCCCGGCCCGCCACCGCCACCGCCACCGCCACCCGCCCAACAGCCCTGGTCGTGCCAGACCAAGGGCTACACGTCGGCGCCGTGCTTTCTGCGCATGGACGATGGTGCGGCGGGCGACCTCGATGCTGCGGGGCGGCGCGACAGCGTGCAGGCGGCGGCGGCGGTCCGCGCGCAGCGCCGCCCGAGGCCGACGATGTGCGCCCGCAGCGGCTGGCCGCCGCTCACCGGGCCGATCTGGACACGGCGTCGGCCAACAACTCCATCTACGAAAACTCGGACACGGGCACGCCCTCGTCGACCTGGCGCGCGCGCTGGAGCAGTCCGTGGCTGGGCCACTGGGCGTGTGAAGAGTACTATGCGGGGGCCGCCCGATCGCCGCCCGAAGGACCCGAGGCGGCGGCGGCCGCGTCGTCCTCGGCGTCCTCGCTGTCTCCGTCTCCGTCCTCGCTCTCCTTGTCGCTCTCGTCGTCGCCCTCTTCCGCCGCGGAGGCCTCTCCGCACAGCCGCAGCCACCGCCACCGCCGCCGCCGCCCGCCCCTCCGCCGCCCCTACCTGCCCGTCCTCTTGACCTGCCGCCGCGCCTACACCGAAGGCATTGATCTGCTGTACAGCGCGTTGACCTTCCAGTTTACCGAGATGGCCACCGCCCAGGGCTTTCTCCAGAAATGGCCCTGCGTCTCGTCGGTGCGCTTGGTGTTGCACCTGTCGAGCGCGCTGCTCGAGTTCTACCGCAAGGCAGACGACGCCGACCAGGCCACCGTCACGGCTGCCGAGGCACCAGAACGCGACCCTGCCCAGCCCCACGGGCCCCACGGGGCGTCGTCGGCTATCCACGCCCGCAACAATGCCTGGCAGCGGCTTGTGCGACGGGCTGGCGGCCGACCGGCTACCGAATCTGCGGCGGCTGCACGTCTGGGTGGAGGCCCATGACCTGCGGGGGTGGCCCAAGGTGGCGGCGGAGACGCGGCTGTTTGCACAGCTGCTGGATGCCGCAAGAACGCAGCGGCGGCTGACGCCCGAGCGGTTCGTGCTGTATCTGCCGACACTGCCGGCGGCGGGGAGCAAAGAGCGGGAGCTCAAAGGGTGCTATTTGGGCGAAGACGACGTCGCGGGGACAGACGGGGGCGAGGGGACAACGAGGACGACAAGGACACGGACCAGGACGGCGGCGCACCGGCATCCTTACCCCCGTCCTCGCCGCTGCCCTGCACCATCGTCCGCACAGAACGCCCCGACTACTGGGACGTCCACATGAACATGCGCCCGTCTACGTCAACCGCCGCATGTCTGTCGGCAGCCGCGTGTCCGCTCTGCGCCGCGCTGGGTTTCTCTAGAATACGAGCGTGGCCGGCGTGGGTTGCCAAGAGTACGGCTGGGCTCGCAGAATGAAGATATGACAAAAGTCCAATGATCTGCCATTACATGAGAATGGGAATGAGAAACTGACCGGCGATATCCTGAAAACACACACCGAGGAGACAGTCTCCTGAAACGAAAAACGCCGATAAAAACAGGACGAAAAGGACGAAAAGGACAAAAAGCCACGCAACGCCTTATATAGATGCTTCATGTACAACCCGATCCGAACCACGCCCGCCCATGCGCCCGCTCATGCTGTATCGTAACCTGCTCTCCGTCACACCTCCTCTACTCCTCCACCTCCAAGGACTCCAGCACGCGCATGGCTCGTGATCCTTGCTGTTCAAAGACGCTCACCATGGCCTCGCAGTCCTCCTTGAGCAGACGCTCCGCCTGCCCGCGCGTTGTGGAAAATAAACTCCTCAACCGTCATGCCCTTCTCTGGTGTGCTCAGATCCGTGCCCTGGCGCAAAAGGCTCTCCAAAACGTCGCCGTTCTCCTTGTCGAGCCCAAAGATGGCATCCACGTCCACGGCCGTCCACGGCACCGCGCTGCGCATACCGCCCAGGGTGTTGGGCCGCTTCGAGGGCGACCCGGTGCGGACGGGGTCGACACACCGCCTGGTGTGGCGACGTTGGCGTTGGTGTTCGTGCTGTTCATGCTGGGAAGTGGAATCTGCATCGGAGCCAGTGCAATGCGTTTGCCCTTGGCGCTCGTAGTTGCGGGCCGCGAGGAGGGGGGCTGGTTCTCGGCGTCTGACGACTGGGGCGACTGGGATGGCGACAGCGTGGCCTGCTTGGCCCGAGCAATGGGCGACCGCTGCTTGTGAGGTGTTGCCGGTGCAGGGCTTTCCATGCGCGTAGGAGCAGAGACGGCGGCTGGCGCTGGAACTGGGATTGGCACTGGCGTAGGGGCGAGCGTAGGCCGTGAGTCTTGCTGCGCCTGCTGAGACTTGGGTAGAGGAGGCAGAGCCTTGTCTTTGCTGTCCGTCTGCGACTTTCTTGTGGCACCCAGTGACTCTTTTTTCGAAACATTGCTGCTCTTGCGCTTCTTTGCCGCAGGCAGCTCGACTGACAATGCCATGGCCGGAATGGAGGGCGGCGGAATTGGCGTGATCTTGGCAGGAGCGGTTGCTTGGAGCTGGGCCACGATGGCTTGCTCGGCCGCGCTGGACCGTACGGACGACGACGCCGATTCGACCGACTTTTTCGGTGGCCGGCCGCGTCCCCTCTTTGCTGGTGGTGCAGGTGCAGGCGCGGGCGCAGGTGCAGGCGGCGATGCCTCGGCCTCCTCCGGCTGATCCTCGACCCCGTCCTCAGCGACTGCATGGACCATCGTGCCGCTGCTGCCAACGCTCACAAAGCTCTCAAAGCTCTCGTCGTGAAGCTCGTCAAGTTCTTCCATCTGCTCAATGTCGTGCAGGGACAGCCGGGGCGCTGACGGTTGCCGCGGTGGGAGGGAAAACGTTTTCGACGTTGTCCGTCCTTACCCTTCGGCTTGGCCTCGGCAACAGTGACTGGCTGTGGCGTGGGTGGTTCGGGCTGCTCCACTTCCGACTCTGGCTTAATCTCGGGTTCCGGCTCTTTGTCTTGCTGCTGCTGCTGCACGTCTAGCTCGAATTCGGGGACGGGTTCGGGCGCAGCCGTCTCCACGAGCTCTGGTTCTGGAGAGGCCGGGACCTCTTTCGCCTTGCGTGTTTGCTTAGACACCTTGCGTGTGCCCGGCTTCCGGCCCTTTTTAGGAACCTGGATCTCATGGTCCTGTCCGGTTTGAGCTGCTGCTGTAGCTGCTGGTCCATGTCGACATCGACATCCATGTCCTTTTCCAATGCGCGCAGTTCGGCCTCGATGGCAGACTCGTCGGCGTCCCGCGGCGTGGGATCAAACATGGCGTAGTCGTTCTTCTCGGCCTGCACCGAGTTGTTGCTCGCACGGACGCGTGTAGCCCGCTTCTTCTTGGGCGCCGGTGCTCCCACAGCATCGGCGGCAGCTGGTTCAATCTCCTCGCTCGTCCGCTTCTTGCCGCGAGAAGCCTTGGCCGGTGCTGGGGCTGGTGGCTCGGGCGCAGCAACGGTGGTTTCTTCCACAGGAACGGCAATGTCCTCACCACCGGCTCCGGGGCCGGAACCGGGACAGGGGTTGGCTCGTCCTTCTTTGTACGCGTCTTGCGGCCCTTGGCCGCTGTCGTGCCGGTTGCCGTCTACGGTCCGTGCCGCTGCTGTCTTCCGTCCGCCTTGTGTCACGACGGTCGTGGTTGTGAGGATGCTGTCGTCGGGGTCGGCTACAGACGGCGCGTCGGAGGTCCCTGTGGCCACAGACTGGACGGAAAGACGCGTCGCCTTGGATGCTCTTGCCGCCTTACCGCGCGCAGTCTTCTTTGGTGGCGGGTTCCTGCTAATGAGTGCAAAGAAGGGACAGTCTGGCGATCGTCTCTGATGCTCGTCCCTGTAGATTGTCAGAACATGCATCAAAGCAACTCACGCAAGGACATTACGAGGTCAGAACCAACATTGGCTTGTCGCCGGACTCCCAGCCGTCGAGCGCGAGCTGGCAGTACGCGCACGTCGTGCTGTCGTCCGACTCGAGAGTCGGCGTGTACTTCCAGCCTGCCTCGGCTAGCTGCTTGGTCTTGCACTTCCAGCCCTTTTTGCTCTCGTATGGCCAGCGGCCGGCAAACGTCGACTTGCGGGCATCAAGAGGTACGGCAGGCGCGGGTCCTCGTTGACAACGTCGCCCAGCTCGAGCTCAATGGCGGCGCAGATAGCCCACCCACAGGAGCAGAGTGCTTGAGGTGTTCTTGCAGAGGGTCGTCGTCCTCCTCCCAGCCGTCGAGGTCTTTGTGGCAGAGAAAGCAGCGGACGTTATCGGGTTGCTCGTTGCGGGTTGAAGAAGAAGCCGGCTCGTGCGAGCTGTGCCTGTCAGTACGAAGTAGATCAAAGTCAGTGCCATGCAAAGAGACTTACTTCAATGGGGGCTGGTGATTTGTGAGGCCATGCCAGGGTCTTGGGCGCTCTCGAGCCGGCAGCAGTGGACGGCCTCCGCTTGGAGACGGGCTGCGGGCCGTGGAACGAGGAGAGCCGGTTGTCGAGAATGAAGTACTGTTCGTTGTAGTCGGTGGCGTCCATCGTGACAATGGGTGGCTGGGAGCAGCCGGGCGCGAGAGAAGGGAGAGATGCGAGGTGCAAAGAGAGTTGGGTGACTCGAGAAAGGACGCGTCGAGATCGGAGGACAGAACGTGTCGATTATGGGGTTCGCGAGCTCATCGGGACGAGTCGTGCGGTCGAAAAGCCGTAAAACAAGTGCGGCCAGTGGCAAGACACAACGGCTGAGACGGAAAGCGAGAGACAGTCGACGGGACAGGATGAAGCTGTTGACGTTCCTGAAGTTGGTCGATTTAGTGCGGCAGGCGTTCAACAGAAGGGTGGGAGCCCGTGTGCTAGTGGGTTGCAGGCACGAGCTGAGGTGGACGGTGATTGGCCCGTGCTTTCGCGTTTGTTTACATACGAAGTAGGCCGTATGGTGCATAGGCATAGACCGGTTAGGTGCATTCATAGCAGTGCGCAGAAGTACCTGGCCTTGTGCATCTCAATCATCTCGATGCAATTGTTTCACATCCTACTTCGTAGGCAATGGCAGCCAATGACTACAAAGTACTCGTACTGTCTGCAAAAGTGTGTCCAGACGACGATTTCACCAATTCTCCTCAGCAGCTTGGCGAGAGTCGACTGTCGAGACGCGTAAAGAGCAGATGCAATGAAGGTGAAGAGGCTACATCACGCTCTGAAGCATACCCACGGGTCAAAGGGAAAGACTCCAGGGCAGAAAGGCTTAACAAACGCGTCTTTGCGTTTGCTGCATGACAAGAGGCGATTGATGCGGTGCCCTTCGCGACGCGGCCAGGCTATGGCCTCCCTGGTGTCTCACGGCTCACAGCTTCAGTATATTGGCACCCAGGAGCGATTGGCCCAGATGACCCTGGGAAACTGGCGCAAATGCGTTGTAGATGGATGCTTTGTACGAGTAGACTGCCGTCATCGTGAGGCAGCTCGCGTTCTTCGTACGATTGGCGGCTGCGCCAGATAAAGACAAAGTGGGTCGTTGCTGTAGCAATCTGTCACCACCTGGAGATGGCGCTGTCACCGCCTGTGTGATAACGCTCGGACACTATCGCCCAACCTGCAGCGAGGTCTCATGTTGTTCTCTGTTTCAAGCCCCAAGATGACGCTTGCCATTCGGTGTCTGACCCTTTGCTACCCTTCGCCTTCTTTTAAGCCGTCTCTCTCCCTCTTCGCATCTCTTCCCTTCCACATTCCTTTCCAAAACATCACCATCTTCCTCTTCCGATTCTGCTTTGCACAAACCTTCACAACACCCACACCGACCCGCGTCCTCACGTTCAGCTATCCGTTCTCTTCGCAGCTTCGAGCACTAGCACATCAAAACAATGGTGAGTCGCACACGGATCAACCGGTCTTGGTGTAAACAAGCAACAGCAGGTCTAGAAGAGCAGTCGGGACAAAAGGACACCAAAAGGCGCCACCGATCGATGCCATCCGCCGACGCGCGCCAGGAACAAGGACCTGCCCACGCCAAAAACCACGCCAAATCGCACCAAAACGCCGCGAGCCCTTCGTGCGCCGCTAAATGGACCTCTGTCAGATGCTACCACGGACTAAACCAAAGGGCTGTTCGCCCCTCTTGGGATGCCGTTTTAGCGTGGGCGGTGACTCCAGTTCCAGTGTGCCAGGGCCGGCGTTTGGTGCTTTGTGGTGTTTTGTGCTGTCGGCGTGGAGACGGCTGTCAACAACTTGCGCCGTCCTTTTTTGCGCACCTTTTGTCACAAGCATCGCGACCTCTTTTGACTCCTGCATCGCCATTTCACCATTGAACCATCTTACCATTGCTCCTTCTGCTCTCACCTGCCCATACTCCACCCAAACAAACCACAACCTACAAACACGTTCGTCATGGCTTCTAACCAGTTCGATGCCCAGGCTTCCACCAACTACAAGGAGGCTTTCTCCCTGTTCGACAAGCGCGGCAACGGTCGTGTCGCCCTCGACAGCCTCGGCGATCTCCTGCGCGCCTGCGGCCAGAACCCGACTCTGAGCGAGGTGCGCGACCTCGAGAAGAATGTTGGCAGTGACTGTGAGTAACACCCTGCACCGGACTCGGCGACCCGCCATTGCGCGCAAGCTCCTGGGGCGAGCGAGACCGGCCGCTCTCTCGCTTTGACGAGCCTGCGCACAGTGAACGTGCAAACAGGACGCAAACTAACGACTGCAGTCGACTTTGAGACCTTCCAGCGCATCCTGAACCGCCCGGGCGGCTTCCGCGACCCCGGCGAGCCCGAGGAGTACTGCCGTGGCTTCCAGGTCTTTGACAAGGACATGACTGGCTTCATTGGTGTCGGCCAGCTCAAGTACATCCTGACGAACCTGGGCGAAAAGATGACTGACGAGGAGGTCGACGAGCTGCTGAAGGCTGTCGACACGAGCTCAGGACAGGTCAACTACACCGGTACGTCTGGCAGTCGTCTGACTTTTGCAATCTTGGGCCGCCTGCGGTTCTGAACAGAACCCTGCCCCGTCCCCTTTCTGACACTTTACTAACCTCTTTCAGACCTTGTCCGGACCATTCTGGCAAACTAGATGGGCGGAGGGGCGTTGTGATGCGTCGTGAGCGCTGTCGACGGACAACAAAGGAGCGGCCACGGGCCACGAGGGCTGGAGACAAAGGGCGATTGCTGGGATGGTCTCGGGTACAACAGTATCCTCACTCGGACCAATGAACGAGAAGACATGCGGTGGACTGTTCAAACGACACCGGACTTGGGATTTTGGCGACCGTCCTCATGACGAGGGCCAGGAGGGACTGTTTTTGCGTACACAAATATGGACTTGGGAGCATGGGCTGCACCGGCGTTGCTTTGCTTAGGTTGATGCGTTGAATGCACTTGGATTTTCTTTCGCTTGTGATGTTGCTTGCTGTCTACGTCGTTTCGTGCTTTTGTAGTCACCGCATCGTCGGCCTGGCGTTGGACCATCAGCAATTTTTCCGCAGACGAAGTACTGCACGCGTGTGGGCATACTGCAACAGCTACGTGGCTCTCCGTCACAATGGCATCGCAATGGTCATCTCGGATGAATCGACATGACTGAAAGCGAACGCTGCATCAATCCAACCTCTTGCGGGTGCACCTGCATGCGTTGCTGTATCTTCGTACTCGATGGACCGGACTGGCGTCTCGCAGGCAGCATCTCACACAACGCAGAATTCCACGATCCCCGCATTGCGCTAAGTCGGCAGCTACCCCCCCCCCCCCCCCTCACAAGCAGCTTTCGCCGGAACTGTCCTTTTGCACCTTGCCCATCACACTCTCCCACTCTCACTTCGCTCCATTCATTTGTCCGCATCTGTCCCAACTGGCATCCATTTGAGCTGTCGCTTCGTTTGCGCGTTCGCTAAACCTCACCACAGGCTCCGACGAAGAATCTTCACGCTGGATCCCTACACCCCCGTTCCCTCCTCCCACAGCCCCAACCACAGTAGCTCGTCTCCCAGACCACAGTCTCGTCACCGCCCGCCGCCACCGATTCACCGAGGCCCGAATCGCTTCCGCGGCCTTGCTGTCTCTGTCTGTTTCGTCCTTTTCGTCCTTTTCCTCCTTTACGCCGTCACGCTGGCCACCCGCGTGCTTCCCCGGCTGTCTTTCGCCGTCTTCCGCGGCTCGACGCGGCCTCAGATTCCCTTCGTAACGCAGCTCAAGGACCAGAAGCACGGGGTTCCATCGCTCGCATCGCAACACCACTTCGCCTCGTCCCATCCAGCCGACGCGACCTACCAGCCCGTCTTCACGAACCCCTCCATCGCCAGCATGGCCGACAAGTACAAGAACCCGCCCCAGGCTCCGCCGACCTTTACGGGCACCAAGGCGAGCATTCTGGCCGACGCCAAGGCCATCTGCGACGGCACCCGTGCTGTCCTCGACAAGGTCGTGGCCAATGTGTCGCCCGTTCCCGACGCAAGCAAGACCACGTTTGACGCCGTCATGGGCCCGCAGATTGAAGACGAGAACAACGTGATGCTGTCCGGCCACATTCTCGGCTTCTACCAGTACGTCTCGGCCGACAGCGAGCTGCGCGACGCCAGCACCGAGGCCACGCGCATGCTGGACGAGTTTGGGATCGAGTGCGGCATGCGCGAGGACATGTTCAAGGTCGTCGACGCCACGGTGCAGACCTACGGCGGCAAGGATGCCCTGGAGGCGACGGGTGGCACGGTGGGCGGTGCGGTGCCGCAGCTGAACCCGGAGAGTGCGCGGCTGCTCGTTCGTGAGCACAAGGGCTACATCAAGAACGGTCTGGGCCTGCCTGCGGGCCCTCAGCGGACCGCTTCAAGGCGATCAAGAAGCGTCTGAGCCAGATCCAGATTGACTTCCAGAAGAACCTCAACGAGGAGAACGGCGGCCTCTGGCTGACCCGCGATGAGCTGGACGGCGTGCCGGCCGACCTGCTTGACGGCCTGGACAAGGGCGAGGCGGGAAGCGACAACGCCGCAAGGTCCGGCTCTCGTTCAAGTACCCGGACCTGTTCCCTGCGCTCAAGTTCGCCAAGAACCCGGACACGCGCCGCCGCATCTTTGTCGACAACGAGAACAAGTGCAACGCCAACGCCGCGCTCTTCCGCGAGGCCGTGCTGCTGCGCGACGAGGCGGCCCGCATGCTCGGCTACCCGAACCACGCGGCGCTGCGCCTCGAGGACAAGATGGCCAAGGACGTCAAGACGGTGGACGACTTTTTGGGCGACCTCCGCACGCGCCTGGCCGCCGGCGGTGCCAAGGAGATTGACCACCTGCTGGCGCTCAAGGCGGCGGACACGGCCGAGCTGGGTCTGCCGTTTGACAACAACTACTACCTCTGGGACCACCGCTACTACGACCGCCTCATGATGGAGAGGGAGCTGAGCATCGACGAGAACGAGGTTGCCGGCTACTTCCCGCTCCGCGCGACGGTGGCGGGCATGCTCAAGATCTTTGAAGAGCTGTTTGGCTTCGTCTTTGTCGAGCTGGGCCGGCAGAGCGCGCCCGTGTCAGCCCCACGGGCCAGGCCGAGGACATTGTGTGGCACGAGGACGTCCTCGTCTTTAGCGTCTGGGACGACACGTCAGAGGGCGAGGGCTTCGTCGGCTACCTGTATCTCGATCTGCACCCGCGCCAGGGCAAGTATGGCCACGCCGCCAACTTCAACCTGCAGCCCGGCTTCCGGCAGTCCAACGGCACGCGCCGCTACCCGGCCACGGCGCTGGTGTGCAACTTTAGCAAGCCGACGCCGACGAAGCCGTCGCTGCTCAGCACGACGAAGTCGTCACTCTGTTCCACGAGCTGGGCCACGGCATCCACGACCTGGCCGGCCGCACGCAGTTTGGGCGCTTCCACGGCACGTCCACGGTGCGCGACTTTGTCGAGGCACCCAGCCAGATGCTGGAGAACTGGTGCTGGAGCGTGCCGCAGATCAAGGCGCTCAGCAGCCACTACGCGTCGGGCGAGCCCATCCCCGACGCCCTCGTGGAGAAGCTCGTGGCCACCAAGCACGTCAATGCCGCCCTCTTCAACCTGCGCCAGCTGCACTTTGGCATGTTTGACATGACGGTGCACGCGCCCGCGTCGCATGCGGCCCTCGAGGCCCTGGACATGAGCAGCGTGTACAACGACCTGCGCGCGCAGATTGCGGGCATCAAGGGCCCCGAGGCCCAGGGCGAGCCGAGCACATGGGGCCACGGCCAGGCCTGCTTCGGCCACCTGATTGGCGGCTACGACGCGGGCTACTACGGCTACCTGTACTCGCAGGTGTACTCGACGGACATGTTCTACACCGTCTTCAAGGCCAACCGATGAACGGCACAGAGGGCCGGCGGTACCGGCACACGGTGCTGGAGCGGGGCGGCTCGCAGGACGAGATGAAGACGCTCGAGCAGTTCCTGGGCCGCAAGCCCAATGGCGATGCCTTTTACAGGGACCTGGGCATCACCGCGTGACTACAAGATTGGTCATCCAAGCTGTAACGTCTCCGTGCCCACTCGGTCTTTGCCCCGACGGTGACGCCGGCTGCGTCTCCGCGGAGCACTCGCCTCGGCGCCCTCAAATAGAATCTAGTAACAGTCAGGTAGCGATTTCGAGTGACAATCTGACCTGTTTCAATCCGCCAGGTTGGTTTGGCTGCAAACGACCCGTCTCTGCGTGTGTGTCAAAGAGTAGAGCTCCGCGATTGTGTTTTGCGTGGTCGTGCAGGCCCGTCCGCCATGGATGATGGGGCTCTGTCGCTCACCGCGAACAGACGAGCTCTGGAGCCCTTGCTCTTTACTTTTGGACGGAAGCTTTGTTCTCTTCTTGTCTCGACTGACAGCTGCCGAACAGGCCAGATCCCCTGCGATCCCTCTCATCTCGTACTTGCGTATTTATGACAGGTCTGGTCCTTTGCATGGGTCCGATGTGCCGTGGTTTCGTGGTTTCGTGGTTTCGCTTGCTTCGCTTGCTTCGCTCTCGGAGCAGCCCTACAGGCGACCCTGTCTGCTCCGTTGGCCATTGGCATGGGCATCGACGCTGTCCAGATCGTGGACTAGACCTGACGCGGAACCAGGAGAAGAACGGATCAACAGATCAACAGATCAACAGATCAACAGATCAACAATCAACAATCCAGACCGCGCGCGCCGTCAGCTTGCCTGTATTCCGTGCGCCAATCTTAAGCACATCACATCGGGCTCAGTCTGCTTGCGGCGCAGTGCGCTTTTCTTCGTACGTGCCATGCCTCTCCCTTTCTTCCTCGTCTCGACTGCGGAATAAAGCCGTGGTCGGATCTACTTTGTAGCAAAACGGGCGTACTGTCCATTCGACTATCAGACAGCCACTGCGGCAATGTGCCGGTGTACATAGGATAGGGTCAAGCTCTTTGGCCGGTTCGGTCGCCTGTCCGGCACAGTGTGCGTAGTGTCAGTGACCAGCCTTGTGGGGAGCGCTCGTAGGAAGTGGACTATGTGGAAGATGGCACGACAAGCCACGATGCATTGCTGTTGTCCTTCTATGTCTTCCCATGTCTTTGATATGCTCTGTTTTTTCTCGCGCTTCCGTCGTCCCCAGTGTCGCCCACGTGCGTTTGCCGGATCGCGATGGTCTCCGCTCACCAAAAACCTCAGCGCGGTGGTCAGCGCGGTGGTCAGCGCGGTGGTCAGCACGTTGTGACTGCACAGCGTTTTCGCACTGCAGCAACACAGGCCTATACATTTCCGTCCTTTTGCATATCTAGGCATCCTTGTTCGCCGCTCATGTGACTCGCGATGGCAGCCAGAGCGAATGTTTTTGCACTGCAGCAACTCGGGCGGGTGTCTCCGAACTATAAAGCCGCCAACGGCTCGGCCATCTGACGGGGAGGAAAATGCAACGGGTCAAAGGACGTGAGCACAACATGCGATGGCCGTATTGGATCGGGTCCTTTGTCTTTACGCATACCAAAACCAAACAACCGACAGCCCAGACACACGATGCAATGTCGATCGTAGCCAGGGGCGCTGAGAGACGCGCTCGAGGAAACAAGGCCATGGCATACAGTACCAACCAGGCAAACAGGTCTATGCTCGCCGGGCGTCAAAGACAGGCTGCGTCAGGGTCACAAAGCACTGCCGTACCACGAGCTGCAGAGGTCGGATCGTGAGACCGAGGGCCGCTTGACGGGCACTTGACCCTACAATGACATTCAACAAGCAGGCCTGCGGCACACAAGTTTGTCAGGACTCGTTTGCTACAGCGCAACCCATTACCCATTACGGGCCGCCCGTCTGACGCCGAGTCTTTGGTCGGTGCTGTCTGCCGCCTGCCGTCTGCCGTCTGCTGTCTGCTGTCTGCAGTCTGAGTCTGCTGTCTGCGTCTGCTGTCTGCGTCTGCTGTCTGAGTCTGCAGTCTGCGTCTGCCGTCTGCCGTCTGCCGTCTGCTGGTCTTTGCGCAGCGTGAGCCAATTTTCATCGCATACCACTGTCGAAGTAGCCATGAAGTGGCCCTGCCTTGCTGCTCGCCACGATTCTGTGTGCAGTGGCCACATGGAGGACAATGGTACGGCCTCACTGTATCCGTAGGCAGCATATCCATTCTCTTCATGTCCAATGCATCTAGAGCGCGGCGGGGTCTAGAGCATCAAAGATGTCGAGTTCGTGCAAAGTGGGCATGGTTCACCTGCTTCTTGATGCCAGCTCGTTCCTGCACCGCCACGGATGCTTGAGACTATCCGTCAACGCTTTGAGCGCCGACGCCTAGACACCCCGGCATGGCACTCGTATTTGTTTCCCTGTCGCATCGCCTCTGATGCCCCCCCTGCCGTCCGTACACACCACAGACATGGGTCGTGCGTACGGAGTACGGGGATGAGGAGCATTCACGAGGATAGTGTGTCCTTGGAGGCAGCCGGTGATGGTTTGCGAGGTTTGCGAGGCTTGCGAAGTTGGCAGGACGCAAGTCGTGCGAGTCGCAACATACGAGAGCGGGACGGCATGAGCAACGAGGCCCGATTCATCTTGATGCGTCGGAGAAGCCGAACCACACCCCCCCCCCCCCCCCCGGGGGCCTCGTCGAGGTCGAACGACCTGGCTCGTCTGGACCACCCTGTTCGTACGGATTCTCTGGCTGGGCAGACAGAAAGGCCTTTCGACAGGACAGGCCGGTGCGTGTGCGTCCTGGCCATGAAAGAGGTCCTTCATCTCCTTGAAAGTACCGTACAGTAAAACAGGGCGTGCGAACATGCGCCTTTGGGGAGGACGATGCCAAGAAAGAGGTCAGGAGAGGTCAGGAAAGGTCAGGAAAGGTCAGGAAAGGTCAGTAAAGGTCCGCAAGGAGGGGAGGCGTGTACATGGTGACGGTGCGTGCGCAATGGGGTGCCGTGGACGGGCAAGCTTTCCGGGGGTCTTGCGCGAGAGCGGGAGGGTTCGTCTGGTCGAATTCCTTGTCCTTCTTTGTCTTTGCGATGGGAACACGGCCGCCATCTCGTGGCCACGGTCCGCTGCAGTAGTCTGTGCCATGCAAACGTTCTTCATTACGTGCCAAGCCCATACGGCTGCCGTCGATTCCGGCAACGTTCTTATCGGCCGCCTCCTATCTCCATCTCCCGCTGCGTTGCCAAGCATACTCTGGGCTCCATCGCGTGCGTACTTTGGCATGAAGCTACGCTGCACAGTTCCGCCTCACTAAGCAATGCCTGGGATAGCCGCGATGCACGGTCATGCTGTGTCCCGCCTCCATGCCTTGTCTCCCTGATGCTTTCCACCATTCTGGCCATGCTGGCCATGCTGGCCAAGCTGTCTGACAATGGAAAGCGAGTCTGCTGGCCAAGGCCGCTGTTGGCCGTGACACAGCCTGACCACTCCACAGTCGAGATTGTGAAAACGGCCATGTGGGACCAGGAAGCGTGACCCCTGCCTGCCCTACTGTGGCCTTGCGGACAAGGCTGCACCAGACCAAGGGTTCCCAGAGCCAGACAGCCATGTACTTTGTAGTCCGTGTCATGTGTCTTGGGCATCGCAGCACTTTGTCTTCCTTGTTTCTGTTCACCAGTGCATCATGCCAAGGCTGGGCTTCGTGTGTTCTCGTACAAAGTACATGCAAAGTACGGTCGGGCCTAGGCCCTGTCCCCTGTCACTGGCCGTTGTGGTTCTTTAGAGTATGATGATCGCGCTGCGGTACCGGCTGTGCGGTTCTTTCATTGCATTTGGTTCTTTTGATTCATTTAGTCTTTTGGCTGTTAAGGTTCTCTGGGTCTTGGGACTTTGGTCTTGGGACTTGGACCTTGGGACTTGGACCTTGGGACTTGGACCTTGGACTTGGACCTTGGGACTTGGACCTTGGACTTGGACCTTGGGACTTTGGTCTTTTGTATTGGCTTCAGGTTCTTTTGTTTCTACGGTGTTGGCTGGCCGTTTGCCCTGTTGGTGCGGCTCGCGGCAGGCCAAGTCTATTTTCTGGTTATAGTAAGAGGCCGTGCCTTGATTTTGTGCATTTGTTGGTTCGTTCGTGAAGCTTCGCCCAAAAGCAGGCTCAGATATCCGGTAGTGGAATGTACAAAGTGACACAAGTCGTGACGCCCGACGACCGCGGGACTTTTGTAACAACCCTTTCCCAACGCCTACAGGCCCAGCTCTCGTTCGTAGGGGCGAGACTCCCCGCGCGGAGGAGGTAAAGTGCACATGAATATGTTGGGCTTGAGGCTATTTTGGTGGCCACGTCGTTGCTCTGTAGGGCGGCGCCAACAATCAAGGCACAGTCCACGTCAACAATGAAAACGACCAGGCAGGGAAAACGGACAAGGGGTCAAAAGTACAGCGTCACGGACTGACATCAACCGTAGGGCCCGCTGAAGACAGTCTGGCCCTGCTCGTCCCAGCTCGCGTCGACACCCCACACGGTCTAGACGTCGACCGTATGATGGCTTTTCCTTCGTGCAGCATGGGGGCCTCTTCGCCGCCAGCTCTCCACCCACCCTTCAAGCTCTTTGGCGGACCTTGCTTTCGTCTTGGTGCTGGGCGCGCTCCACTGTCTCTCCCACAAAGAGCGAGTCCCCCCACAAAAGAGCAGGGACACGTCTGTGTAATACACAATGGGGAGGCGGTGACTCGCAAGAATACGAAGCAGGCCGCAAGACGAGCGCAAGTGTAGAAAGGGAGACGACGCCAGCGGCCATTCCGCGAAAAGAGGGTCGTCTCTGATGGCAAGGCAAGGAGCAGCACTCCAGCGGCGGCTGTCTACCAACAAGGGGACAAGAGGGCATTTGCGACGACGGCCATGACAAGGCAGTCAAATCAACCATACTGAGCCAAGACAGATGGCAAAGCATAAAAACCGGTTAAGGATTCGCCATGGCAGGGCGGCGAGCACGACCTGGCCTCAGCTCTGGTACGGGAGCATCAGATCTGTCAGAGCATGCAGGCAGCACGGCAGCACCTGTGATGCCGGTTCCGTCGCGTGTCTTGCATCACAGCGTGCTCGCACGCCGGCACAGCGCCTCCCAGGCCTCCCACGCGAAACTAGCTTGAGCTGTGTACCGTACAAAGTAGAGTGTGGCGCCCGGCATGATCGGTGGCTTTGTCGTGCCGGCTTGCATCACTGGGACGACATTGGCCCCTGTGCTGTCCACCTCGTCACCTCGTCACCTCGTTGCCTCGTTGCCTCGTTGCCTCGTTGCCTCGATGATTTTCCTCTTCCGTCCTTGCGTTCGCCTTCCGTCTGGCTGGGTCTTGTTGAAGCCAGAGAAGGGAGCGAAAGATGGCATGCGAGCAGACGATCTTGGGGTCAGAGCTGAGGCACAAGGGGCGAACTGGGTCCATCCCACTTTCTGGTCCTGACAGGTCTGCGAGCACGCCTCTTCTTTGTTTCTTTGCTTTCCGCACAACGCTAGGACAAGGCAATAGTACGATTCTTTGTCTTCGGTGAGTGGAGGCCGAAGTGGATTCAGCCTCGGCCCTACGGACGCGCCTTGTTCTCAGGCACGTGCTGTAAGATGAACACCCCACAAACAAGAGGCAGTAACAGTCACGGAGAATGTTCCGAAGTCGACAGAATCGGTCCTGTACTCGGTGTTGTTGGCCGACCCGGTTTCAACTGCCGTTGGATAAATGCTATGCTCTTTTATGACAAACTGACACTTTCTCATTGCTGACTGGGCATGTCTACAGTTTGGCATATCATGATGCGAAATGTTGCGGAACAGTATTGTCTTGTTTGTCGTAGTTTTGTTTGTTTTTCTATTTCTTTCTTTTCTCTTCTTTCGTAATAGTAATAAGAATAATGATTGGATCTCGACCACTTTTTTTCTTTCTTTTCTTTTCATTTTCATCATTTTCTTCTTCTTTTCTTCTTCTTTCTTCTTCATTCTTCTTCCTCTTTTTCTTCTTCTCTATTCACAGACAAAGACACTGTCATTGCCAAAAGTAATGGTACATGAGACCGGAATGTGATTGCTGATTTGAGGATGGCTGAGCTACACATAATCTCGCTACGACTCAAACACCAGCCAAAAAGAGGCCTTCGGCGACTTCCTACGATAGATAACAGACGTGCGGATCTCACCCCATCGCGTCAGACGAGCGGCTCCGATAATCGTTGTCGGTGTTTGAATGGATTTGATGTGGACCGGTGTCAACCGTCGTTTCTTTTTGTTGCTGTTCTAGACGAACCTGTCAGGAAAAAGCAAAAAAGAGAGAGCCCTACGCGACTCTGGCTCTAGTGCTGGTCGTTTCAGTGGGTAGGCAAAGGAAACGTACATCAGCCCGTGCCTCGGACGGAAAAGACCAACGCGTTTTGGCGGTCTCTGATGGGGCCTCTCGCGGTGCTACCGAAGCGAGAAGGGGAAACGAGAGGCGAAGAGAGAATGGTGATGACAAGTGCCATATGGGGCGCCATGGCAAAAGCGAGGCGGATCAGCTGCATCCAGCACGCCCCAGTGAACCTCGTGGAAATCGGCTATCGATGCCGTTTGTGGGGAACTGAAAGAAACGGGACGCGGCACGAACGACAGCAGCCATGGCCTTTGGATGCCAGAGACCACGATGGGCGGCGCGCTCGCTCTCGTGGGGCTGCGTCCGGCTCGTAGACCCGAAGCTAGCGTGGCGAGGCAGCTTTCCAAACGATGCGAAGACACTGCCTCGCATTCCAACTTGTTTGTGCCAGAGCCGGACCGCGATACAGATCTCGACTTGTCCCAACCCGTCTAGGCCGGGGACACGTGTACGTTGTACTTTGCACAGCGGCAAGGAGCGGTCGAAGCGACGGAGTGCGATGGATGCGGGCCGTCGTGGACGCAGCCAAAGCGTCCAAAGCGTGCAAAGCGTCCAAAGCCGGTCCTGACAAGTCGTGTCGAGGTCTGTGAGCCGCCATGCAAAGCCCGACGCGAGATCGGCTCTGCCACAACGTGCCGAATGTCCCAGAACACACGGCAGTGGCAAGACAACCACGGGCGAGTCCATAGGCCACTGAGTGGTCTAGGCTTGATTTGCAAACAAGGTGTAAGCACGCCGTAGACGGGCGTCGATCGAGGATCAACAATCGGTCAGTGGCTTTGGAGCACAACGCCACAAGGGCATGTCTGCGTGTCTTGTCGACAGTAAGACTACGAATACTTTGTACTTTGTACACTCGTACACGTCCAGAGTACATCGTCGTCGTCGTACGTAGTGCCCCTACGATGGTCCAGAGTCCCGCCAGACCGGGCCTCTTGGCAAAACTTGATTTCTCGGGATTTGCCCCGTCTTCGGACGACTACCATATTCGGGCTACGACCTCAAACTTTGAACCTCGCACCCTTTCTTTGTTGTCCCAAGATCCCAGAGGCTCGTCCGAGACCCTGATTTCCAGAGCGAGGGTGCCTGTCGCGGTCTCGCGTCACCGGGACGCGAAACAGACGCCTTTGCTCTTTGCTGCCCTCCTCCTGTTCTCTTGCCCCTGGACAGCCCGAGGCTGCTGCTGCTCGAGGCAAAGGCCCTACTCGTACGCTGCCCACTGCCCACGGCCGTAACCTGCCCCAAGGTCTGCCAAAATCAAGGAAGCGGGAAGCCTAAGCTAGCCGACTTAGCGACCCTCCTCCTTTTAGTGCTCGCACTCGCCTGAAGTCGCGCCCAGCCAACTGCCAGCCCTTTTCTTGCTTTCGCCTTTGCCGCCTCGATTCCGCCTCTGCCCGTTCTGCTTTGGGCATGGGCCGGTCGACTTGTGGCTGCTGCTCGTCTTCCGCCCTTCGGTGACGGCGATGTCCTTGGCCCGACAAACGGCTTCAAGATCTGCTTTTAGCAACCTGACAAGACGCCGCAAGGGTCCAGCACCCGAAACGGAATAAACACTCGACCGAGCTAACGGACGGGGTGGCTGAGCTTGCGAACTGGGATCTCGGCTTCCCTTGCGCTGGCCGACGTCGTGGAGGGTATCGATGCTGCTCGCGGGCCCCATCGCCTCTGCAGACCAGAGAGAGGGGTTGCGGGATCCTGCGACACGTTGCTTTGACACGCCCTTTGAACCAATCGCACCCATTCTCCCATCCACAATCTAATCTTTTGAGCGGACGAGACAAATAGGGCTGCTAGGCCGCTCTTGACGCTCAGGGCGCGGTTGATCTGATTGTGTCGAGTGCCGACAGCGTCTTCGCCTGGACTCTGACCGGTTGAAACTGAGGAGGCCGTCTTGGCCTGGCTCCGAGACTTGAAACAGGAGGCGCTAAAGGCGCTAGAAGTCCCTAGAGCGGTTTTGCAGTGGATTTCCATCGCGAACGCCGCAGGCCAGAACCTTGTCGAGCTGAGGACGGGCCAGATCCATGGCGCAGAGAATACGAAGTGCGAGTACAGAGTATGGGGCAGAGAACAGCACGGCGGAGCCCGCCGTCACTGCGTCGTCATTGACCGGATGTCGCGCCAAGCGCGTGTACAGAGTTTTACGAGGGCGAGGGCGAGTACCGGCCATCGTCATCTCGTCATCTTGTCATCTTGTCATCTTGCCATCTTGTCATCTTGTCATCTTGTCATCTCGTCATCTTGTCATCTTGTCATCTTGTCATCTGTCATCTGTCATCTTGTCATCTGTCATCTTGTCATCTTTCATCGCCGTCTCTCTCCATCAAGCACGAAGCAACATCACGACAGGAACGTAAACAGCCACACAAAAACACGAGGCCCAGCAGACGCATGCACGTTTGACATTTAGACTCCTCGTACAAACATCCATATCCCCGTGTCGATCATCCCAAGAGCAAGGGATCGACCCGTGCAAGTACGGCGTGTACTGGCTGTAGAACCTGTTACGCTTGTTTTGTTCTGGGAGTGTCTGGTTGCAATCTCCAACAGGCGGATATACCAGGTCCGTAGTCCGTTCGAGTAGACAGGGCTGCATTAGAGCATGCCTCGCCAGCCACGGCCACCGGACGATTGTTCCGGAGGGTGCTCCCACGGTGCCGGGAACGAAGATGGAAAGTACGCAGCGGCAAAGGAGAATGTCCAACATGAAAGGCGACAGGTGACTGTGAAAGACGACGCTGAAGGGCGACACCAGAGGACACGAAAGGACGACCAGAACCAGAAAAGGACAAAGGCCGAGACGACAAACCAGACAGGCTTCCAACAGGATAGACGTCAGGTCAAAAGGACAAGTGAAGAAGGCAGCCAAAAGTACGACAGGCAGAAAAGACCAAGACAACAGGTTTGAGTAACAGACGAACATGGCGACAACAGTACGACACCAGACTGGGCCACGACCCGTCTCGACCCAAACCTGCACTCTACTCGTAGCTACGACCGGAACGAAGCTGGACACGTACGGAAAGAACAACATGGCATGGTCAAGGGTAAACCCACGACGGCCGGTGTCGAGACGGAAAGAAAAAGGTCCAGATGTCAGAAAACAGAAACGCCACTCCCGCGTTTGCTCTGCCTGGCAACGATCGCCGGGACGGAGGACAGGGCGACAGCCGGCAAACATGGCAAGCGGGCCAAAGGCGGACCGTGGAGGGACGTCAACACGAGGGACGTCAACATGGCGTTGCTCGCGGCACGGGCACCATGGTTCGTGTCTATCCCTCGGCCTCGTCTGCAAGCTGAGCGTTCTGAGCGCAGGCACGCAGGCACGCAGGCACGCAGGCAGAGGCACGCAGGCAGGGCACGCAGGCAAAGACATGGATGCCAATGGCGTTGCGGTGTGCAGACAAAGAGCAGCTCCCAAGCCCCAGACCAAAAAGCCGGGGCGCCAGACAAAGAACGGGCACGGCGCCGCATTGGCATTGGCCTGGCAATGGAGGGCCATGCGCCCCAGACACACTACTCGTACTCGGTACTCGTGCGGCTGCTCGTCGCATTCGCCGGCGTGGATGGAAGCACAGCGAATCATCAACCGGCCTGCTTTTCTTGCTAACCCGGTACAGCAAAAACATCCCATGGCCCCAACTGCTCCATCAGCGCTCCAGAGGGCGCTCCAGAGGGCGCTCCATAGGGCGTTCGGTAGCTCCCCCTCCGGTGCTGGCGGTCGCACGGAGACTCGACCATCCGAATGCAAACTTTGTACTCGGTCAGAGCCTTTGTTCCGTACAAAGTACGCAGGCACACGTCGAGCTGGCCTGGGCTGGTCGTTGGCCTGTTTTCTGCGACGGTAGTCTCCCCGTCCCTGTGCTGTGTTGGAATCCCATTCTGTCGCGGATGGCGCCGTGTGCAGAACTTGCATTGTCCGATGCTTTCCGACGCCCATGGCCTCGCCCGCGTCGACAAAGAGGACGAATCTGGCAATCTTGGTGTCCGAGACCAGACGGCCCCTGCGGACGCTGAGGTAAGTATGACGCAGACGACCGCGCGCCAAACCAGGACGGAGACAATGGCTTGTCGCTGTCTGGCGAAACTGCCTCCTGTTTGCGAGGAGACTCTAGAGCCCAAAGCACTCGTACGTCCAAGCCATGTCCAACGGATGCCGTACTGTGTACACGGAAAACGACGCAAGACAACCACGCAGTCAACAGATGCCACCGTACTTTCGAGGCCTCGTTGCGCTTCCCCATCTGTGCTCTATGGCGCACCATCGCGCCATTGCACCATTGGCGTCGTCTTGTACAAAGTACTCGTACGTTGCCTGATTTGCCACCCCGGCTCCCTCACAGTTCAGACGTGTGGACGTTCTGTCTCTACTTTGACAAAGTACGCAGAGGCAGGCAATCTCTGGGCGAGAGCGAGCACACTGCTCTCCTTTGCCGTGGCCTGTGATTGCGACGTACGGCCTACCCCTGTCGCAGACGGTTCAACACCAGCTGAACACTGCCAGTCGGAGGATACCCTGGATCCACATCCCCTAGCCGAGGATGAGACTCGGTGTGGTGGGGGTGTGTCTGCTGGGGGGGGGGGGGGGGGAGAGAAAGGAAGGGGGAAGAGAGGCACAGAACGAGGCCGTCTTTGTCGGGTCTGTGGTCGAGTCGAGCGTCGAGTCGGCGAGTCGGCGAGTCGAGTCGAGGTTAGGTCGAGTTCGAGGTCGAGTTCAAACATTGCATACTTGTACATTGTATATTTTCCACTTGCGCTCCGAGGCCAGCAACGTTCACTTGCCGACGTGGAGAGCGAGCAGCAGACAGACGAGACCAGGGCGGAAGCGTCCGACCGTTGGTCGAATCACAGCGAGCCCACCGTCATAGTGGACGAGTACAAAGCACACCGGCCATGGCATGCGACGCGACCATGGGCGATGACCGAGGAGCCAGGGAATGCGAGATTGCGTAGCACAGCCAGCTGTCGTATTCGGATCAAGCGACAATGGATTGCCATTGCCTTTGCGATTGCACCTAGATCCGGCAGCGTACAAAGGCCGTCGCACAGACGATTCGATGATTCAATGGCAGATTAGCCGCCGGAAGGATGCCGCTATTGCCATTGTGTCTTGCCCTGGCGCCGTAGTGGAGGAGTACCGAGATCGGTGTTCCGCCTTGCGCGTTTTCTCTTTGGACCTGGACCTGGCCTGGACGGTCCAGGCTGTTCTCCAGCTGTCCTCCAGGCTGTCCTCCAGGTGTCCTCCAGGTGTCCTCCAGGCTGTCCTCCAGCTGTCCTCCAGGCTGTCCTCCAGGTGTCCTCCAGCTGTCCTCCAGGCTGTCCTCCAGGCTGTCCTCCAGCTGTCCTCCAGGCTGTCCTCCAGGAAGCCCCAGGAAGCCCCTTGCGTCAACGCCCTGGGGCAAAGGGGCCACCGGGCGGCAGATGGTGCCAAGACCAGCCGTTTGTGTGCTCCATACGAGTACGTTGAGATGGTCCTGTCTGGTGCTGTGGCGGCAGGGGTGATGGCCAGAGTCGCCAACAAAGCGAGACGATGCAGAGCGATTGAGCACACGTCACAAAGCGCACGTCACACGTCACACGTCGCACGCCACAAACACAAAACACAAAAACAAAGCAAAATGACGGCGGCGGTCAGCGGATGGCAATGCGATCGTTTCCGCAACGACCGGGCGCAGTCATCTGGCACAGGCACATGTCACCGCCTCAGAATGAAGAACGGCCGGTCCGTCGATCGCAGAAGATGAAAGAAGATGAAAGAACGGGCATCGCGGATCGCATCGACATTCATTCTATTTGCTTTTTCTTTGCTTTGCTTGCTTGGCTTGCTTTGCTTTGCTTGCTTTGCTTTGCTTCTCGCTTTCTGCCTCTGCCTCTGCCTCTGCCTCTTCCTATTCTACAATTCTATACAAATCTACTCATCGAGGAACCTGTCTGTCGCAAGGCCCGACCGCAAGTGTTGGCGTAGCCGCCGCGTATGCTGTCGGCTGACGGCGAGAGGCGAAGCAGAGCGAGTGTCAGCTTCGACCTGCGACGAGAACAGCGACGTCGACCTTCATGGCGGACAAATCGTATTGAGTAGATACGAGACAGACTAGGTCCAGACCGGAAACCAAACAAAAGAAAAGCGGAAAGCGACCGGCCAACAAATGAGACGAAGCCCGGCCGGACGTGGCCTATCCTTGCTCTTCCTGTGCTCTCGCCGATCCGTGTGTACTCGACTCGTGCTTTGGCCCTGAAGCTCCGCCAGCTTTCGCCACATGGCGCTTCATGTTGGGCTTCCTGTTCCTTGTCCATATGCACGCGCATACGCTGCCTCCTCAGCTGCTCGAGCTGCGCGCAGCCGGTGAAGTCAGGGCCTGGGACGAGCAGCGGCAGCGGCAGCGGCAGTCGGATTTCGCATGCGGATATAAGTCTGGCGTCGCGCAGCTGGAGCCGCGTCGCTCCCGTCGAGCGACTGTCTCAGCTGGTCCTTGACGCAAGTCTCACGGCTGACGGCTTATTCATCGAGGCCGGCTTCCAGTGGATGGGCGACTTGGACGGATTGGACCTGGAAGATTTGCACTCGTCCGATGCGGCGGATGCCCAATTCCGCATTCTCCATGCTCCGTTTCTTTTTCCTCTTCTCTCCTCTCCATTCTCCTCCTGCGCCTCCCTTTCTGCTCCCTGATTGTCCTTTTCTGCCTCTCGTTCTTTGCATCTTTTTGCCCACTTTGCCCTCTGCCTTTGCGCTTTTGCCTTTTTCGCCCCGTTTGTCCCCGTTTGTCCCCGTTTGTCCCCTGGGCCTGCCCTACCAGGCGGCCGGGTTTGCCACGGCCGCAGTCCGTAGTGGACCAACACAGCATAGTCCCCTACGATGAGCAGCACAAGCCGTCCACGGTGTCTCGAGAACGGACCAAGTGCTTTCCTTGATGCGGTTCGCTTCCCATCGTTTTTCTCCTTGTCCCTCTCCCTCTCGTCTCTCTCGCTCTGTCTTTCATGGCCCTGCTGCCGTGTGCCGCAGCTTTATTCTACATTGTCTCCATCGCTGGCGCCGCCTCGGCCGAGATCTGGTTCGGCGGGACTGAAAACACGAAAACACGCGCTCTGCAGTGAGCGCATGCCCGCCAGGGACGAGCACTTGGTGGGCACTCGGCGAATATTCTTTGGCTCGTTGGCTTGCCGGCTCTTTGTTCCTCGCCGTATCGCAAAGTAGATGAATCTTGCGGGCAGGCAAGCTCGAACCAACGCACACATCAAGGCCCTCTTTGCTTTCCTGCTGACCAGCTGACCAGCTGACCAGCTGGTCCTTGAGCAAGCGGCGCAACGTCCCGCAGAGAGAGAGAGCCGGAGAGAAGACGGTTGAGCAACAGACAGACTGCAGGCGACAGACTGCAGGCGACAGACTAGATCCATTGGCCATTTGATGGCGAAAGACGCACGCGCCGTGGCTACGAGGTCCGGCAACAGGCACACGAGTACCCAGTCAGCCAACGGCCAGCTGGACACCCGACGACCCGTCTCACACTCTCGCATGCCTCCCCTCAGAGCCATCGTCTCGGGTACGTACTCGTACATGTACCTGCGCCCTGGTCGCCTTCGTCTGCTCGAAACTACCCCCCAAACTACGAGTACAAATCCCCGCCCCCCCACCTCCTCCACTTCTTAGCTCCCTTCCTGTCGAAATGCCGTATGCGGCTCTCCGTATTTCCTTGGACCATCCTGATCCACCCTTCGGCCTACGGCTTGTAGCTTTCGATGCTGACCCTATCGTCACCCCCTCCCTCGTCTCCCCAAGGGTTTTTAGGCTCGCTTGCATCTTTGCCTACCCTTGTGCGAATCCTGTGTACTTGTGTGGTGTGAGTTTTCTCTGGCATGCAGACAAGGCAGACATCACCCCCCCCCCCCGCTTGTGCTGGTTCTTGGCAGGCAGCCAGACAAACTGCTGTTGGCCGCCATGCCGATCGCGAAGAATTGAATTTCCTATACGACGTTCGCCGTACACCGGGCCACATCCCCATCCCTGTCTCTCACCGTCGCTCGCTGCTCGCTGTTCGGCATACCTTGGAACTACCTCCACCGTTTACCACCCCACGAATTGCCTTGTCACCACCACACATATGCACACACAGTCGCAGGTCGGCCTCTTTGCTCGACACGTGGACTTGTATAGTAGTCAGCCATGCCATTCTGGTGGTAGACTCCTCCGTCCCGGCCTGTTCTGCTCTTCTGTCTTTGTTCTTTGTCTTTTGTCTTTTGTCTTTTGTCTTTTGTCTTCCGTCTTCCGTCTTCCCTTTTCGTCGTAGCCGCCGGCGCTCTTCTTTCCTTTTTCTTCATTCCTTCTTTTCGTCGACTCGTTTCCTTGCTTCGTTTCTCCATCCGTCTGTCCTCGAAACCGTACTTGCGGTCGACGTCGCCGGCCTTGTCCTCGCCTTGTCCTCGCCTCGCCCTCGCCCTCGCCCTTGGCCACAATCTCACAGCACCTCCCGCCTGGACTCTCTTCCCTGTCGTGCTCCTTGTACTTTCTAAATTAGCTACCCGGGTCCGCCAACCCTCTCTACCAGCCGCTTCAGACCACACTCCCCGGCCACCCTCGTCCACTTGTCTCGTTGCATCTCGTTCTTTTCGTGCACGCCTCCCCTTGCCCTCCCTTTCCGGCTTCACCACGCCCCTGCTTCTCTCCGACGGCCAGGTCACCGTTTCTTCAACGCGGCCGCGGCCACGACACACGACACGACACAAAGACACAGACACAACGAATTCCAAAGCAGAGCCACTGGCGACCCGGCCAGCACAGGACCGTCCGCCTTGGCCTCCGTCGCACTCTTTGACTCTTTGACTCTTTGACTCTTTGACTCTTCGACTCTTCGACTTCGACTCTTCGACTCTCGACTCGGGCATCGCCAGCACCATCACCGTTTGCCCGTCTCTCCGCTGCGCCTGCTCCTCGCTCGCGCCTCTGGCACCATCCCGTCTCCTCCATGTCTCCACCAGCCCTGGGGCTCACTCTCGCCATCCACCTCGACTGCACCTCTGCCATTGGCCCTCCTGGCACTCTGTGCTCTCTAGTTTCCTGTTTGTCTGATTGCTTTTGGCACCTCTTCTCCGCCAGCCGTATCCTGCCGCTCTTGCCCCCATCACACACTACCCACCGCTTGCCATCTCGACGTCGTTGGAAAATCAGGCCTCCTTTGTCGTGCTCCATCTTTGCGATCGACAGTGCCTCGACGCTCTTTGTACTCTTGTACTCTCTCACTCTTCCACTCCTAAAACTCTTACACGGCTCGACTAGCCTCCCGACTGTGGTCTGTGCAAGGGTACCGTCGACAGTTCTCGACTTCCTTGGCAGATCCGTGCCACTCGCTCTGCCGTCTCCGGCAAGTCCGGTACCCCATTGCTGAAGCATGACGGCGTAAAACAAAAAACACGGAATTCACTCGAATCACTCAACGCCCGTCTCGACTGCAGCTCGACTGCAGCTCGTCTGTTCTGGGCGTCTTTGTCCGCATTCACCTTCTTTTCATCGCATGTCGGCCACGGTACACCCTACGGCACCTACGCAACCCTACTTGAGAATTCCCTGGCGTACGCTTTTTTATACTTTTTCGTCTTACTCTTGCTCTTCCTCTTAGAAACGGCCCTTCTCTCTCACGACTAATTTCTATATTAGTCCCCCCCCTTCCTTTCACACCTCTCACACACCCTTTTCCACTCCCCCCCTTCCCATCGTCCTTACCACACCTCTGGGAATCGTATCGTACATATCGTCTTTTTGTTTATTAGACTGTGTCTCCCTTCTTTCCTTCCCCAGCATCTCCTTCCTGCCCTTAATCTTAATTCGTTCTTCATTTGTTTATCTCTTCGACTGTCTTGTCTTTTTGCCATCTCCTTTGTTTCCCCCGTTCTTCTCAACCTTCTTCGCCGCTCACCTTGGCTCGTTTATTCCACTCACCACCCGCCCGGCGACCTTTTCCATTCTCTTGCGACTCTGTACTTTTACGACCCCACCGGACACGTTACATCGTTCTCATATATTGCCGTTCTCTTATTCTCAAGGCCAGAGGTTGAAGCAAAACACGACAACCCAGGAGGAAATCAGAAAAGGGAAACGGGAAAATAGGAAATCAGGAAAAAGAGAAAAGGGAAAGGGGAAAAAAAACACGGAACATCACGAGCCACAAGGACTTGGCATATACCAAAAAGGACGTCGACAGCCAGGACTTTTGCCGGACTTTTCATCAGCTCGCAGGACACTCGACACGGGACGGTCGACACTGACGAGGAACAGAGCAGCCATTCCACGGCGTGACCACAGCACGGGCGCCGATCAGCAGGCGGCCGTTGTATCGTCCACACAAGACGCACCACAGCACGCACGTCCGCAGAGCATTGGGATCGGGACGGATGACGCCCGAGAGCCAGAACGGGTCGCACCATGGCTACCACCATGCAGGCTCGTCCGCCGCCGCCGCCGCCGCCGCGAGCAACAGCCGGCGGCCGCAGCAGGACTGGGCGCAGATCAACGACTGGGAGGTGCACCGCGAGCGCATCACGGAGCTGTACCCGCGACCAGAGCCTGCATCTCAAGCAGGTGCAGAAGATTATGGCAGACGAGCACAACTTCTACGCCTCGCAGCGCATGTACAAGACGCGCATCAGCAAGTGGGCCATTGACAAGAACCTCAAGGCGGCCGACGTGGCGACCATCCTGCGCTGCAGCAGCAGCGGCCGCCCAGGGCAAGAAGTCGCGCTTCACCGTCCGCGGCCGGGACATTGACTTGCGCGCGTGGACCAGTAACTCAAGCGGGACCCGACGCTGCTCAAGCGCTCGCAGCAGGGCCACGACGACCTGATGGGCGACATTCTGCCCGGCCACATGGAAGCCGCCGGGATTATGTGCCGGACACCGTCGCCGACGCCGCCGCCGTCGCCCTCGCGCCAGCCCATGCGCAGTACCAGCGCCAGGACATGTACGGACACGGACCCGGACCCGGGCATGGGCACGGACACGGACACCAGATGCACCATCCGTACGGCCATCACCAGCAGCACCCGTACAGCCACCACTATGGCTCGATGCCCGCCTCGGCCGTGTCCATGGTCCCCTCGCATACGCCCATGACGAGCATGGTGACGACGGCCTCGACGTTCCCGACCCTGACCTCCTTGTCACCTGCGCCCTTTGCGGCCACGACGCAGGGCTCGACCATACCCTCGCTGGGCCTCCCGACGACGGCTATGCCCTACCTACCGATGCACTCTACGCCCTCTTACGACCAGCACCACACCAGCACCAGCACCAGCACCAGCACGGCCAGCACCAGCACCAGCACCACACGGCCAGCGGACGTTTGCAGGTACCCACGCGGCCTACGACACGCGCCGCAGCAGCATTGCCAGCTCGTCTCTGCTGTCATCGGTGTCGTCGATTCCGGTGCCCCTGCCGAGTGTCTCGCCCTACAGCCTGTCTTCGAGCAGCTCCTCGTCCTTTCCACCCCAGACGCAGCATCCCCGCATTCGCATTTCGCATCCGCATCGCATCAAACATCCACATCCACACCACACCAGCATCAGCACAGCACCAGCACCACACCAGTCCCAGTCTCAGTCCCAGCCGCAACCCCAGACCCAGCCCCAGACGCAGCCGCAGCTGCCCGTGCCCATCACGGCGCTGTTCACGGCTCCGTCGCCCGTCTCCAACGACACGTCGGCCATCCAGGAAGACCTGGCCCGGCTCACACGCGAGTACGTCGTGCAGGCCTTCCAGCAGGGGTTGTGGTGCAGAAAAAGGGCAGCGCCTTTGTCTCGACGCGGCCGGGCGCCGCCACACAGGACGGCGAGACAACCTGGCGGCCGACCGCCTGGCCGCCTGGGGCGCAAGATGCGCGCCGGGCGTCGCCTGATTGCGGACGGCGTCATTGACGAGGGCTTCGCCAGCGTCAACCACACATGGACAACTTGCGCCAGCAGCTGCAGGACGAAGACCCGTCGCTGCTCTTTTATCTGCTCTACAGCACCTCCTTTGGCACACGCTGCCCGCTCGACCGTCCCCGCCCCATCGGCCGCGACAGCACCGCCGAGCTCAAGCAGGTCAGCGTCGCCCTGGGCAGCCACGTGCGCTCGCTGACGCACATTGTCCTGGGCGAAGCACACCCGGTGGCGCGCATCGTCCGCATTCTGGTGGCCCGCGACGGCCGCCTGCGGTCGCCGGCGCACATGGCCGCGCTGCCCGTGCCCCTGGTGGTCATGCGCGACATGCTGGCCGAGCGCGACCCGCGGGCGTCGACCCGGCCGCCGCGGTGCAGTGCCAGCGCCTGGCCTTTTTGCTGCGGCTCGACCGCGCCAAGGCCACACCGCCGCCGACGCCGAGCGCGAAGAGCTGACGGAGCGGCTGCAGACGGCGCGCAACCTGCACACGAAGCTGCAGTTCTGCATCACCTACACGACCTTTCAGTCTGAGCTCGCGCAGCAGCAGTACGAGGAGGAGGAGCGGGCCGCGGACGCACAGGCCCACGGCAGCGGCCGTGGCAGTGGCGCGGCCCCGTGGAGCGGTAACGACATGGACATGGGGGTCGTCGGCACCGCCAACCCGGCCACGGCCGCCGGCCTCTCGACCCTGACGGCGGCCTACTCGACGGCCTCGGACTGCGGGCGCCACGCCCGACAGCGCTACACGACGGCCACGGCGACGTTCCACAACACGCACGGCCAGCATCAACTGCCGCTACCCCATGCCGGCCAGCCGAGACAGCCGTCCCACATGCACTCGCCGCTGTCGCCTCCTCGGCTTCGGACCCGGCGTCCTCGGCAACTCGCCCTGTCGCACGCCCACGCTCTGCCCTTGTCTGGCGTCGCCTGCGTCCTGGTCTCGCAGACGGGCACTCCACGCCGCGGACGGTCCTCGGCCAAGGCCATCCGGGCGCCCACCTGGCCACCCCGGCCAGCATAGCCAGCATAGCCAGCACAGCCAGCACAGCCAGCACAACCAGCACAACCAGCACAGCCAGCACGGCCAGCACGGCCAGAACCACTCCCCATACGCGCTGCAGCCGCAGGCAGCGGCCTACCCGCCTGTGCCCGTGTCTGTGCCTCTGCAGACGGCCTCGGTCTTTCACCCGCACGGCGGCAACGGCCACATGATGGCCACGGGGGCATGCACGACGCCGGGTCCATGACCTGGGAGCTGGGCGATGCGGCGAACGTGAACTTGGATGCAGTGACGGGGGCCGTCCGGAGCGGTTGGTGTGCGATACTGTAAGATTATGCATGACATTTGGTAGCTTGGTATATATATGGGACATGGGCACAACGGGCATTATGGACAAGGATCTTGGCACATCATGGCAAAGGACCGGACTTTCGCATTTTTTTATTGGTTTTTGCTTCCGGCTTTACACTCCTTCATGTATACGAACACGGTCGACGACCTTTTGTAAATTATGTATCAGTAGCAGTGCTTGCTTTCATTTCGTATACGACATGTACCACTGGCCTGACTGGGGTGGTGCGTACACAGAGGCGTTATAATGTTACACAATCTACTAGTAGCAATGGCTCACGCATCGCGTGATCACGGACCACTTCACGGCGCCCAAGACTGTTGGTCCTCGCCCCATAAACTCGTCCGTCATCTGCCTTGGGTGAGGTGTCGTCTGCGGCCGAATGGCATGACGCATGGCCGACTGCTAGTGGACGACGTAGCCAACGTGCCCCGGCATGATCACGGCATCGCCGCCTTGACGTCGAGTTGGACGACGCGTTCACTTACACATTGGCGGCTCGTGGCGTGGCGCCGACACGAGCCGAGCGTTCGTGCCCACGGTGACTGACTCAGCCCACTTCTTCACCTTTTTGACCTTCCTCTCGCCTCCCACATCTCGCAAGCGACAGTCTCTCCTCGCGCACGGCGGCAAGACGGCCGACCCAAAGGCCCAGACGGAGGATGACAAGGAGCGCACCCAGATGTCCGCTTTCACTGCTGGAGGAGACTGGCGGCCGGCCAACAAGTCCCGACCAAGTGGCCCTTTATGTGACCAGCAGGTTGGTCGGACGACTCACACGTGGCGGGGCATAGGCCGAAGCCGTCCATCAGGCCAGAGACTTTATTTCTTCACAACGTTGGACAGGACAAAAGACGCAATCAAGGCGATCCTGGACGCGCCGGCGGGCCGCCTCCTCCATGGATGCGCACACGGCGCACACGGCGCACACGGCGCACACGGCGCACACGGCTCAGAGAGCAATGCCGCCGTCCAGCACAATGTTCTGCCCCGTCATCGACTTGCTGAGCGCCAGCGTCTTGACCTGGTCCGCCACATCCTCGACGGTGGCCAGGCGCTTGAGCACGCCCTTGTCGGTGGCCGCCTGGATCTGGTGGTCGGAAAAGCGCTGGCCCCATTCCGTCATCAGCAGGCCGGGGCTGACGGCGTTGCAGCGGACGGCAGGGCCGCAGACGAGGGCCAAGCACCTGGTCAGGTGGATGGCGGCGGCCTGGCTGACCGAGTAGGCGACGCTGCTGCCGCCGGGGCGGACGCCGGCCAGGGAGGCGACGGTGACAAGTGACAAAGAAGCCGCCTTGGGAGGCGTCAAAGTGTGGCTTGGCCGCGTGCAGCAGCCACAGGTGCGACTTGACATTGACATTGTAGCCGCGGTCCCAGTCCTCGTCGCGCAGCTGGTCGTCGAGGTCCATAAAGTCGGTCACGCGCGTCCAGCCGGCGTTGCTGACGACCACGTCCAGACGGCCCATGTGGCCGACGGCGTGCTCGACCAGGCGCTGGATGCTGGCGCGGTCGGCCACGTCGGCCTGGAGCGCGACGAAGCGCGGCGTTTCGGGGGCAGCTGGTAGCACGGGGCGATGGCATCGGCCTCGCGGATCACCGCCTCTGCCTTGTCGGGCCGCGTGTGGTAGTTGACGACGACGCGAAAGTGCGGCGCCAGGGCCTTGACGCAGGCGGCGCCGAGTCCGGCCGACGATGCCGTCACGAGCGCGACCCGGACGGGGCGGACATGGTGGAATGGTGGAATGGTGGTGCGGGACAGAAAGGTGGTGAGGCAAACGAGACGGAGCGTTTGTTCTCACGCGGGGGTCAATTGCAGCGACGGGGGACTTTCGTGGGGTAGCGGGCTGAACGGCCTACAGTGGGTATTCGCTGCCTTGAGCCCAATATGACAAATCGATCCATAGCAGCCTACAGCATTCAACAGACATTTACTTTGTACAGCCATCTAGACATCTCCACATGTACAGACATCTCCATCGTATCAGCACCAAACACAACTACACGGCGGCAACAACGACTCCAAAAAGTCAAAGCCTTGCCGCTGCAGGTTCCACGTCTGCGACCCGACGTGCATCCGCGCCGCAAACGTGTGGTCCTCGCCCGGCACTTCAATCAGCCGGCTCTGGATGCCCCTTTCTTGCAGCGTCCTAAAGAGCTGCCGACTGTACGCAATCGACACCATGCGGTCGCCCTGGCCGTGGACAATGACGGTGGGCGGGAACCGGCGGTGCACGTTGAGGACGGGGTCCACCTCCTGGAACCCCTTGCCGCCCCGAGCCTCTCTGGGGTAGATGGCCTCCACGACGGTGCCGCCGCCCATCTGCGCAAACGCATAGGCCACCCGAGGCACGGTGACGTCGGGCGGCCCCGGCCCCGCCTGTCCCTCGAGCGAGACGCCGCCCTCGACGGGGACGGGCTGCTCGGACAGGACCTGCGACGCAACCTCGTCCGACACTCCGTGGGGTAAGAGTGCCTGGATGTGCGGGATCTCGGCCGACCAGCCGGCGTCGTCAAAGCAGCAGGCGCCGTACATGTCGTAGATGCCGGCCACGGGACGCGGCACGCCAAAGCCCTACGCGGCGAGGTTAGCCGACACATGCAAACGCAAGAGTTCGCGGGGTCGGCGCGACGCACCAAGCTCAAAGCGAGATGACCGCCCGACGACGTGCCAAAGGCAAAGATGTGGTCCGGGTCGATGGCCAGCGGCCGGCCGCGCGTCGACAGGTGCGCCTCGAGACGGCCGTCCTGGATCCAGGCAAGAAGATCACGCACGTCCCGCATCGGCCCCTCGAGCAGATTCACCTGCGGACACAGCCGGTGGTTCGGCACCACGACGACCCAGCCGCGGCCGAGACAGTCCGCGACCTGGTCGGCATTGACCATGGCCGCCGACCCGAGCATAAAGGCACCGCCATGGATGTGGATGACTGGAGAGGAGAAGCGTTAGCATGGCCGTCGGCCCCAGTGCGGGTCGTCGACGGTCTTGTCTGACCCACTGGACACGCTGCCCGCGTTGGTGTCGATGGAGAGTAGATGCGCGCATCAATCTCTGCGCCGTCGACTGTCTTGTAGACGGCCCTGGAGAATGGAAGCGCCATGTCGATTTGCTGCTCGTCTCGTCGCCGGGGGCAGATGCAGATGGCCACGCCGCACTTTGACTGGCTCTGCCTCTGTTTTTACTTGTAGAGAGCCTTTCACGTCCAGTGGCGCGTCTCCGCACCCGTGTGGGAACCAGTCGACAAGTCTAGACGCCCGAGTGGAGACGCGGGGTATAACCAGCGCGAGACCCGACAATGTCGACGAGGACGGGCGACGATGATTATACTGCAAAGGACAAAGTCGACAAAGGCCATAGTTTCTGAGGGATGAGACAGACGGGAAGAGTCCACCCAACATATTGAAAGAGCAATCGGCCGCATCAACTCTCGGCTCGACGACACTGTCCCAGCCAACAGCCGCTCAAGTCAAGCCTGCCAGCGTCTTGTCCTGCCACGCAGACCGCCCACCATGGTCCTCGCGAAGCAGGCCACGCCGCCCGACAGCCACACGAGCTACGTGCTGCGCCAGCTCGAGGGCGAGCGCCTCACCATCCCCGGCAGCAAGGGCGTCTTCCGCATCCTGGCCTCGTCCAAGCAGACCAACGGCGGCATGGCCGTCTTCACCAGCGGCGCCACCCTGTCGGACGCGCCCGGCTTCCACTGGCACCACGAGGCCCACGATGTCTTTCTCGTCACCAAGGGCTTCCTCAAGCTGTGGAACGGCGACACGTGCCGCATCATGGGCCCCGGCGACTTTGCCTATGTGCCGCCCAAGGTCGTCCACAACCCCCAGCTGCTGGGCCCGCACACCGAGACGCTGGGGCTGGTCGCGCCGGGCGACTGGGTCGACTTCTTCCGCCACGTCGCCGAGGCCTACGGCGGCGTGCTGGTGCCTGAGAGCGACGACCGCGACCTCGAGGCGCTGCTGATCCCAAGGTCATGGCCGCCAAGGACCGCTTCGACGTGCACTTTGCGCGCGACTACCGGCCGCCCGCCGTCGGCGACTGGCTGCCCACCGAGAACCAGCTTCCGGCACAGCCTCTTGTGCCATACTTTCTCAAGGCGGACACCGGCCCTCGCTGGCTGGCCGGCGGCGTGCTGTCGCGCCCCTTTATCACCGCCGCCCAGACCGGCAACAAGTTTGCCATGTCCAGCATCGAGTCGTCGGCGGACTACCAGACTGCCTTGCTCGACGGCCGGCGCTTCCTGACCTTTGCCGGCGTCGACCACTGCTTCTTTGTCGTCGAGGGCTCCTTGACCGCCACCCTCGACGGCCAGGGGGCGACGACGCTGACCGCCGGCGAGACCCTCGTGGTGGCGGCCGGCCAGGCCTTTGCCCTCGGCTTTGCCAGCCGCTTCGTCAAGGCCCTGTCCTTTGCCAACGGCCCCGGTATCGAGGCGCTCGTCCAGACAGCAGCCGGCAGCCCCTTTGCTGGATTTGTCCTCCCCGACACACTGCCGGCATGGGACGCATCGGCACTGGAGACGGCCGCCGCGAGCGTGGGTGCCACGCTGTCGTGAGCTGCTCTGCGCGTCGGCCCTGGGCGTGGCGGGTGTCTTTGGCCTGATGAGGATTTCTGCGTGTAGAGTAGGACAGGGTCCGGGGTACCACTCGTCGCAGTGCGCACGGGCGCCGCGTCCTCTTGGAGACGAACCGCATGGCGCGAGCGAGGTCTGTAGCTGTCCTGCCATGACAGAGTGTAGAGTGGTACGACGTGAATCAAACGACGCTGTCGTCCATGCCATCTCCGCGTGCCATGTCTTTGTCTCCATCGTCTTCCTCTGTTCTCCAGCGTCCCCGTCTTGAGATTGCCTCGACGTGCTTCCCCACGCTCCTGGGCCCCGGCTGGGCGCCAGCCTTGCCCTTGTCCGTCTCCGCAGAGTACTCTGCGTTTCTTGGCCGTTTTGGCGCGGACGTGCCATCGCCCAAGAAGGTGCCGGCGGTCCTTGAACGACCTATCCGACCTTCTTGTCCTCCACGTCGAGGGTGTCCTGCTGCCACGGGCGCAGGCCAAGTACGTGTGGCTCGACCACAGCACAAGACGGCACTCTCCGCGCTGTCGCCGGCAACGCCGCTGCCGGCTGCAGCCAGGGCGAGCTCAAAACCCCACGTCGTCTCCTTCACCCGACGGCTCTCGTTGCGCCTCGTACACGTACACGCCTTGGGCTCGGCTGTCTTCTGGCCCGCCGACCTGACCAAGTCTTGCCACTTTGCGCATGACTTGCACTCGGCCCTTGAGGCCAGTTGAGGCCGGCGTCAATGTCGTGGTCCGAGTCGGGTTGGCCAGGACTGTCGACGGCGAGGAGTCGAGCTGTCGGTTGTCGGAATGCCAAAGTGGCCGAGGTGTCTATTAAGACGAACCGCGGCACGGAGGCCGCACTCCCTGTTCGCGTCGAGATCGAGCTTGAATAAGGCCATGGCATGTTGAACAGAGTCAGCCGGGGCTAGTTGTTGTTGCTATCCATTCAAGCTAACAAGGCAATAAGGCAACCAAGGTAACGAGGCGGTCAAGGTGATTAGGGTGAATAAAGTGTTGGGATCGTTGATCGTTGATCGTTGATCGTGATTGTCCCGTTGAGACCCATTACAACGTGCGTGATCACGCGGCTTCAGTGGGCCTGGTGCACAATGGTCGTCTTGCATGGCTGATCGGCCGCCCTCATCCTGCTGGCACTCCATCACAATGGTGCGTGGAGATGGAGGAGGCAGAGTGGAAGAACTTGGAAGGCTGCGCCAAGCTGTTTCAGGCAAACGGGCGTTTTCAATGCCCAAACGTCAACAAAAGGACCAGAAAGCACAAGGACGAGAGGGATCAAAAGGACCAAAAGAAAAGGACGAAACAGCCAAAAGGACCAAAGAAAAGGACCAAAGAACCAAAGAAAAGGACCAAAGACCAAAGAACCAAAGACCTGCCAAAACAGGGCAGTGGCAAAGCAAAGCCCTGCTGTGGGAGAGCAGACAAATGCAGCTGAAGCGCAAGACACGCCCCCGAGACAGCGTTGTTGATTCTAGTGCTCGATGTACCGTACGAGCAGCAGAAGCGTCCCTCATCTCACGATCTCTAGTCCGACACCCTACAACCCTGCGCAGATCCAGGCCGGTTCTCGCATACAAAGTACAGACGTACGTCGTAAGAGGAAAACGCATGTGGCACAGATTGTCGTATGATTGATCTTCATCGAGATGGCCCGTTTTGGGCATTTAGCACGCTCAGCCGGGCCGCCCGTTCCCCGTACATGTTTAAAGTACTCAACGGAGTGTCCTCTCCACCCATGGAAAATGGCTCAAAAGGTCCGCGACCGTTGCAGCTACGCGTGCTCGAACTTCGTACTGCCCACTACCAACACTCGCCAAGGGACGTGCGTCGTGCAGAGTCGATGTGGCGAGCGTGATGGTCGACGGCCACGACTAGGCGAGGGTGTCTTGCACGGCCACACAGGACTTTGGGAAAAACGCCGAGGCGCCATGGGCAAACCCAATCCGACCTCGGGCCAACTCGCCAACAGAAGAGCATGCGCACACCACGAGTTCCGAGCTGGACAGCCCAGTCTTGCGGGGGGGCACATATGTTGGCGCGGGCGCGACGACGCAGACAGCCGTGCCTCCGGAGAACGTCCCGGGGTCTCGTCTCGGCCGGGGCCGAGAACGGCAAGGGGCCCGTTTACGGTGTAGACGCCGTCGACAGCAGCACACATTCCCCGGAAACACAGCGATCTGGCGGCGGCTGTTGAGCCAGTGGCGCTTGGGGATGAAGCCATGACGGGAATCGGAATGGACGGAAGATCGGAAAGGGTACCATCAAGGGAGAATGCAGAGGAAAACCTAAAAGTACAAAATACAAAATACAAATACAAGATACAAGATACAAGATACAAGATACAATACATACAAATACAAATACAAAATACTCATCGGCGGGCGCGCGGCGCTACGCTTCTTCAGCAACACTACGGCAGCTAGTCTTGACCGTTTGCGCAAGCGCAAGTGTTTTATTCCACATGTCTAATCTGTCTTGTGCGTCCAGAGGTCGCCGTCCACCCTCCATCGGGTGCCCTGCAGGACGTGCTGCCGTGCATTGATTGTCCCTACTTACGCCACTTGCGTGTGCAGATCAACCGCCGTCTAGCTGCTCCCCAACAGCCTTCTCGATTCTTTTTCTCTTTGTGCGAACCTCGTAGCTCCATGCACACGCGACGGACACGCCCTCGGCCCCTTTGACAGGGCCACGCTGGAGATCACTCCACACCCGGCTCTTGGCTCCAGCCATGTCTAGGGCTGGCTTCGTTTCCATCCGTACATGTACGTAGTACGACGTAGTGCTACGTAGTGCTACGTAGTGCGTGTACGAGCACGTCCAGCTCCTCTAGTCTAAAGTGGCCGTTCCCGAGGCTCGGCCTACACGCCGCGACACCGGCTGGCGACCAAGCAACAGAGCGACGCCCCGGGCTATCTTTCACCAAAGTGGGCCGAGATGGCCGACTAGGAGAGGAACGGAACCTGGGCAACTAAACCAGATAGGGTATTAGCAAATTGGGCAAAAGGCAGAGTGCAGGGCTGAGACATCCAACCTCTCCTGTGCGCATCTCCGCGGTCAGGCCGTCGACGTTCCCGCTGGACAAATCAGTGTGTGTGACGCACATGCACCCCATATTTGTGTCCACACTGGTGTTTGTCCGTGTCAGCATTTACTGGGCCGTATATATTTGCAGAATCGGGAAAAAGTTGCGAGTAGCGAGCGGCATCTTCCATGCCGCGTCCTTTGTGGTGGCCGTGGGTTGGTCGTGATGGCTGGGGCCTTGGCAGGCAAGCCAATGCACGACTGCGTACGTTTGTATTTCATCGAGGGGGGAAAAAGGCCTATATTGATGATGACGCTCGCATCAGAATGCGAGGCTACTAGCTAGACTCGTTCGCATGGCCATCCGCCAAAGACTGCAAACAGGCGGGCAGGCCGTGCGACGGCCATGCCATCGCCTGCCTGTCGCTGCCCGACGTGCTCGTTCTCGTGTACGGCCTCCTAGATGTCGAGCTAGGCTGGCGTGAGCAAGAGGAACAAGGACCCGCCCGAACGCAGTCCGTCCCTTCGTAGCCAGCTCGCCAGCTCGGCCTGGCCCTGGCCCCCGACACGCCCATGGCACCGTTTGATAGTCCGTTCGGTCAAGCAGAGCGGGTGCCGAGCTCAAACTCGAGCTCAAACTCGAGCTCAAACTCAAACTTGGGCTCAACGTTGGTCCATGGTCGTCCGCGCCATACCGGCGCCACCAGAGACTCTTGACACGCCCTGTTCCTGGCCCTGGTCAGGCTAGTATGGTGGCCCTAGCCAGACGTTCCAAACGGTAAACGGCGCCCGCTGCCTGCCGCGATGCGGGCACATGCTCGTCTTGCGTGTTTGGAGCGTCCGTGGTCATGGCCCTCGATGCACTCGGCGCCCCAACCTCGTAGGGCTGGTGCTATACCACGCAACGCTTGTGACGAGGTCGGACAAGGCCGAAACCCCGAGGTCAGACTCGCGCTGCGCACGTTTTCCTTTGTGTATGCAGACATTGCCCGAGTGAGGCAACCAAGGCGCCCGGGGCGTCGAGGGCGTGTCTTGAGCAGAGCGTGCAGGGAGCGTGAGAGAGCGTGCAGAGAGCATACAGAGAGCATCCAGAGGCCGATGGGAGGCGGCGCGCATCTTCCACCCTCTTCTGGACAAGGTTCAGGGCGCAAGGCCGGGCCTGGAATGGGCTGCGAGGGATCGAGCGGGCTGGACACTCTGCTTGTGGATGCCCAACGGCCGCTGGTGGTGTACGTGATCTGTACAGAGGGTGTCTGCACAACAGGCTCGCAGAACAATGTCTTTTGCGTGCTACTGGCACCCTCCTGTCCCGCTGGACGCTGTGACTTGGCGGTACTGGCGTCAATGAAGAACAGGGCAAGCCTCGGCAGACGGACACTTCCAGTGGATGCGGGCCACGACGGGCTGAATGATCAGCCTGCCTTGCACCGGGGCGCCCCAGACCGACAGGCAAGGAGGGGTGGTGTGTGAGGACTTTGTGGATGAGAGAGGGAGACGGGCGCCCGTGGTGGGCTGATGCTGATGTGGCAGCCATTCTCAGCTTCACGTCTGCATTCGGCAGGTCATGCTTTGCTGCAGAGTACTTTCTTTTCAAAACAGCCTCGCTCTCCTTTGAGCTGGTGACTCTGTCCGTCAGCGTCCTCGGGGCGGCCTCGCCCCTGTCCAGCTGGTCAATATCAAGACTGGGGACATGTAAGCTCATCACACGCCCCTCCACGGAAGCCAAAGAGGTATGGACAGAGGCCATGTACCGGTACACCGTCTCATTCTGTCTCGTCCCCTGGGCTGGGCGTGAGTGTAGCGACAGAGTACATTGGCCGTTGCAGGGTGCTCGAGCTCGTCAGTCATGTTCACAAGGGCGTGGCGTATCGGATGGACATCATGAGCCAGGACAAAGACAAGACGGAGACGCGAGGGGACAAGGCAAAGGGCGAGAAGAGTGGGACACAGAGTGAGCGAGATTGGTGCATGCCATTGAGGTATTGGATATGGTGATGATTGCTTGCAATCAAATGCCCAAGTCGCTAGTCGCTAATAGTAGCCGCCGCCACCACCACCACCACACCACCACCACCTTTGGGCCCCTTGTGCGGCCGGTGGTCGTTGTTCCTGTTGCGCTGATATGGGACCCAGTTTGGGTCGCCATTCCCGCCGCCGCCGCCGCCGCCACCGCCGCCGCCGTAGTTGTTGTGGTGGTGGTTGTTCCTCTCACGCCTAGACTGGCCGTGGTTCCTGTTGCTGCCGTTGCTGCTGTGATGCGGATGCTGATGCTGGTGCTGGTTTCCAACGCCCACGCCCCCGCCGCCGCCGCCGCCCCCGCCGCCGCCACCCCCGCCGCCACCACCTACTCCTCCTCGAGGCGGCTCCGGTATGAGCACATCAACTTCAATCTCCTCCTCCCTGTACTCCTCCTTGTAATACTCGGCCACCTCGGCTTCCTCTTGCCGCATCTTGTCGGCCGCAAACAGGAACCGCATCGTGCCGGCATTCTTCCTGAGCTTGACCAACGCGCCAAAGGGAGTGCCGCCGCCGTTCGGCCCAGAACCTGTCGTGGCGGGCGACGTGACCGAGCCCGGCGTCTGGACGGCGTTGCTGTTGCCGCCATAGACATCGCCACACCGCTCGCAACAGCCGTCCGCCCGCTGCAAGGCCGGGCCGTCGTCGACCTCTTGGTTGATCTTGATCTTAATGTCAATGAAACGCTTGAGCTCAAACTGCAAGCCGACCTTTGTGCTCCTTGTAAACTGCGTGTAGAGGTCGAGCAGATCCAGCAAGGTCTCGACCACGCAGCTGCGGCTGGTGTGGTAGGCGGCCGTGCCGCTCGCCGTGGTCAGGCCCTGCACGCGCTCCAGATGCCTGTCCCCCAGAATGCGCGTTGTCAGCTCAATGACGGCCAGCGCCATGGTAAAGGACGTCTGCTTGATGGGCGCAAACGTCTTGTACAAGTCAATGGACACATGGTAGGCGACGCCCAGAAACGCGCGCGCATCCTCGGCGGGGATGAGTCGGCGGATCAGCTTGATGAGCAGCTTCTGCGGGTGGCGCACCCGAAAGTCAAAGCCGACCGTCTGCAGGATGAGCCGGTCCAGGCCCACAATGATGGCCGACGGCCGCTCAAAGATCTTGTCGTCGGGTGTCGTCGGCTTTTCAGGATTCTTCAGATTGTACGCCGCACACAGCACCTCCTTGGACTTTTTGATGGTGTCCTCGACCTTGCAGGCGACAAACAGCGACGACAGCGCCGCGTCCTGGAAGTTGTACTCGGCGTCCCGGAAGTTGAGGCGGAACTTGTGGTAGTAGGTGCAGGCCGTGGCAAACGTCTTGACGGGCAGCTGCAGGGCCTCGCGCACGCTGTCAATCAGCTGGACGCCTTGGAGACGGTAGCTGTCTTCGCGGGCCGGGTCGCAGCCGTCTCACGCTGCATGGTGCGCAGCTGCTGCTCGAGCATGTACTGGCTACCGACGGAAATGTAGCCCGGATTGGGCCCTTGACGGGGGGTGCTCTTTGGTGATGATTTGCGGTTGTGATGGCGGTGGTGGTGGGTGTGGATGGGAGTGTGTATTGAGTGTATTGTGTGCGTTGTGTGCGTTGAGTGCGTTGTGTGCGTTGAGTGCGTTGTGTGCGTTCTTCCCGCCGCCGCCGCCCCCATTGTTGTGACTGTTGTCCCCGCCGCCGTGCCGGAAACCGCCGCCGCCTCCACCGCCGTGTCTTGGGCCACGTCGACCCATGGTCGGGTCGTGTCGTTCCGCGCGCAAGTCCCGTCGACCGTAAACTAGCGGACGATGGAGCGCCTCGGGGCGCACCTGTCGAGTCACTGGGCGACCACCAGGGCGCCTCGTGCTAAGTCAGATGGTCTTGGCCAGATTTGTCGTCGCTTTGATGTATCGGTCAGCAAGTCGCCTCGTACGTTGAGAATGCTGCAGAGCTCCGAGCACTGCGACTTTGTTGGTTGAGAGTGTGCAAGAGCGCGACGCGGCGGAACGGTCGTAGGAGACAAGCAATGTGATGCCGTGAAGTAGTCTAGTAGGAAAAGTCTCTCGTCAGGGTTGGGTATTGACGCGGCACTGCGCTGTTGCGATGTCGTGGCCGCTGGTCGTTGAGATGTCGTCGCTAGACGTCCAGCTCGGCTTCCGAACCCGCGTTGAGTCGCGCCTTTTTTCTGCCGCTTTACTCTGTACATGGAAGGCGGTGAGTTGGGTCCGCTTCGACTCCACAGCTCAAAGTCCCCAACGGTCGCTGAACCTTTAGCGTGTTTGCTATTACAGTACTCAGGACACCGTCTGGAAGAGACGCAGAGCTCTTGAATTTGCGCCGTCAACCACTGTAACCTGGCCCCGACGCCAATGCTTCGGGGTTTCAGTGCATGCTTCGCTGTATTACAGGAGGCAGCAAGCTAACAGCTCTTTCAAGGCTGACTCTAGCAGCCATCGCGACAATGCGTATTGTCCTATTGGACATAGGGCAGCCCGGTCGAGCCCTTTTATCACTGCGATGAAACGGCACACATACCGAGTGTTGTTGTCGGGACCCCGGTGTCTTTCACCACAATCACCTCGACCTCGTCATGGCTGATCCGTCAAGCGATGCAGGCGACTTGCAGTTGGCCACTGTCGTTCTGACAGTCACTGCACGGTCTCTCCCCAGCGGCCACTATCGCTAAAACGGTGCCTGGGATGGCCTGTGACGTCAAACAGTCAAACCATGTAGCGAATCGAGTGACGGCAGCAAACGTACAGAGTACGAAAGCCTGCGCCGTGCCCTCATCCTCACAGACGGTGCAACACCAAGCTGGAATCTGCCAAACAATTGGAGTTCCATCTTATGGATGCTCATTGCCCATTGCCATAATTCATCATGGAATCAAGCATCCTGGATGTGCCAAAGGAGGACGAGGATGTAACGTCTCAAGGAAGAAGAGGCAGTTGAGCGTCGACACACCTGCTTCAGAGATCGAGACTGACGCAAAGCTTCGATTATCGACCAGACAACTGAAATCATGCAGCGGCATACTTAGATCAAGTCTACACCCGCTCTTCTTGCAAATGACTGGTTTCGCCCACAGAATCTATCAATATCGTGACCTGCACGGGGAGCTTGTCCACGAAGTCTGAACTTGATAAGAGCAGAGAAGACGGCAGTGAAAAGATGACGAATCAATGCAGCATGGCCAGATCAAGCTACAGATTTGCAAATGAGGTCACAACCTGGCTTCCTTTATCGATTGACCAGTCATTATTGGCAAAAATGGGGCCACGAATACAAACCTGACCTGTTGAGGACCGGGATACATGGAAGCCACCGTGCTGGGCTGGGCATGTACAATATGAGCTTCACCAGTGATTCCGTCGCATTGTTCCGACTGACTGATTTCGTGGCCAATGAATTGGGAGGCGCACGGGAACATTGGCCGGCGCGACAGACTTGCATTGGGCCTGGAAGTTATCAAAACATTGCAGCCCAACCACTTAAGTCTTGCTCTCCCCGCCAGTTTCAGCAGTTTTCGAATTCGACAATCATGGGTCGCTGCAAGGTGGAGATGGTTGAACAAATGCAGGAGGAGCAGGAGGATTTAGAGCACGCACTGGACGATATCGAAGACTTCGGCCAAGGGTTTTAATGGTATGTACAGTGGCCCCTCCGTGGAACGTATACACGGCACTGCTACAGTGCACATCCGCGTCTCCACGAAGAGTGACGAAGGAAAAGTAGTAGAGCAAGAAGGAGTTGAAGAACGTCGAGTCTGCGGGCACCAAGAGGCGAGACCCTCTGCAGGTGATTGCAGGATCGTCGTTTCTCCTTGGCTGGTCGCCACACAGGCCGAATCGATATCTTAAGCCCTGTAGGCAGGACTTGGTGTTTCTTTGAGTGGGATGGACAACGCTCTGTCGATGGCCTGGGCAATACAACTGGCTCATGAACGCATGGAGAGAGCATGAGGCTGCGTCAAGTATGGAAAGCAGAATGTATAGCTGAAAGGACCAAACACGCGAGGTCATTAAAAAACGATAGCTATGTTCGTACAAAAGAATGAACTATAATGACTACAATCAAGTGCTTCTAATCGCAAGGTTCGCAATTTTGAAACGACACTAATCACAATTTGGCCATCCGTACGGACAGCCAAATCTACAATGTCCCTCACAAAAGCCCCCTGCTTGTCGGAGTTTGGTCACCTCCTCGATCTCTCGTTCCTTCTCTTCTCTCTTCTCCTGGTTCCTCTTTGCCTTTGGAGCTTTCATCTGCTTCTTTATTTGCTTCGGTTCAGAATGTTGGCCGGCATCGAGCGGGAACGGTATGCCTGCGTTCTTCACCTCCAGGGGCTCATTGCTCGACGTCAAGTCGTTTAATTACCACCCGGCTTTAGCGCTGGACCTCCATCATTAGGGTGCCCCCCGTTGCGTCGATTGTTTAACCGGTGTAAGACCCTGATCCATGAAGCATTTATCGCTAATATCGGATCCAGTCGGGGTTTCAGGAGATGGTCGAGCGCAGAGGCCTAGCATTTGGTGAAGAAGGATTCTAGAAACCCCATCATTCATAGCAAGCAGAGCCTCAATGGCGTCCTGGCTCCGAAGCAGCTGTTCCCGAAGTAGGCAGCGCGACTGGACCCGGATGAGGTCGTCCAGCCAGTCGTCATCCTTGGCGAACAACTTTGTAGCTCCTTGAATCGTCTCCATGATCCCGACTGTAGAAGAGTTATGAATCGTGTCATTCACTCGTTGTTTTGCAAATTGCGCAAACTCGTGGATGCCGTATCTCTGTGCAATGCAGTAGACTTGGAGGTTGGCGTCGAGTCCGTCGTGATGTTCTAGAGTGCCAGAAAAAAGGTAGTGTATAATGGTGCACCCGGCTTGGTCGGGCACGTCCGAAAGTTTGAGACGTCCTGTCCACATATCATAACATGCGTCTAGCTTCTCATGTTTGGACAAAACACCACACTGGACATGGTATTCTGTTGAGCTCGCAAACGACATCTTTCGGACTGCACCTAATATGGGCTACAAGACTGTTGGAAACTTGCCTGACTGAGAATAGGGCCAACCCACGACTCTGAGTCATGCTGACAGCTTGGTCCGCGCTTTGCGGCTTTGCGGCTTGCGCTCTTCTTCATTGTCGGCAACGTGATGCGATAGACGTGCGCATCAGAAGTGGCATGCCCATCATCTATTTTATAGTTTTGGTGACATCTCTTGGATGTGACGTACTGTGGAAACGTGCTATGCCCAACATACCGTTTGCATCAAGCTGCGTCCAGTCCGGGCGCGCTGTATTGCTACGGTGCATCTGAGACAGACTATACAAATAAGAGTGCTCGATCGTATCATGCCAACCGATGTAATATCCTATGTTTATAAGGTACCACCCCTCCGGCCAAGGACAGCGTGCTTTGAGCCTGGCAGCCAGCGAGGAGCGAGCAGCTAGAAGCTAGTATTAGCCGGCGCGTGGTGAAAGGATGGCTTGGTACCAGCATCACTGTAGAATACGAGCCCAGTAGCGCCAAGGTGCTGCTTCACTTCTGAACGGTACTGATCAGGTCTGGTCCTTGGCCAACATGCTACTGCTGTCCGAGTTCCAAGGACCCTGAGTAAGCCTGGTAGCCTCCTGTAAAACATCAAGTGTCAATCCGAGCCCGAAATGAGATATTGTCACTATCACTAGTCTTGGGCAATAGCCACTGATGTGGCTCCTCTAGATGGTGGCCCGGCCATGGGATACGGAAGCTAGTCCTTAGCGCCTAGCCCCAGGTGTTGCGGTCCATCCCGGGGCCGGGCCACGATGTATTGAGGTGCGCGAACCACTGTATCGCCTCACTCCGGGCGCGGGTGCCAGAAAATGGGGCGCTCCCTTGTTGTTTCGTTGCCCTCTACTTGGCTCATGGCATGGCTGGGGGTGGCGCATCTCGGAATGCCAGGCCACAGGTTGTACGGAAACAGTACGCACTGCAATCTCGCCACCGCTATCAGCCACACTGCATCGCCGAGTTCAGAGTAACTGAACTTCCACAGTAAGGCTATCAGCCCCTGCTTGGCATGGAGCCCCTAACATTATGGGAAGATACCCCTAACGGCATGGACGGGGTACCAGCCCAAAAGGCTAAGCGCTTGGCATGACGGGAAATTTGGTTTCCCGGCCCCTCCCCACACGACACGTCCTGGCCAACATCACGAATGTTGTCATTCGGTGTTGTACGCGCCAATCCGTCAGCCACTCTTGACACAAACACAGTCAATAGTCCGCCAAATTCACCGCATTCTCCTCTTCGCTTGCACATCGTCCACAAGCTGTCCTCTCAGCAGCGCATCGCTGCCGCCGAGGGCCCTCTGCAGCCATGGATCGTCTCTGGACAGACCCAGTCGAAGAACATCCTATTGCAGACGGCCTCGATGGGTTCCGAGCATGCTTTAGATCGGCTTGCCAAACCGCAAACAAATCTCAGACGTCCGCTGTACTCTGGGAACTCGAGCCGGATCGTGAGACCACGGCCTAGCTCAACGCTCAACTAGATTGAATCTGCTAACCCTTTTATAGAGCTGCAGAACCTCATGATTAGCCTTTTAGCAGCGCTCCAGGTCCTTCCAGCAGCTCGTGCTCTTCGAGCGAATAATGGGAGCAGCCTCTTCGCTGAGATTTTAAGGCTGTATTTGGCCATCGCGACTGATGAAGTCGATCTGGATCGACTCTGTCCCTCCTGAAAGCTTCTGTCGACGGAGCCGACGACTCTACTATATGGAATCTGGTCAAGAGCGCTGTTGCCGAAGCGACACCGCCTCCCCGCGCTGTCTCTTCTTCGATTCAACAAACCCCATGGCCACGCAACACCAGTAGCTTTCCGAACTCATCGGAGCACCGCAAACATGTGGACGGCATCTTGAAGGAAGAACTTGGCCATCTATATGTCGGTATCTCAAAGTTTTGGGATAAATACTTTGGTCGCGTTGAAGGGCTTGACACGGCGTCGGAAAGCTTCTTCAAGCAATGTCTAGGAGGCCCGCGTCCGATGTTTGATAATGGATGGACAACCTGGCCGACCAGTGCTGAGGAAGACGATGTCCTTGCGTGGTTCTCAAGCTTCAGTAAAGAGCTTGCGGCATTTGCTGCTGATCAGCGATCAAGTCCTTTGCGTCCCCGAGGCCGTTGGCAAAACCGAATGAGCCGATTGACGCTCTGTGGGGAAGCGGAAGCTGGACATTGCCTTCGTGAATGACCCCAAAGCTCAGGCAGACACACGATGTCACTGGTCCCGAATTCTGATCCCTGGAGAGCTGAAAAGCAGCCCATCTGCTGATAAGGCCGCAGAGGCGTGGCTTGACCTCGGGAGATACGCGCGCAAAGTGTTGGCTGCACAAGACACTCGGCGCTTTGTCTTGGGCTTTACCATCTGTGGATCTCTCATGAGAGTTTGGGTGTTTGACAGACTCGGTGGCATAGCATCTGAGCAACTCGACATCAACAAAGACGGCCTTAAGTTTGTCCATGTTATCCTTGGCTTCTTATGGATGAGCGAGGAAGAGCTTGGATTTGATCCAACGATCCGGAAACTCGATACCCAGAGATTTATCGAGATTGAACGGAACGGAAGCAAGGAGCGGATCATCATTGACCGGGTGATGCTGCGGGCTCGCTGTATCGCCGGCCGAGCGACAACCTGTTGGCGAGCGCATCCCGAGGGCCACCCGAGACGCCGCTGGTCATCAAAGACTCTTGGCAATATCCCGAACGCGACGAGGAGGGCGAGATGTTGTCGGAGGTGACAGCTAAAGGTGTCGTTAACGTGGCCCACTACTATCATCACGAGACTGTACGAGTCCACGGCATGGATGACGACATTCGAACAGCGTGCGACAGGGACTAGACATCACAACGGCTTCAAACTATCGACCAACTCGCCACCAACAATTGAGCAAAGTGCATCAGAAGGGCTGCGGAAGAGTCGGACCAGCTCTAGCAGGAAGCGACCGTGCAGCCAAACAGACTCTGTTCTGCCTCCAAGCAAACGATCCTGCTCGGCTTCCCGACCAAAGCTTCCATGCTCCGCCAAACAGAGTGCATCGACGTGTTATCGTCAAAGATTATGGCAAGGCCATCTACAAAGCAAGCTCTCGCCAGCAACTGCTTGCCGGCCTCGAGGGCTGTATCAAAGGCCACGAGTCTTTGCATCATGCAGGTGTTCTCCACAGGAATCTCGATTGGCAATCTCATGATCAATGAAGATGAAGCAAACCCATCCTGGCCATCCTTTCTCATCGACCTTGACCTCGCTATCAGGGAAGACCGGGTTCTGCCTCAGGGGCAAAGGGCAAGACTGGCACAGGCATTCATGGCGATTGGGGCGCTTCTCGGCGAGCAGCACTCCTTCATGCATGATCTTGAGTCTTTTTTCTGGGTGCTCTTCTGGATATGCATCCATTACGAGGCATGGCAAGACCTGGGCCTACGAGATTCGAGAGATGGAATTACGAAGTGACGACGGGCTGGCGATCTGAAGAAAGGGCAAGTCTCTGATGAAGAGGATTTCATCAAGAGGCGGGAACCACTTTCAGACCTTACTACCAGCCATTGATTCCCTGGGTCAACCGGCTGCGAAGGGAGGTTTTCCAAACCACGGAAGATGGAAAAAAGCCGAGCCAGCCCTTTACACGTCGATGAGGCGGGTTCTTAGAAGGACGTGGCTGTCCTGCAAGATCCTAAATTACACTCAGACCCTCAAACTGGTGCTGGCGTCCTGTGGCGTCCCATCGTCCTCATCTCATACGCTATGCATGCCTCACAGAACCAAGCTGGAAGTCAGCTCATAGCAACTCCGTATTGCCTTGAAGCCAGTGAGCTTGCCAGGGGTAATTCTCAAGTAGGAGGAGAATTGGGAGCCTGCTCCTCTGCAATCAAGCCTATCGTCTCTTCACTTCGCAATCGAACCCCACCTTGACACCGAAGATGTCAGCAAAGAATCAGGCCTCCTCCATGAACCGGAATTGCTCAAACTGACGCTCGGCGGGTAACCATAGGGCGTCAACCGTTCAGCGTGAGACCCCAACCCACAGACAGGAGACCGCGTTGGCAAAGGCTGCATTATGGGCCAGTGAAGGGAATGGTTCGTGTCGTGTCTTCACTAGCCGCTCGCAATGAACTGTTTCATCACGACCAACATCATGGAAACTTTGGCTCTTCATGCGGAAAGGTGGAAGCATTGTGTCGGTTGGGCCGTCACATGGGCCGCCAATCAAACGTGTTCTGTTGGACCAATCATGGAAGATGCAACTTGATGCCCGAGGAACCAAAGCAGCAAGGTACAAATATCGAGTGTGACCCTTTGCCAACGAGTTTGTTGAACTTGTCCCAACACACATACCGACTCGATCTCACTCACAGAGATGAGCTGACACTGTACAATGCCTCCTAAGCCGAGATTTGTTTGCATGGACAAGGATGACGACATTTGGCGGAAACTCGACGACGCAGCTGACGAGTGGACAAGTTGATTCGCACAAAGGAGATGCACCGCGCTGTCGGCAACCTTATCCTGAAATATCGGGATGGGCAGCCGGAGGTGATGCATACAATGGTCAAGGGCGGGTATAATGTCATCTACCGGCTGGAGTATAGTGACGGCTCGTCTGCCATAATGCGGATTCCGATCAAAGGTATGCCACAAGCTTTGTGAAGCGTAACTCAGACCACTGACTGTGGCTGCGGCAGGCATCGTTCCATTTCCCGACGAAAAAGTTGGATACGAGGCAGCACTTATGCGATACATTGCTGCCAATACCACCATTCCAGTCCCGCACGTTTATCACTACGCTACCGCAGCCGAAAATCCCATTGGCATAGGGCCGTTCATCATTATGGATTACATTGAGCATCACCAGAATATGTCCAGAGAGCTGCTCGACCCAGCACGTGCGCTTAACATACGCCCAATCCTGGACCCCCAAATCAGCGAGAGGAAGCTGGAGTTGTTATACAGTCAGATGGCCAACATCTTACTGCAGCTATTCGCCCTGGAGTTTCCTCGAATCGGATCACTCGCCGACCATGAGAGATCCACGTCCGTCAAGGGTCGCCTCTGATCGCAAATATGAACGACATTGTTGTCCACACCAATGCGCCACCAGAGATTCTCCCGTCTCAAGCCTACGATTCCTCGGTCGAGTGGTATAGCGCTCTCGCTGATATGCACATGGCCCAAGCTGGCCTTTCAGCTCAAAGATGCTGTAGAAGACGAAGACGACGCCCGGGACAAGTACGTCGCTCGTCAGCTATTCCGGAATTTGGCCACCGAGGGGCGCCTTATGCCAGACCTGTCGACATCAGACGGGGATTCCGGTTGTTCTCTGAGGACTTCAGGCCAGCCAACGTCCTCGTTGATGAAAATCTGCGGGTAGTCGGCGTTATAGACTGGGAGTTTGCATATGCTGCTCCCCGCAGTTCAGCTCTGATCCTCCGTAGTGGCTGCTCCTGGAAGAACCCGAATCTTGGCCCGGTGGCTATGACGCATGGATGGACGCCTATGAACCACGCTTCAGACCTTCTTACGTGTATGGAAGCCGAAGAGAAGAAAATGGCAGCCGCCAAGCTCGCTGAACGTGTCAGCAGCCCATCACAGGCTGATCATGGGAAGACGGAGCGACAGCTCTCTCAGCGTATGCGAGACAGTTGGGAGAAGCGGACTTGGATGGTTAGCTATGCGGCGAGGAAGAGCTGGGCTTTTGATTTCATTTGGTGGAAGTTCCTAGACGAGAGCTATTTCGGGCCGAATGATAATCAGGACTACCAGGCCAGGCTGGATTGTCTTTCCAAGCCACAGAGAGATGCGATGGGCTCCTTCATTACACAGAAGATGGATGACAGCCGCAGTCAGGAGAACAGGACATTGACGGACAAGGATGCCAGAGAACGTCTAGCTGCGTTGCTTGTTTGATGTCTCCTGGTTGGCAAGCTTTGATCGATACGGCGTCCTATTGTTTTACCATTGATATACCCGTACATCAATGTGCCCCTTTGAACGTGAGGAATTCCAATGACATACTCCCACAGATGCTCAGCTCTCATCATATCTCAGAGCTTGGCATTGTACCAGCTCGCCGCCATCTACACGCATTCGCTCAGCTAAACTTGCTGCCGACATCATTGAAAAGACACGCGGCCAAGACGGATTCTACGACTTTCTTCGACCGCCGCCAGCTGAGAGGCTTATGGCAGCAGCAGAGTCGGGTCCTGTTATCGTATCAACGTCAGTCGGTCACTGTCGAACTAAAGGCCTAATGACCTGCAAGCGTCGCCAAGAGTGGCCTAGGTCGCTAACTACAGAGTAACCTGGCTCCCAGTCCTGGCTGCTGGTGGAAAGTCGGACGCCAGGAGCCTGGCTGCGGGGCTTGGACGGCCCCACACGACCCTGAGCGAAGCTGGCGGGGCACTCAGTACCGCATTCGCTTGCTTCGCTGGAACGTCATCTGTACGATGGACGTCTGGTCCGCACCGTATTTAGTAGCTAAACCTTTGGACATGCACTTCTCAGCCCTAATTGTATGTGGCCCTTGTTTGCTTGACCATAATTGTAGGCAAGGTCTTGGAGTATTACCGAGTACAATACTCTGGCAATGCCTTCACACAAGTAGGCTGCCAGTTGACAAAACGAGCTCCTTGTGTAGGCTATCCTTCATTTGCAACCTCTTTCGAAACATGCTGTGCTATCCATCGAACCCGAGGATGTTCAAGCGAGAGAGAACCACACTCTCGTCTGGTCCAAGACGACTCAGAAACCGCTTCCTGATACATGTATGCTTCTTGGCCCACGTTTGCAAGCCCTTTACGATGGAAAAGATGTATCAGACGAAACTGAATATCTCGCGCCGCTTGAATGCTAAATACGATAACAGCCTGGTTGGCGCGCTCGTAGAGTGGACCATCATAGTGGGGCGTGGCACGAGTAGTCCCTGCAGGTCAATTCGAGGCAGCATAATGACAGTTGAGGATGTCGAGGATGACGGGAGCTTCAGCCGATGCTCCCGGGTGCATACTATTGACTTTTATGTTCTGGCCTTTTCAGTCATCATGCCTGACTCACAAATAGGCAGCATTTTGCGCCAACCACACAAGATGCATTCAGAGGCTAGTCTGTTATTGTAAGGTGGCGGCAGGTGCATACACCACAATGTACATATTAGTCTTGTCGTACTAGCTTAGAGGTGGGAACTGATTCTCCCCAAACACAATCAACTTCGATTCACTTCAATTAAGAGTCTCATCTCTCATGCACGAGCCACCATCAAGAAGTTGAATTTTCTTTCTCCAATTGACCCCTGCATTCACATCGACCACTCTCCATATTGCTATAGCTGCCTCAAATGCCCGAGTGATCCGGTCATAGAGTATCGTCGAGTCCTGCAGAGTGCCAGTAAAGAGACCGTCTTGATATGGAAACAACACGTCCCTCAAGGTCCTGCACAGAGGCTTGACGCAGTCAAAGCTACCTGGGATCTCCCCAAGAATGACTTCGAGCCCGTTCTTGTCCATGTCGCCACGTTTGTTCCTCGCAACATCGTCATAGGTCCCTGTGTACCAGTGTGAGAGCGCATGCTTTGCTGTGGGCTTTTTTGGAGCACCCAGGCAATGCCCAGCCCCGTCGAGCGCAAAGCCAAAGCAGAACGTAGAAGAATGCCTCCAGATCATGACGATATGTATGCGATACTCCCTGGAGAACCCGATCGCCATGAACTCCAGCGTACCGGTCCGGTGACACGCCCCACTAGGGTCTTGACCTTCTTCTTTGGCCAGATCCAAGTCGATGAGCATGCCTCGAAGCCGTCCGCTCTCCCAGGATCCGTAATGATGATGTTGTTCTCTGAGATATCGCGGTGCAGAATAGAATTAGAGGAAACATGGCCGACGCGTCGGACCAAGCCACTGGTTTCATGGGGGTGGCGGGAAAGCATATTTCCCGAAAGGCGCCACCTAGTTGCCCACTACGCAGTGATGAAAAACGCGATGTACACATCTTTGCCTGGATATCGAGCTCAAATCGCCATAGCAGACGTGACCCGTAGCCTGTTGGCACCTGAAACCTGAGCCGTGCGTCTCCTGGTTCAGGTCTCACAAGCAAACGGGATAAATGCAGCACCTAGTTCTCAGTAACCACGCTGGAGCTATCGATTAAGAAACGCTCAGGTCATAACTGTCGAACTTGCAGGTGTCTTTGAAAGACTTTTGGAAAACGACGAGACATGGCGGCATCCAAAAGGCATCCGGCTCCCTCCATGCATTCTTCGTATCGACGGCAAGCAGATGAGAGGATCGCGGCCGCCAAGGCAAGATTTGGCGAAAAGTATTGGTGGACCGTGAGGTTGTTCTCTGTAGACGGTAGGCTGCCTGAGACAGCCTTGGCCGTGCCGCAGCCCACTAACTGCGCAGCGCATCGAGATTGCAAACTGGCACAGGTATCTCGCACTGCACTGGGATGAGCCAATGATTCATTCATACAGAAGCACCTGCGCCCAACCTACGATTCTATTATGAGAGGATCGCAGAAGCACCAGTATTTTGACACGAAGACGGTTCGCGCCATCGCCCTACGCTGTCCACAGAATAAAGGCGACGCTCTGTTCATTCGGAAGCGCATGGAGGATGGAGAGCTGTTCCACGGCCTCAAGGATCTGGCTAGCCGACGCCAAGTTCTGAACAACATCTTGTCGATACAGATCATAATACCAAGCCTTCAAACTTTCCATGAGAATATGACGTATTTTGCGGTCGGTGTCAAGATCATCAGGCAGCACGTCTTGTCAGAAGACATCTTGTCAGAAGACGCTACGCGAGAGCTTGCAGCGCCGTTCCACCGGCTCTTCCCACAGCTAATTGCCATCAGCATGCAAATTCGCCGCCTCTGCCTCTCTCTGAAGGCGACGCCTCTTGGACAGCGACTACTGAGTAGTGTCTCATACAAATACTCAGTAGTCCCTCCTCTAGCTTGACGGTTGGTCACATATCGCGACGAAGGCCCGCCGCACTTCAGTGTTCAAATTTTGATGAGATGCTCGTGCTGTACCTCCCGTCCGTTGTCCAAGCCAATCAGCCGGACCTTGAAATGGGGCTTTGCCCATCTCCCGCCAGGTGCCGTTTTTGGATTGCTCCTGTTGAGTTCAGTCAGGCTACAGAGGTACTTGTCGAGAGTTCTTGGCTAGAACAGCGGATCTCCCATGCGCTCACATACAAAATGACGACTTCATGGTATTCGCCCTCTTCGGCAACTTGGCGGGCAAGCTGTTCCACCGCGATTGCGAGCCGCCGCTTGGCTTCCTGCATGCCCATTCCACACGGACGGACATTGCAGGGTGTAAGGTTGGTTTAAAAAGGAAGCAAGGTTGTCAGAGTGCTAATTCCATTCAAATAAAAACACAATTAGAACAGGGGTGTGAACATTGAATAAAACTGGTCGACCCGGTTCTCAATCGACCTGAGTATCAAGTGGACAGCATTTATACATGAACAAACCGTCATCCGTCATCCAGCAGTGCCCAGGCGAATCCTCAAGTAGCCAGGCCAAATAGACGCCGACCGCAATCCACCCCTGTCCCGAGGAGGTCGCCATCCAAGGCCGCCGCCCTTTGCCCTACTGGCTGGCTAAATGCCCTCGGTTTCAAGAGGCGCTGCTTGAGAGCCAGGCCCTTCAATGGCGTACTCACACTTACCCCCGGTTTTGCTACTGTTATCCTACTGGAGGAAAGATGAGGCGGTTTGTGCCAGCCGCGCAGCTGATGTGAATCGTGTCAGCCGCTCTATTCTAGTCACCGGGGCTGATCAGGCGAGCTCTTTGACCACTCGTTTATTGGGTCAAACATCTGAGGCTGCAGTTCGTCGGGCGGCGGTTAGAGTTGACGCTTGGAGCGCTACTATCGCAACAGGGCTGTGCCACTAGACGGCAAGCCTCACCCATCTCTCATCTTTATCTCTTTCGAGCCAAGCTCTTGACGTGTTTTGAATATGTCGTCCTGTTGGGACTTTGAAGAGGATGACGATACGCGCATCCTGCTCCCCAGGGTGTCGGCAATACGGAAGATGTGGAGAGATACAAACCCGGGGGTCTCCATCTGGGTGACAAGTATGACGGTGGGCGCTATCGACGAGTGGGACGCGTTGCTAGAAGCGTTGCCGAAGATACCAGAACACGAAGCTGCTCTGCTCTGTGATCTCCTATCAAACATATTCGTCTACGACCCAGCAACCGTCTCACGGCGAGGGAAACGCTTGATCATCCTTGTTTCATCTCGACGGGTAAGACCAAAAACAGAACGTTGTTGAGATGAGGAAGTACTATGGTGGTCGACTCGATAGGGTTGACAACAGCATTTTTGAGAATGCTGCCTTTAGAGAAACTCAAGTTCTGAAAGCGATGGGGACCCTTCAAGGTCATACCGGTTGGCCAAGGACGCGTGTCCGTCCACACGCGACGAAGACTTGCCTCTCCTCATTCAGCATTCTAGAAACAAGGTACATGAACCCGGAAAGTCTTGAATGCTGGCTAGATTGTAACATTGCGTGCCTGAAGTTCATATCCCTAGGCTTGGTAGTCAGTAATCTGCTCCCTCAGTCCTTCTAGAGCCGGCATCGCCCTATCTAAATTGGCAGCACAATCCACAGCTATCCTTGAGTAGTTTTGATACATCTGCTTGCTCACGAAGCTGTGTCTCTAAAGAGGCTTGTTTTAGCTATGAATTAGCCGTTCGATAAAGTCGAATCGTTTACTACAGGCATTATGCTGTCTAGGGCCTCCTTTTTCCCACGTGCTAGTACAGCCTCGAGTGGAACCCCAACTTGTTGCAATAGAAGGCGAAGTACCAACAGAATGGTCACTTCAACCTTGGCGATACCTTGGAGAACACCCGTAGGGAATATCTCCTCTTTACCTTGCACAGGTTGCCACGAGTAATGTCAGTCGCTCTAGGTCAAAGACGAACTTCTGAAGGCTCCGTCTTAGTCCCTAGCCTGCTATCTACACGCTTTAACTTTCTGCTTGTGCCACCCTTCTGGATGACATCCTCACCTTAGTATACCCAGCTAATTGATAGCCATAAAACTGGAAACAGACACTCCCTCCACAAGTAAGTATTATGTTCGCCATTATTTCATTAGTCCTCAACCCAGGTGAAGGGACAAAGCACTGGTGCCAACCATCGTCGCATGCCGGGGCCTAGATCCAGGAGCCGGATCCGGGGCCCGGGCCAGGTCGCGGGCACAGTATTCTATTTCGTGTTAGACACTGTGCACTTGCATGAGCAGGGGGGCCTGAATCGATGCCAAGCACTAAGCTCAGGCTGATCACCCCGATCACCCGCTTGCTCACCCTCTGCTCAGGTTAAAGCGGCCACAGCTCAGGCCCAGCGCCAAACACGGATTTGGGCTGCCTGTCGGTATGATGGCACCGTTGGTGATGGTGACGATGGGTACTCTCTGGCTTAGTCAGAAGCGTTGTGGCTGGCAGAAGTAGGAGGTGGCTGAATGCCACCGAAGACTTCTGATCGGGACCCACACTAGCCAGGGGGACGCATCGCAGGGCCATAAGGAAGAGTGTTCTATGGCGTTTTGGTGCATTAGATTCTTAGAAGAGACAAGACACGTTACCACCGGATCAATTGTATTGCTTCCTCATAGCCAGGAAGTCGTACAGGATCACGGTACAGTCGAATACGAATAGAAGAGTTATCCACACTGCCAGAATTTAAAAGTACGAAGTAAAACCAGTGCCAGGAAGCGCTAGCAATGGACAGCATCCGCTATCTCGATCCAGGGACCCGCCTGTATCTTATTACCACGAGGTCCAAGACTTTCGCGACCCAGACACCATCTTTGAATATGGCACGCCGTTTGTGGAGCGGAAGCCGTCTGGGGGCAGAGACCGGAACGACAGCACCCCGGCCGACAGGGTGTCTGCGCCGCAGTCCCGCTCGCCCATCCTCTCCCTGCTCTTCAACAAGACGTCATGACGCTTCCGCCGGCTCAGACGCTGCCGCCCGCGTTCTGGCATGTGCGCGTGCAGGGCCTGATGGCGCAGCTGGCGGAGGCCGAGCTGTCCGAGAGCTACGACCAGGGCGCCATGGGCACGCGCAAGATGCTGGCGACGGCGGCATCGGCGCTGGTCGAGTCGCTGGGCCGGGGCGCCTTGGGCGGGTATCCCGCGCACCACGCCTCTGGGGCAGCACGGAGCTCACAGAGAGGACATACGACACAAAGAATGCCGCCGACTTTGCGCGGGCGTGGACGACGTGCTGCGCGCCTTGGGTCATGACGATCTCGTCGACGAGCTGTTTGCATACGCTGCCACGCACCCAGACATTGAGGGCCACTCGGCCGGCCGTTGCTGCCGCCTGCGACTACGTCATCGTCCACGTCGCCGAGTTCTTGCACTACGTCTTTGTCCTGTCGCCCAACGGCCGCTACCTCACCAAACTGGTCGAGAGTGTCCAGCAGCTCATCCCCTATTCGCTCGTGCGCCAGACCCTGCGCATGAGCAATGCGGCGACCATGATCAACGGCATGATGAGGCTGCTGCTGGCCAAGCTGAGCGTCGGCGGGCTGACCAACTGGATCGGCCTGACGTCGACGGCCGACGACGGCATGAATCTGCTGCAGCGGATCGTATCGCTGCGTGCTGTCGTACGACGCGTCCAATTTCAAAAGGCGGCAGAGAAAATCGAAAAGGAAAAGACGGCCACAAAGGCCACAGCTGGCCGCCATCCGCGAGCACATGCCCGGCCACGGGCCTACCACGAGGCCGTGCGGAGAGAGAGTCTGAGGAGCCGCGAGGGACAACACACGTCCATGGTGGGTGCCATATTGGAGTCTGTCGATCCCAGCCTGGCGACGTGCCTCACCGAAGCGCAACACGCACAGCTCGCACAGTACTACTCTGCACTGCTGTCCGTGCACGACCGCCGCGAGATTACCAACGTGTTCTGCCGGCAAAGCCCGACTTGTTTACCCAGGCCCTGCGCGACGGCGTGGCCGCGTGTGACCCCATCATCCCGGCATCCATGACAAGATTGACCTCAAGGAGCACGTCAGCGACATGGAGGGCTTTGTCAATGAGCTGATTGAGATCAGCAAGGGCACCAAGTCGGCACCAGACCGCTGAAAGCCGAGGACAGGGTCTTGCCCACACCAAAGACTACGTCGCGCTACTACGCCGCAACCGCCACCTGCTGTACAAGTGGCTGCACCGTGTGGCACATGACACGCCCGACATTCGCGATACGTTCCGCGTCTGGGCTGTCGAAACCATCAGGCTGTTCCGGGGACCAGGCTCGACACCGCCAGGCCGTGCGGCAGCATCGTCCACGCTGGAGAAGAACCTCGCCGACTCGCGGCTGGACGGCGGTGCCGGCGCCATGGATCCTGACCTGCTGTCCTCTTCGCCTCGCTGCCGCCGACGTGCAGGCCAACGTCACCGCTCTGCTGGACGAGCACGTCGTCTACCTGGGCGCCCTCGACGAAGCGGCAGCCAAGCAGAGGCAGGCCCTGCTCGACAAGATCAATGCGCCAGCGCCTGCGGCCGAAGACGACAGCGGTTCTCCAAAGCAACCAGGGTCGGGCGCTTCATTGCCGCTGGCAGGAGCTGCGGAGAACAGTCTTGGTCTAGCACGCCCATGGCCACGGGCGTCATGGCAAGGTAGCCAGTTTCAGTCTGGCAAGCGGGTGCACGTAGCTGTGCAGTGCGGCGAGTGCATCGATGCCAATAACAACATCACGAGCAGCCCGCTCAGAGACACCGGCGTTCGCAAGTCCGATGGAGGCTTTCTGAGTGGCATCTCCAGTGCCTTGAGCAGCCGCAACCCATCGCCGAGCGGACGCCCACGCCCGCGCCCACGCCCGCCCACGCCATCCCCGCATCGGCAGCGACACGAGGCCGCGTCGACGTCGGTCCACGGCCGCCCATGTGCTGCCTGTCGTCGACGCTCTCGGCACACAGTTCCGGCAGCTGCTGGTGGAACGTACGGCGAGGCCGGCAGAGGCAGTGACGGGCCAGAATAAGCAACGGCCATGTACGATAGAATGATCCTGGGGTGCTGTTTGGAACGGTGGGCGTTTCGCGTATGGCATATCTGACTTGCGGGAGTATTCGATGAGCTGAAGCGTGATCAAACAAGATTACAGGATTGTGTTACCCCTTCTGAGTGTGGCTCTCTTCCAACCTTGTCAAGCTAAAGATGTGTCGTACTTATCAGCACGGGTCGAACGTAAAAAGATAACGTTGCCGACGGTTAGCAAGTATGTCTCCATGAGATAAATGACGTATTACTTCGTACTAACGGGAGTCGTTTCAGTGATACTGCTGGCGCTCGAGGCCTGTCAATGCTCCAACCGACAGGGCCACATCGAGATGGAGACTTTTGGTCAAGATTTAGCGGATGAGTTGGAGAGCACGCAATGCGTGCCAGGAGTCCGATTCCGAGTTATGAGGACCGAGATGAGATGCACTTTGACGTCATGTAGGTTGATGGGTGAAGTTGATTGAGACCACTGGTGTAGATCCTCCAACATCGAGGTACATTGTCCATGTCAGCCTCGTCAAGACCACCATTTCTTCCACGTGCAAATCTTTCCGCAACGGCTTGTCTCAAATTGGGCAATACGTAACTCAGCTACCCGTGAGAATGGAAGAAGCCGTTCCGTCAGGCCTTGGTGCTACCCTGTCCGTCTTGTATTTGTTGGCTTGGATGGACTTGTTCCTGACTTGTGCCGTCTTCACATGTTTTGCCCACTGAAGGACGGCTAGTGACGTCATGACATGAGTGTCCATTCTCAACCGCAGAAGAACAAAGCAAGAATCAACAAGCTTCGAATCTCCTGCTCATCACGAAAACTAGACAGAAAGAAGAATGAGAAAGGCACTTATCCACAGTTGAGATATCTCTTTTTGAATATAAACCACTTCGCCTCTCACACCATCGGACCGTGTCGCACTCTCGTCGTCGCCATCTCACGCATTGACGCATCGACACAGCCGTCCGCAAACCGTACAACCGCCACGATGCCTCTCGACAAGGGCTTCTCACTCAACCCCATTACGCTGGGATTCCAGCTGTATCAAGAAGCCATCGACCGGTTTCTGTCCCGAATGCCCGGATCCAGCAAGAAGCTGCGCCGGCCAAGGTGGCCATCATCGGCGCTGGCATTACGGGCATCTCGTCTGCTGCCCACTGTGTCGGTCACGGCTTTCGATGTCGTGCTCTTTGAGGCGGGTGGTCCGGACCATCTCGGTGGCATCTGGAGTCAAGTCAATGATACCTCGGGTCTCCAGATCCACTCCGCCATGTACCGCTTCCATCCTTCCGTGCGCTGGTCGCGCGGCTACCCCAGCCGTGCCGAGATTGTGGACCAGGTGAAGAAGCTGTCGGAGAGGTACACCTCGAGTCCAAGACGCGCTACCACGTCTCTGTGGAAAAGGTCTACCAGGACGAGAACGGCGCTGGATCATCAACGACCCTGCATACGGCCTGTTTGAAGGCGTCATCGCCGCCATTGGCACATGCGGCGAGCCCAAGAAGCCGCACATTGAGGGCATGGAGAAGTTCAAGGGCGACATCTACCACTCGAGCGAGCTGTCGGGCAAGTCTGCCAAGGGCAAGCGCATTGCCATTATCGGCGGCGGTGCCAGCGCCGTGGAGGCCCTCGAGTTTGCCGACAAGGCAAAGGCCGAGAGACGTACGTGCTCGCCCGCAGCGAGAAGTGGATCATCCCGCGCACATTGTCGTCGACGTGCTACTTTCGTTCAACATCCTGGCCAAGAAACGTACCTGTCACGCATCCCGAGGGTCTGCTCCGCCGCTTCTTTTACGGCAAGGATCTCGCCAGGATTGCGCCGCCCGAGAACAAGGGCCTCTTTGAGGATACGCCCATGGTCAATTCGGATGTCATGACCAAGATGCGTGCAGGCAGTGCCAAGTGGGTTCGTTGTGACATTGAAAAGTTCTCGGAGACGGGTGTGGTCGTCAACCGCCGCGGCCAGGGCGTGCCCAAAGACGGCCCCGGCCACCGCGAGGAAATCGACGCCGACATTGTCGTGCTGGCCACGGGCTTCAAGCGCCCGCCGCTGTCGTTTTTGCCCGACGACTGCTTCGACGAGCCGTACGATCCGCCAAACTGGTACCTCCAGACATTCCCGCCCACGCACCCTTCCATCTCGGCCATCAACTGGTAAGCGGCCGACACCCTTGATCCCAGTCAGTCCTTATCCAGTCCTTGACGGTCTGCTGACCCTCGTTTAGCACATACCTCGCTGCTATTGGCACCGTCGGCAATTGGCACATTGGCATCTACACCCGCATCTTGCTCATGTTCCTCGTCGACCCCTTGACACGGCCCTCGACGTTTTGGATGGAGCGCTGGATCGACATGACCCGCCTTCTGAAGCAGTGGTCGCCCACCAAGGCCTTTGACTTCTTTACATACCTGGAGCTCATCTGGTGGTTTGTCTTCTGCGTCGCCTTCAACCCTTCCGCTGGAAGTGGGCCATCTTTGTCTTCTTCGGTATTGGCATCGGCCTGCGCGAGCCACTATCGAGATGGAGAGTGGCATTCGCGACCAGATTGGCGTTACGGAGAAGAAGGGCGCCGGGCGCGACGAGGGCGTAAGCTTCTAAAGATGGGAAGACTGCTAGATGTCGAATGTACAGGAAGACCAGATTAGACTCATAGAATACAGCGACTGTGCAAAGGCACGTCATCAACTCTCAGCTGCTCCTTCGCGACAGAAGCTGTAAATAACGATAAATACCTCTGACGTAGGATGGGAGGTTCCTTCCCGAATGAGACACAGGATTCTTTCCCAACATGAAAGCAAAGCAGATCGCATTTTACGGAAGGGACACGAGACAAATTGGTCTATCGCCCCTTCCTCGGGACGACAAGATGCAAGTGGTTTGTTTACACTTCTTTGAGGCTCAAAATCTCAAAACAGATCCAAACTCTTTCTTCCTCCTGATGTCACAACACGTTTGCTCAGCACCGCATCGAAACTGACCAGCCCCCAATTGCCACCGTTGGTCACAACGCAATCATACACCATGTGCTACGAAAGCCCCCCCGAGAGTCCGCCACCAAGCAGGTGGAGGAGGCTCATCAGCAGGGCGCGAAGCGGCACCACGGTAGAAAGGGCCGATGGTGCCGCCATAGTGGCGGCTCGCAACGCCGCCGAAGCCAATGTGGCTTCCAGGATCAACGTCTTTGCCATGCCAAAGAGGTTTGAGCCTCTCCACAGCCACATCCCGCCGCGGATCATGTTTACCGCGAGGCTGACCCCGCACGCGGCCACTGCCAAGCCGGGCACTGCTCGACGGATGAGATTGACGATCCGGTTCCGCGGTTCATCTGCAAGACCGACCCCCATGCCGCCATCGTCTACACGGCCGGCTTCATGATCACCAAGAAAAGAACGGACCCCATGTTTAAAAACTACGCCGGATGGGGCATTGTCTACCGTGGAACCGACCGGCCCCCGGAGGGTTCCAGGGAGCCTGCCGCACGGCCTGCCGCACGGCCTGCCGCACAGCCTGCCGCACAGACGACCGGCCAAGCTTCTGGCCAGCCTACCGCACAGTCGACTGGTCAGTCTGCCGACCAAGCTGCGGGTGGACCTTCCGGTGGATCTTCCAGTGGACCGTCCGGGCGGCCAGTCCTGTCTGCCGACCAGTCTGTTGCAGCAACAGACTGGGTCCCGCCCGTCGCCCTGCCTGCCGTCGTGCCTTATGAGCATCCCGCCCGCCTTCCTGCCGCCAGGCCTCCCCAGTATGCCATCTCACGTGTCCTAGAAACCCTTGACCCATATGGCAACAGAATTTACATATGGACCAAAGACCGCGCCGACCTGAGAGCTGCATATGCCGCTCTAGAGGTCGAGGACTGGCCCAGACACAACATCCAGCGGCTCGTCATCGCCACGAGCGCAAAGTCCGTGTACGAAGGCGCCGTCGTGAAGATGCGCCAGTGGGCGGTCGGCGGCGGGCCTACGGCCAACGACGAGCTATGGGAATATGGTGCCAAAGACCTGTGGTGCGCCTTCTGGGACAGATGTCTCTACTGGCATGGCCGTGGAGTGGAGATTTTCATCTGGCTCATCACGGAGCAGCAGAACGTGGAGGCCATTGAAGCGGCAAAGCAGGGAGCACAGAGATACCTCGGTCAGCTAGACCACAATATTCTGATTGAGTATTCCGCACTGGAGCATCTGGAGCCGCCGTATTAGACTGCTTCTATCCGAGGCCTGTCTGTTTGGTTCTCCTTTGCGTAAGGCCAACTCGCCTGTGATGGGTCCTGGATGTGTTTCGTCGAGTCGGTTGTGGACGGACGCAGCCCGTCTGCTTTTCTTGGAGAAAGAATAGCTCTACATCCGAATATACCTACCAACACCACAATGCAAAATCTGTTACAAGTGAGTGACCTTTAGACTGGCTGTATGTGATGCACTGTTCGTGTTTGTGCCATCTTCCATTGGCCTTGCATCGTCCCCGCCGAGACAATCTAATTCATCTACAAGTACCTCTGAGAGGACACGAGCTGGTGCCCAAACACCAGCATCACACAGAGTGCATAGCATGCACCTTGGTCGTCTTGTTGCTCAAACGACGACGACAATGTACTGCGCGACTACGCCAAGGACACGCCGTCTCTGTATTACGGCTTGGCCTCACGCCTTCTTGCATCACGGCAGCCGATGCATCAACGCAAGGCGGTGCGGCCGACTGGTCAGTCTACGATCCACACGCCATCTGTGTCTACGTTGATGCCGCTGCCTCAACAACGGCAACGGCCGATCCGATCCACGGGGCGGCTACGGCATTGTCTCGGCTATTATCGCAATGAGCCACTCCGGATCAGGATGACCGTCGCGTGCTGTTCTCTGTCGAGGAGAATGTCACCTGGTTGATTAATGAAAGCTCCTATATACGACGCTACACACAGCCAACGAAGACAACAAGGAGACCTCGGTGCAAGACAGGGTGGCATCGCGCGGCCTCTCGCCTGCCAGTGTGCAGTGTGGCGGCACGACCAGGCCAGCTCCTCACTCACAGACTATGCAGCTCGCAATGCCGTCACTCTGTCGATGAACATACGGTCGCCCAGACCAAGTCAATGGACGGTGGTGCGTGGGGCTGACGACCGCGCCACGATGCACCGGTCGAACCTGCACTCTGCGTTTTGCGCTGGCGACGTTTTACAGCGCCACGCGGCTGTAGCTTGTGATGGCGGTGTCGAGGGTGCTTTCGAGAGAGTCCGCCGCCCTTCTCAGATCCAGGGCCTTGGGCTCGGCCATGTCCATCAGTCTCAAGGACAGGAGCTGTCGTTGTCCAGTCAGCATATTGGTTCGCGAAAGGCAACGGCTGGAAAGCGGAGGGGCATCTTACACGGACGACGCTGTCGACGGAGTGGAGGACGCTAGCCACAGGCTTGCCGATGGGCGGAAGGCCGACGATCAGGCCAGCCTTGCCGATGAGGATGTTGAGCAGCTGCTGGTGGACGCCAACAAACTGTTTGGCACGGCAGGTTAGCGTGGCTCCATACGCCGACGGCACGCGTGTCCGTCTCGGCACGTACCTGGAGGAAAGCATCGAAAAGAAGGTCAGAGTCGTCGTCGTTGTAGTTCTCCGGGTTCATGGTGTCCAAGGACACGGTGGCGGCGTCGACAATCTGAACCATGCCCTGGATGATGGGCTGCAGCCAGTTAGCAATGGCGTGTCGAACGGAGATGGAACGGCGCCTTGACGCAGCTCGTACGAACTTCAAAGCTGCCAAGGCCAACAAGGAGGAGACTGCCATCGACGAGGGTCACTTCCCGGGCCAGAGATTGGAGGCCCCTCGACATGGTGGCCAGCTGGTCAATGTCCTTGGCAACCTCTGTGGCGGGAAGGCAAGAGGCCACGGCAGCAAAGCCGGCGACGACGAGGGCGGTGAGACGCATATCGAGTATGAAGTGAAGGGTTTCGGGCGAGGCTGGATGTTGTCTGGATGCTGTCTGGATGTTGTCTGATGTTGTTGCGAGAGAGCTGTGGCTGTCCCAGAGAAACAAGGACATGTGCTGGGGAACACGGCGACTTTATACATTTCACAGCACCACCGCTTGTCCACTTGCCTCTTATTGTTGTCTGTTCGTTGTCATCTGTCTAGCATGGCTCTTGGAGGTGTCATAGACAGAGGTCCCGAGGACTCCATGGGCCACCTGCTGATCGTGAAACTGCCCTGCGATGGACGCCAGGTCGCCCTTGTCGACCCAGCTCACCGCGGACGGCCAACTTCTTCGTTCCAGTCAACTAAAGGCCCAGCTCGTTCCCATCAACGCACATCGACCGCAGCTACCGCGTCCCTGCCACCGCGTCCCCGCCAAGAGACACATACCGCGAGTCTGCAAAAATCAAGCCGGGATGCACCTCGCCTCCGGACGGATCGACGTGGTCTCGGCAGCTCAGCTTCCTGGTTTAATCACCCGCCTCTATTCTCCTGTGGCCTGGCCGCAGCTAGGCATATGCCAGCGATCGAGTCTCATTTGGGCGCGCTTGGCATAAGCTGAAGTGCTTTCGAATGACTGCCTGATTGGTCTGCATATTGTATGGCCAGGTAGCTCCGGGGGCGCTCTGAGATTTACATGCCTCTGTGAAAGCCGTGCCGGTGGGAGTGGCCCAAGGGCGGCCTCCCTACGAAGCAGCTGTTACAAAGTTGGTCGGTGGTCGTGCAACCCCGGGAGCCACTGCCTTGTCAGGCTGCCGGCCCCGTCCGCCCTTCCGCGCCGATCGCCATCTCCGGGCCAGTCCAGCGCCCAACTCTGCACGTCAAGACTTTCATCGTCCGAATGCGCTTACGAGACGGACCGGTTCAACAAAAGATTCAAAAAAGCTAGAAGCGTCAACACACCAGGCATGGGCAGAGTCTTTCCATGGCCCGCCAGTCCGTACGAAGCAGAATCGGTCCGCCACGGGGCTGACGCCTCACTGAAGGTTGGAAGACCCATGCGAACCACGTCAAGGGCATTTCAGTCTGCTCAAAAGAGAATGAACACGGCCAAAGGCCCCATTGACGCAGCGCTGTAGGATCGTCATTTCGGCCCGCCAGCCAAATTTCGTCAAGACGCGGCTCGGTTCAGCAACAAGCAAGGAGCTGTCTTCGTGGCGCTCCCTAGTAATGCTGCACCATATATGGATATTCGTTCAGCTGGGTCAAAGGTCTCAGGCCAGAAGAACGGGGGGCCGGAGTGTGTGCTCCGTTGGGTAGAGTGTAGGCAGTGTCTCCGGTATCCAGTAGTGTTTCTTATTGCAGCTTCGCGATCATATGAAAATACGTGTGATTGTACATATTTTCGAAAGATGGTCTGAAAGCATTGCTACTCCAGGATTACTTGAAGTTCTTAATAAGCAACATGCATAGCCGTAGCTTATCATATATCGGGTGTAAGTTGGAGCAAATGTGATGACTTGTGTTTAAGCATCTATGTATCATCTACGTATGTTACCAAACAGCGACAGACAGCTTTCAATACAATTCTCGCATGATTTGCAAAGTGACTTGTGGGTTAGGTGAAGCACTTATCTTTAGGACGTGAGATCGTCAAAGGCTCCGAGAAAAGTGGGGCGCGGCACGGGTAGCGACGGCCCCCAGTTTATCCGTCTTATCGGGAAGAGGACAGCCGCCGACAATCTACAAAGTACAGAACCAACACATCCACTGCGAAGAGAGCCGACCACCGATTCAGGGCAGTTCAACCGACCATCTCGACGAGACAATGACTTTTACCATGAGCAAGAACAACCTTTTGGACAGACCCGGCCCGTGGCCGCGCGTGCCGATCCAGCGCGCATCATCATCCATGGCGGCGCCGGCAACATTTCGCCGACTACGGTGCCACCCGAGCGACAGGTCGCATACCGGGCAGCCCTGACCGAGATTGTAAGTCTCCTCCTCGGCACTCTGTCTGTTCTTCTTTTTTCCCCTTTGCTAAGCGCGTGGCTGGCCAACAGATCACCCGCACCAACGAGTACATGGCATCGGGCGCGGCTGAGCCTCCCCGGGCGTCTTTGGCGTCGTCGAGACCGACCGCACTGGAGATTGCGACATTCGCCGTGGTCTTGCTGGAAGACTGCCGCTCTTCAACAGCGGCACGGCGCCGTGTTTACGCGCGACGGCGTCAATGAGCTCGAGGCGGGCATCATGGTGTCGCAGGGCCGGGCCAAGCGCGGGTGGGGCTGATGGGGTTGCGGCGGGTGCGGAATCCCATCCAGCTGGCTCGGAAGATGCTGGAGCACGGCGACGCGGATCTGGGCGGCACGGCCGGCGGACGGCCGAGCGTGCGCTGCAAGCCCAGCGAGCGCAGTCAAGACGGGTCCAAGGACAGCCCTAGCCCAGCCCAGCCCCAGCCCAGCCCAGCCCCAACATCGACTCTGGTGCCCAAGGCCATACGCAAATCTATGGCGCCGCCGCCGAAGCGCTGGCGGAGCGGTACGGTCTGCCGCTGGTGGCGCGTCGTACTTTTTCACGCAGCAGCGGTGGGACGAGCATGTGCGAGCCCTCGAGGCCGAGCGGCAGGACGGGCGGCCACGAGCACCTGGTCGGCCAGCGAGTACCTCCCCCAGGGCACGTGCGGGGCGGTGGCGCTGGACGCAGACGGCGGTGGTGTGCTGCGCGACGAGCACGGCGGCCTCACCAACAAGGTGACGGGCCGTGTTGGGGACACGCCGGTGGTGGGTGCGGCTCGTGGGCGGGCACGTGGGCCGAGGACGACGATCCAACCGGCTGGGCTGCGGCGGCGGCTGCATCGACCCCGCGGGCGGGCCGTCTCCGCGACCGGTCGTTGAGCTGTCCCGGGCTCTCTACCAGCTGCTGGCCGACTGTCTTCCGATTCCGTCGCCGATGCCCCGCGTTTACGCCCCCTGCCGTCGACCCCGTCGTCGCAGACGTCTGTCCAACGCAGCGCTCCATTGGTCTCTCTGGCACCGGCAACGGCGACTCCTTTCTGCGCATCAGTGCCGCCCACACGGTCGCGGCCATGGCGCAGTACAAGCCGCTGTCGTCGCGGCCGCACTGTCGGCCGTGGCCGACCGGGCGGGCCGCTGGCGGCGCGGCGACCGCTGGCGCTTGGCGGCGAGGGCGAGGGCGGTTTTATCGCGTCGAGTGTGCGGTCGTCACGACCAGAGTGGCCAGGCCCGGCAGGTCCGCAGGCCGTCGTGCAGACTTTAACAGCGGCGCATGTTCCGGCGTGGATTGACGATGGTGGCAAGGCACAGGTGCGCATTTTCCGGGACGCATAGCAAGTTGGCGACAGGCGTGAAGGGGGCTGAATGACTGCACTTTCGAGTACATACATTTCCGCGCGGACCCCAGTGATCGACGGCAAGAAAATAATGTCAGGAATAGGGTCCCCTGAAGCTGAAGGCCCAGTGGGCCGTTTGACGTCTCCGCTTTATCGTACTGGTCTTGCGCTTTTCGTTCTCTTCGTGTTCGTCGTGTTGTCGTATTGCGCCCTGTTCTCTTCGTTCTTTCGCGTCTTCCCGTATTGCTTCAAGGCGCTTGGCGGCGAGCTAAAAGACGAAATATGGCATTCTCCTCCATGCGATTTACGAAAAGCGGGCACCGATCAAGATCAACGCCCGTTCACCGCACCGTCGGCCACGTTTAACTTGGCGTCGTCCATGGCGCTGGCCGTTTCGCCTCGCCTGTCAACCTGTCGACTGTCGAGACATTCACGCCCGAGACCAACGCCATGCGCTAGAGCTCCATCGCCTTTCGACTCCGGCTGTGGACGCTCTCGTGTCTGGCGCTTTCATTTCGCCCCCTTAACCGTGCGCCGTTGCCTGCGGGACGTCTTGGCTTGCGTTGCTGTTGGGTTTGGGCTTCTGCTGGATCGTCTGTACATGTGCGGCCTCCTCGAGGAAACAATGGTGTTTCTGAACTCCTCACAAGTACTTTGTACGAGTATTCCTATTTCCTACTTCATTTCCCATTGTCTTATTCTCACAAACGTCATGCAACGCCTCTGCACGCCCCCAGACCGGAAAAGAGCCGCCTCACGTTCGTATTCTCCGTCCTCAGCTCGCTAACCATCATGGCGTGCCGGCCAGTGTCGAGCCAGTCTGCCTTTTTTGTGGCTCTCTCTCACGGTCTCCGCTCAACGCATGGTCTCTTCGCCCTTCTGTTTTCTATTTTTGCACATTTGATTTCTCGTTCTCTTCTCTCACCTCCCTCACCACTTGTCGCTTTTTCTATATCATTGCGCGCTTGCTTTACTCCCGTTCTCATTCTGTTGTTTTGCATCTCCTGCGTCAGACCTTGTCCTTGTTGCAGCACTCTCGGCGTGGGCATCACTCGTTTTCCAGCCTGCTGCGTTCTCTCAAAGTCCGGCCGTTCCGCCTCTGCGAACTGTTTTGTCGTCAACGTCGCCTTTCCGAAGCATTCTGGAGTTTCCGTCGCCCTCTCTCTCCCTCTTTTCTCTTCCCTTACCACGGTCGTTTTCATTGAGGTGCAATTTTTACACTATTTCCTTCTTTCTTTATCTGTATTCTGTCCTTGCTTCTACCCATCGTCTCGCCCCTTCATGTCCATCTGTCTTCGCCTCATCTCTCTTCTCCACGCCTCAGCTCACAATGTTGTCTTTTTCCTTCTCTCCCTTCCTCGTCCTTTGGGCTTCGTCGCCTCTGCTCAAGCTGCCGTCCAGTTTCTTGTGAGTTACTCGTCCTACGGATGCCTCCTTTTTCGTTTCTTCCTCGCGCCGTCTCTTTGCTGCGCCTTGCCCTTGCTGCAGCAGCACAGAGTACTTTGCATACTGACTATTCTTCTTTCAGGGCGTTGCCATGGCCGGCGGAGACTTTGGCTGTGATATTGATGTAAGCCAAGCCCCGTCATTTGCTGGGCGCCCGCCATCCACACCAACCAACAAATCCGCCATGATCTGCCCGTCCAATTGCACTAAGACGGATATACGAGACCCTGAATCTGAATACGAGCAAATGCTATTTATGGAGTTCCGGACAGCTGACGAGACCTACCGAGAACAGGGCTCCTGTCCGCTATCGACGGCGACGCTGCCGTTGACGGAGCTTGGCCATGCCGACGGCGGCGGCCAGATGAAGCATTTCGTCGAGGACGACGCGTCAACATGTTCCGACTGCGTGAGTCTTTTTTCTGGCATCTGACCTGGCCTGCCAACGGACAGGGCCTGAAGCGTCACCAATCACTAACCGCCCTCTCGCTAGCGACCTCTTGGCAGTTCCTCATCAACAACGACAAAGTGGTCAGCGACGAGCTCGACCCGACCAACGCCGGCCGCTACGACAGTTTGTGCAGGCGTGCCTCGCGACGGGCGCCTACTGCATGCTCGACGTGCACAACTTTGCGCGCTTCAATGGCGGCATCATCGGCCAGGGCGGCCCGTCGGACGACATGTTTGTGGCCATCTGGGTGGCTCTGGCCAAAATGTACGCCGACGATGCCAGGGTCGTGTTTGAGATTACAAACGAGCCGCACGACCTGGACCTGGTCAGGTGGACGGCGACCTGCCAAAAGGTTGTCAACGGCATCCGCAACGCCGGCGCCAAGACGCAGATGATTCTGCTGCCCGGCACCAGCTTCACCAGCGCCGCGACGCTCATCTCCACGGGCAGCGCCGACGCCATGCTTTCCATCACAAACCCCGACGGCTCCACCGACGGCCTGTACCTCGACATCCACAAGTACCTCGACAACAACAACTCGGGCCAGTATGTCGAGTGCACCACGGACAATGTCGGCAACTTTACGATGCTCGCCAGCTACTTGCGCAAGAAGAAGCGCCAGGGCCTGATCAGCGAGACCGGCGCGTCCAGCGACTCGACGTGCATGACCGACTTTTGTACCCAGAACGCCTTTATCAACGCCAACGCCGACGTCTACATTGGCTACGTGGCCTGGGCCGCCGGCCAGTTTGACGAGACGTACCTGATGAGCCTGACGCCCACGCTGCAGTCGGACGGCAGCTACACGGACAACGAGCTGTTTAGCAAGTGCGTGCTGGCGCCGTAACCAAAGGCCAGCGGTGTAGAGCCGTCGCCCGTTCTGTCGCATCGAGCTCCGCAGCCAAGACGAGCAGCGCCACAAGGCGACACAGACCAAGCCGTCGACAAAGACACGGACAACGACGTCGTCGACGGCGGCCGCCAACAGCGACACCGGCAATGCGGACACCAAGGGCGGGGCAGTGGCGACGTCGACGACTTCAAGTGCAGCGGCCTCAACCAGCACAAATGCGGCCGCAGTGGCACGGGCAGCGAACGTCGTCAAGCATCTGGCTGTGGCCGCAGTCGTCGGAGCCGCTCTGCTATAGAAGGAACGAAAGCTATGCGAGTCACGGACGCCGCTGGCCGTCACCGGCCCTGTACAGCATGTGACGATACCATGAGTCAATACGACAAAGGCCGTTAATAGAGTGTTGCCATCCACAGAGTACCGAGTCAGACGCGCGACACAGCGTCTGGGCCAGCTCTCCTACTCACCCTGACTTTTTGCTGGAACTGTCTCTTTGCGTCCAAATGTCCATGCCAGTCTTCTTGCCGGTCACGACCGCCGGCCCTGCGTGCGCGTGCCCGTACCTCGGTGCGCGGCAACAGGTCGTCCAGGACGGCGCTGCCTCCTCGTCGCAGTCCGCGTAGGCGCACCACGGGTCGGTGGCTGGGGGTGCGTTGAGCAAGCAAAGTTGGTGCCGCCATCGCGGAGGGCTGGCGTGCCCTCTGTCGTCCCGCTGGCACATGCACATGGGCAAAGAAGCTCGATACTCAGTTGCCACCCTGTGCGGCCGTTGCATGCACCGGGTCGGTGGGCCAGTCTGAGTGGTAGTGGAGGCTCGCCGAGGCCGTACTGGACGAGCTGCAAAGGCTCGAGGCGCGAAGCTTCGGCGGCACCAGACAGCCGCTTTCAATGCACCGCACAACTGCATCTCTCGGCGCATTGGTCGACTGCGACGGGCGCGCCGTGTCGAGCACGCCGCACCCGTCGGCCGTCACGAAGCCAGCGACGCGGATGGCGAGCGGTGAGAGGACACGACGTGGGCCTCGCAGGCGGGTGTTGGCAGACGTAGCCCTCGCGTTGCCATCTGCCAGGACAGACCGGCTCGCGGCATGGGACAGGCGCAGTAGCGACAACCGCGCGCAGGGGCCGGCAGTCGATAGTGTTTGTCGTGTAGACATTTTGATAGTTGCGTTTGTAGTTTTGGAAGCTGAGCTGTCTCGGAGGTCAAAATAAACACTTGGCATTCGACGTTTCGTTTCATCATTCTCCGGCGCTGCTCCCCCCTTCTTTCTTTACTCGGCGTGTCGTACGTCGACATGCCGTCACGAAACATGGCGGGTTGTGGATCTGCGCGCACAGATCGCCTCCACAGGGGCCTTGCCGTGGATCCGACGACACTGACAGGAGACGTCACCGTCTTGTCAGGTTGTCAACACCACACCTTTGTTTATCTTCAACTGAAACGATGGCCATCCTTGTCAGAGCATCTCTCCGTCGTCAAGGACGCATCACATCTCCAACGAACATACCATCGCCGAGCGAACGCTGTGATTACACAGTCCATCAAGCCACCAGCACAGTCGTACGGCGAGTACCTGAGTGTACAGCCGTCAACCTCGGCGCGTACGGGGAGGACATCGTCCGCGTACTGGCTTGCAGGCGAGCGCTGCCCAGATCGGATCAAAGAGACACGGCAGATTGCCTGTCCTTGCTGCTAAATTATGAAGAGAAGCCACTGATTCAGTTGCGTCGTCATAGTATTGGCCGGCGCTTCGAAACGGGCCCGGCGACAATGACGGCTACTACCGCATGGACAGGGAGTGCGGCGGGAGCGCCCACGTACGGCGTCCGACGTAAATGATGACATGTACAGAGTACCGCCATCGTATCCATCGCCTGTCAGCGCCGTCATAGAGTTCATGCTGTCTCCCGTTCTGCCCAGCTACCTGCCTGTGCGTTATGTCGTAGTACGGTGCTGCACGGCAAAGTGCAACACAACGAAGACGGCCCCCTGCGCCATCTACACCCCGTCCTAACGACTGTGTCACGGCGTATTCGTCGCTGAAAGAGAACAACAGGACAGACTCTACGACGCAACCACTCCTCGGTAAAGGGCACGTAGCATCCCTTCCCCGTCTCTGCCCCCTCGTATTGGATTCGTGACGCAATTCCGACGGGACTCTTTCCTGCCCTGTCCGTCAGACCTCGCTGTTTTATGCACTGGCATGAAGGGGTCAAAGTGTCGGCTGGTTCTTCGCCGAGTGTTGGATGCTGGCAACGCCTTGCATCCCAGAAAGCAAAGGTGAAAAGCCCGCCCTTCCAGCCGGACAATGGCACACGACGGCGTCAACAGAGCAGCAATCATGCTCTCCCAGAAGACCTGAGCCGGGCCGTTGTGGAATTCGGCAGAGTGGGGCCATGGCGATCGTGCAGGACACAAGAGGAGATGGGGAAGACGAGGTATGGCCGTTGAACAAGAGTCCCTTGCATCGACAACATGGAAGAACGTGGACGGGGACGAGTCAGACAGCGTCAGCCAAAGCCCAGAGTCCAAAACGCACAGGCGCTGGAGCTGCTTTTCAAGCCTCGTCTCAACAGCCCAAAACATTGCCAAAAAGCCAATAGGCGGCCGTGAACATTCTCTGTGCTCAGTCGTGTCTTTTCTCCTGTCGCGACTCCCACGGCGCCATAGCCACCCCAGCGGCTTCTTGTCCGTGTTTTTGGTGGTGTAGTACGAGCGGAGCGTGTGATCCGCAAGGCCAGGCAAGGCAAAGAAGCATGCAGGGCGAGCAGCTCCCGTCTTTCCTATGCTTTCGGTCAGCCCGTGCCTGTTTGTCATCTTGTCAGTTTGTAGGCCTGTTCGTCAACGTGCGCAGGGGTTAGGGGTTCTGTCAAATCGTCGCCTTGCTCTTTGCCACCTCCTCTCATGCACACAATCTGGCATTGTGCTGTCAGCGAATCCGTTTCTTCACCTGTCTGTAGCACAAAGACACAGCTGAAGTCCGCATTGGCACAAGATACGAGAATGTGCAATGTTGGGACAATGTCCAAGGACACTTTGCGAGGAGAGGCGACAGAGACAGGCTGGCTCACAGCTGCATCGCCATAGGGCCGATTGTGTTTGCATGTTGACAGCTCTTCTTTCAATCTTTGGTGGCCCTTTTCGTTTCCTGCCCATGAGAAACAGCAGGGAATGCCGAGTAGCTGTCTCTCCACAAGCTGCGGCGATCGCTTCTCCATCGGCCCTCTCAAGCAGGGGCTTGCATCTGCTAGCACCCTGTTTGAGAGGCTGTTGGCACAAGGCGACGAAGCCGAGTAACAAAGGAAAAGAGTAAATGCGTCGCAGGATATCGACTTCCACCCTCCTCCTCGGCCTTGCCGGGCTCGAAGCTTTCCTTCTCGCCCTCTTGATCTTGGCTGCTGTTGATCGGTTCGTGGCGCGTCGTCTCCCTCGTTTGTCGTTTGTGCGTGCCTCATGTCGTCTTCTCGACCCTGCCAACCTTTTGCGCCTTCTCCGCATTCTGCTTCCCGCTCCCCTTTATTGTGAGTTTCTTTTTCCATTTCCCCTCTTCTTCGTGAGCCAGACGCATCGCCGTTGTCTCACACCTTTTTCACCTCCAGGGCCCTGGTCGCAGTCAGAATGACCCTTGTTAACAAGAAAAAGTATGAGGAAAGCCAACAAAAGAAGCAGGGATGTTCGCCTTGGACGCCGTTGTACTGATTCCTCCTGCCCGGCATCTCGTCCTCGTCGGCCACTCACCTTTCCCTTCTCTCTCTTCCTCCCCGACATTCCTGTACGCTACCCTCGCTTTGGCAGCCCCTTGCAACACCTTGCAACACCTTGCAACACCTTTTCGTCCTCTGTCCCGAGCCTTGCGCCTGTCCATGTCACAGTAAAGGTGGAACAAAGCGGCAACGGAGGAAGACAGACTGCTCTCAAAGACCCTTTAAGACTCTTGAGCCCCGAGACCCTTGAAAATCTTCAACCTTCTTCCCTCAACTGCTTCAACAACAAGGGCTCTCTCCTTCGCCGACACATTTCGTGAACCCAGGAACTTGATCATCCTGACCTAAGCCAGTATCAAGACGAGGAAAACGCAAACCACGAGAAGGGCCAACAGGCTCAAGGATCCAACAGCCAGGTCCCTTGCATATGTGAAAGAGCACTGCAACACTGCAGCAACCCAACACAAACGGCTTCCGACCCCTGGCTTCCATGGTGCAGAAGCAAATAGCGAACGTGGCACATGGTGCAGCTTGCCGGGCCGTGAACCAGTCAATCAAATCGAACCCCAGTGCACTCGTCAACAAGGAACAAATAAAAGAATCAGCGAGCACGGGCTGGACAAGAAGGGGCCTGTGGCCGAAGCAAAACGAAAAGACAAAAGTCTCACAAATATCTTGGTTGTCCTGTTCTGTTCTTGCGCCAACAGAAGACGATAGACAGGCTGCTTTTCTACACCTTGAGACCGTGAGACCGCGTCTGCGCGCTTCTCGTCGACCAGCAACACTCATCATGGACCGGATGTAGGCGTTTCTTCCACGTACCCGCTTCGTTCGTTGCGTGTATAGAGTACTCTCCTCCACTCGCGCGCTTTACTCACTCGTTTCGCCTGTAGATCCACCACCACCGGCTGCTTCGCCGTCAGCAACGCCCTCGCCAAAACCGCCATCGCCCTCCACCGCTTCGTGCGTGACGTCCGCGAAGCCCGCGCCGACCTCGCCCCTTTGTCGGCCGAGCTGCATGCGCTGGACGGCGTGCTCGACCAGCTCATGGACGATGGTGCCTCTGCCAGGTTTCCGCCGACTTGGCTCAGCAAACCCGGGCCGTCGTGGCGGCAGCGTGCCGTCGTGGCCGACTTGGACGCCATTTTCGGAGACGGCCGTTCTGGTGCGAGAAGCAGCCGCGGCAGTGACAGCGATGACGACGCAACACCGCAAACAGGACGATTGCCTCGCCCCAGGAGAAGCGTGCACGTGGCTGGCCCTGCGAATGCACATTGCGGAGTCGCGCGCCGTGCTGGAAGTGTACCGCCTGACCCTCGGGCTGGCTCTCGATCTCGTGGCCTTGTGAGTCCATTCCAAACTGCAACTGTGTCATTCACGTCGTTTTGTCCTGACTTCTTCAGAACACAAGACGCCCACATCCCCGACACCCTCAGCACCCTCGACATACCCAGCATTTCCAATGCCAAGGCCAAGGACATGGCCCGCCTGCTGGCCGAGATGGGCCACTTGCGCACGCGCATCCGCAGCGCCCTGGGCGACGGCGACGCCGCGTTCATTTTGGAAAGGTACCGTCAACGTCCTGCAGCGGCATGCCTCTGCGGCCGCGGAGGAGGCCAAACGGTACCCCGTGCCCGAGCTAGAGCCAGAGCCAGAGCCAGAAAAGCGACGACAACACCATTCGCAACAACGCCCCCTCGACCGTAAACACGACAGCCTCGACCTTCACGTCGACACGCCCACCACCAGTTCGCCATGAAGCCGCCTCCTCGCCTGCGGCAGGGTTCCTGACAGTGCCGTGCAGATGCTAGACGATGACGCAGAAGGCCGTGCAGCAGCAGCAGCCTGCTTATGCCGCACAATCTCGGTGTCGATGTGCGCCGCCTAGGGCCGGCTCGTCCGTGCACAGCTCTCGACAGCCATCGCCGTCTCGCCAATCCAGACCTTTGTCGTCCCCCGTGCCGTCTCCGCCTCCGCCTCCACCTCCACCCCCGCGCGCGACAGGGCCGCGGCCCGGCGCTGCTGCCGCCGACGAGATTGACAACCTAATGGACGAGCTGCGCGATGAACTGCCCAGCCGGCCGCCTACACCGCCGCCCAAGGCTGTGGCCAGAGGAGTGCTGCGCTCGGGTTCCCGCCCGGTGAGGGTCTGCTGGGCAGCAGCGTTGCCAGCGATGGAGTCCATAACCAATACGTGGCTCCGCCGACACAACTCAGCCATAGCAGTAGCAACGGCGACGTGGCATCCGCCACCATGGCAGCGGCATCCTCTTCCACGGCCTACCCACCCTCAACGAGCAGCAACCGCCTCGGCCGCTTCCTTCGGCACATTCGCAGCACCTCGGCCACGACGACGGCCGAGATGAACAAGCGACCGCCGACCGCGACTGGTGCCGGTGCAGGCACGGGGCGTATGGGTCTGAATGGCGCTGTTGACCTGTCCAGCCTTTCCATTGGCAGCAGACCGCTCACCAACATTGTCAGCAACAGCAACAGCAGCAGCGGGACCAGTGGTGGTGGCATCGCGCGCGGCAGCGGCCGCCGCTTCTCGGCCACGTTCCGCGCCCCCTGGTCTGTGACAGCCCTGGTCGAGGGAGGCAACCCCGGCAGCGGCGCGCCAGTGGCAAGGTCGCCATCGGTAGCCAAAAAGGACAAGAAGCGCAATGCAGCCCTGGACGCCGAGCCCGACGCCGTATTTGGCGTCTCCCTCCGCAAGAGCATCCATATGGCCGGCGCCTCGGCACGCACGCACCATTCTGGCAGCCACGCTGCGTCCCGGCGCGAGTTCCCCCTGTGCGTGTTCCGGTGCTACATCTTTATCCGGTCCGACGGCGGCCTGGAGACGCCCAACATCTTTGGCGGCGGCGTGTCCGGGGCGGATGCCGGCAGCTTGAGCGTCGTTAGCTTTGACCGCGTGCGGGCGCTGCGGGACCGGTTCTCGACGGCGCCGCGGTACGGCGCCGACCTCGACGACGCGTCCATGGCCGAGTCGTACAGCCGGCACGATGCGGCGGCGCTTAATCTTGCAGTACCTGGAGTCGCTGTCCAAGCCGCTCGTCTCAGAGGCGGTGGCTCGCCGCTGGATGACGCTCTCGCGGCAGGCCGCGAGTCCCGGGTCGTACTCCAAGCGGCTGGACCAGTGCATTGACTTTTGGGAAGAGGCACTGGGCGGCGTGCGCGGACCGGCGCGCAGTCTACTCAAACTGTTGCTCAACCTCTGGGGTGACATTGCCGACGCGGCAGACCGCAACAACATGACGGCTGAGCGACTGGCGGGTCGCGTGCTGCGGCCGCTGATGCAACTCGACAGTGGGCAGTACCACACGGATTTTATGCTGAGCCTGGCGTTCATTATTCGCAAACGGTCCGAGTATGCGCTGCTGTTGAGGGCGGTGGGCGAAGAGCAATGCAGCGTTTGAAACGTAGCGTTGCGCTGGTTGCGGGCCTCCGCTTGGTTTGTTTCTGGTCTTTATTTGTTTTCTCGTTTCCTATCAGTTAGCAAGCTTTGTACGATGATGATACCCCCGAGGAGACCCAAGAATATCAATATCAGAACTGCGCTTTTCTGTAACGCACGAGGCCACTTATGTACCAATATATTACATCATCTAGTTTCCAGTGTCCAATGTCCCTGGATTTCCAAAACAACCGAGAATGTGATCCATGTTATGCTCGTCCTCCCACTTGCCTCGGAGGATACCTTATTTTGTGGTGCTTGCGGTGGCGTTAATGGTCCTGTCGCCGGTGGCCCCAGCAAAGTGCCAAAACATGGCGCCGACATGGTCTGCCCGACACTGACGCATCCGTTGTCAGCCATCCGACGCCCCTGCCCAGCGTCGTCTTTTCCGTGCAGACCTCATATTGGCCACCCGCGGCGTCACCACGAATCGTTCTGGTGAATTCCGGCTGGTATGTCCGGTGTGCCATGTCATTGAGATCGGACCCACTCATTAAGCTTTCTTGTTAGCATGGCGAAGCGGCGAATGGCAATTGCCAGAGTTCAGGCCGTAGAGTTGAGGTCAGCGTGGGCGGGGACAGGGTGCAATGTTCGTCCATCGAGGCGTGTTGATGTTCTTTGAGCAGAAAAGACATCAAAAGACGCGATTCGACTCAGGGGTTTTTGTTGGTAGCTCTATATGTTGGCTGGCAGAGAAGGAGCGGCGGAGTCGCGTTGGTATCGCCTTCCGTATCATTCGTGGCCGCCGTCTTGGGACTGTCTGCGGAAGGCACGACCGGATCCAGGACGTCGATTCAATGTCTTCAATTCAGGTCCATCATTATGTGAGTCATTTAGCATTTTCCGGTACTACGAAATCGTCTCTACCAAGTATGAGGATCAAGGCCGTGACGACGGCTGTACCTCACCCCGCGAATGTTGGAGGGGGAGGCCAGCAAAAGCTACAGTGATTGAAAAACTACGAGCGGTTGTCATGATCACGTTGGCTCTCAGGGGGTGTTGGAACAAGTCCGGCGTATGGTGTGGTAGATTTGCATTTAAGCCAACCATCTAGATACAGGAAGTCCCACAAAACAAAAAGAAAACAATAGCCCGGAGAAAAGGCTATCCTGAAAGCCGATGCGCCAGTTTGTACGGTACTGTACATGAAGATCGCCAACGTAGCTCCAAGAACAAAATGCTAAACAGTAGTGTCCATTTTCAATGTTTAGGACAGAAGGAAAGGACGTGATGACAAGGAAACGACAACGTGGACGAGGCCGTAGGCGGCTGCGGCCAAGATGGCGGCTGCCACGAGGGGCGAGACGGGGAGCCGGAAACGGCGCCACAGTCGCACACTTCAGTGCACCATGGACTTGCCAATCTCGCTCTGCCAGCCCTCGGCGCGCTCAAAGCCGTTGGTGTGCGTCTGGTAGTCCATCAGCGCCTTGTAGACCTCGTCCTTGGAGTTGACCACAAAGGGGCCGTACTGCACAATGGGCTGGTCCAGGGCGTGCCGGCCACGAGCACAAACCGCGCCGGCCCGGTGGCCGATGCGTCGACGCTCGCCGTGATGCCGTCGCCCTCGGGGCCAAACACCACATTGCTGTACTGCTGGACCTTCTTGGGCGCCTCCTCGCGCTAGAGATGTGGACGTTGCCCTCCAGGATGTAGGCAAAGGCGTTCCACTGACTCGGCAGCGGCTGGGCGACCTTGCCGCCGGGCTGGATGGTAATGTCCAGGATCCACACGGGCGTGTAGGCCAGGTCCTTGACGCTGTCGATGCCGTGGCTCTGGCCCGAAATCACCTTGATGTGCACCTTGTTGTCGTCGACGTCCACGGTGGGGATCTCGGCCGCGCGCAGGTCGCGGTAGCGCGGCTCGCAGCTCTTGAGTTCTTGCGGCAGGTCGACCCAGAGCTGCAGACCGACGTTGGCCGAGCCGTCGGCGTTCTGGCGCGGCATCTCGGCGTGCATGATGCCCTTGCCGGCCGTCATGAACTGCAGGTCGCCCGAGTTGATGGTGCCCGCGTTGCCGGCAAAATCCTCGTGGTCGACGCCGCCCTCGAGCAGGTAGGTAATGGTCTCCTGGCCGCGGTGCGGGTGGTCGGGGAATCCTGCGCCGGGCTTGATGGAGAAGTGGTCGAGCATCAGAAAGGGAGAGAAGTTGCGCAGTGCGGGCGTGCCAATGGAGCGGCGAACGCGGGCACCGACACCCTCCGACTGCTCGAGGGCCGTGAAGACCTTTTGGATTATGCGCGGGAACGTCATTGGGGCAAGGGGCGTGTTGGCGGTGTTGTAGAGAGAGGAGATGTTGTTGGTGGTGGTAGAGTTGGTGGTAGAGTTGGTGGTAGAGTTGGCGGTAGAGTTGGCAGTGTTGTTGCCAAGCAGCGACTGGACCAAGCTGTTGATGTTGTTGAGCGTTGTGTCAAACGTGTCTGGGAAGTTGCTCCGGAACAAGAAGATGGAGAAGATGCCTGTGAGGATGGAGAGCAGAATCGAAAGAAGCTTCATCGGACCAAGGTGGATCGGGACGATCGCTTATATAGACGAGGGGGGCTGCGGCTTGCGGAGGAAAACTTCTCGTATGGAGGACGAGGAACGAGCAGTGTAAACGTAAGGTGGTATAAGGATGAGAGAGAACACAAGAGAAGCTTGCTCGTCAAGGTCCGGCAGGGTGCAGGGCTGATTTGTACAAATACTGAAATACTGGAATGATCGCGAATCCTCCCATCCCGATTCGCGGCCGAGAAGGCAACAAATACAGGGCCAAGAAGCCGAGCCCCAGCACCACGCACTCTCCGGCGCAGGGCTCAGAGCTGCTCGCCTAAGAATTCGTCATGGCCGCCTGCTGCTGACCGCGAACGGGCGCTGTTCTGGAAGGCCCAGAGACCCGAGCCGCGAATCGCAACTCGCCAGGGACTGTGATTCAGCCATGACAAAGCCCGGCGGACCGCGGGCGTCGTGCAAAGCTTTTCAAGCTGATGTAACGGTTTGTCAGAACGAGATGAGATGGTTGTAAGGAGGCGGCAATGATCTAGCCTGTTTCGGCACAGCCCGGCTGTTAGCGGCTTTGCTCTCTGGACTCTAGAGTGGCACGTGATGCGTCACGCCTTCTTATCTTACATCTTTAAGTGCCATCGGACCCACCAATGACATAGCCCTGCTGGCCGTGCGTCTCGCTCAGCGACTGATAAGAACGAGACAGAGCGCCAACACAAAACACGCCAGATGCTCACACCCACTCGCGTAGTGGTGGATGGGCTAGGTTGGACCAGAAATGGGAACCAGAAAAGAGAACCAAGAGGGAGCCAGAAAAGGGAACCAGAAAACCGGTCCAGCGACCTTGATTTTCCGGCACTTTGGGTCAAGATTGTGTCTGCGCGATGTTCCCTCGTGTCTGACTGCTTCTTCAAGCTCCCCTCATTCTTGTGTTGTAACGGCTATCCCGAAAACGGCCGTTATCTTGTACTTTGCAGGAAAGCTGAAAGGCGCCTCCCTCTTCTGATGTACCTGTGCGTCGTATTGACGGTTGGCTACATCCTGTCCTATCATAGATGGGAGCAACGATGGCAGACAGGACGCGGGGAAGTGCTTATCCGTTTCGTCGGTCGATCCGTCGCTGAATCACAGTCACATCTGCCACATTCACAGACCATGGTGGCGAGGGCACTGTCCCTAAAGAGGAGGAAATCAATTTTTTTTCGCGGTACTTTGGTTCCGGTATCCATATGTAAATAAGAGGTCCCTCGTCTAGCCTGTAGAAAACAAGAAAACAAGAGAATAAAAAATAAGAAACAGGCATAGGTGGCAAGGAAGCGCCAACGACATGAGATAAGAGAGAACAAGACATGCGAACGGCGAAAAGATGGAGTGGGAATCAAGTAAAGCCGTTTTATCGATGGTGTGAGCGGAGCGTAAGCAAGAAATGTCGGGGACGTCTGGGAATGGAGTTGACGTAGGTGAGCCACCCGAAGGTGTGAGACTATGGGGCGATTGAACCCATGGTGAGCGAGCGAGACGCCAAAAAACGGTCTGTCGCAGGATCGTCATTGCGAAAAGGAGGAAGCCAGACCAGGAGCAGGGACAGGCGTGAGACTGAGAACAGCGTGTGCGGCCCTCCTCGGTACCTTGCATCGATTGTCCGCTACTGTTTCGTCCTTGACGTGCAGGAAGGACCTGGCAGACCTGGCAGACCTGGCCGCCTAGATGGGCGTCTAGTTGGTGCCGTTGGGCGTCTTCTCGCTAATGGTCGCATCTGCCTGCTTCTTGGCCGCCGACAAGTACGTGCGCACCCATGCCAGCGTCTCCGCCGTCACGGTGATGGCCGTCAGAGCCAGAGCCTTGCCGGTGGGCAGGACACCGTCGCCGCCCACCTGCTTGCGCTCGCCCGAGTAGACGTCAAAGACGTGGTCGCGACCCTCCGAGGCCTTGCGGACGGGGTACCAGACAAAGTCCTTGGTTTCCTGGAACACCTCGGCCGTGGGCTTGCGGACAACGGGGAAGCGCTGGTCGATCGAGTCGAGCGTGCGGTCACCGAGGGCATCGGCCTTTTTGACGTAGGGCGAGACGTAGCCGTAGGGCTTGGACAGGTAGGGAAGGGCGGGCTTGGCGAGGGCCTCGTAGGCAGAGGTGCTGAAGGCGAGCGTCTGCTGGCCAAACTTGTTGTCCTTGACGGTGGAGACGCTGTCGGAGACGATGGGTATTGGAGAAGGTGCTGTATCGTGTTAGTGGTGGGGAAGGGAGCCTAGTTGGGGTCAAGACAAGAGGACAAGAAGAAACGTACCTCCAAGAAAGCCGACTGCGGGCTGACGCCGTTCACCTGAGGAGAGGCCATTGTCTGTGTGGGAGGGTTGTTTGGATGAGTTGGGTGATTTTGTTTTTTGTTCGTGTGCGACCGTTCGTTGGAGGTGAGACGAGGAAAGAGGTTGGAGCTGGGTGCGAAGGATTCAAATGAGGCCTAGAAGCGCGGGGTGGTTAGAAAGAGTCTGGCAAAAAAGAAGAAAATGAAGAAAAGAAAGAAGAAAAGAAGAAAAGAAGAAAGGAAGAAAAAAACGAGAAAAAGAAGAAATGAGAGACAGAAGCTTCCTGGGTAAGGCGGCTGGACACAAAGGGGGACAAAGACTGCGTCCAGAATTGGTGTAGCGATGGGAAGCAGGGAGGAGCGATAAGGATGACAGGGCGACAAGGCGACAGGGCGAGGGCGAGGGCGAGGGCGATTACCACAGCGTGTTGATGGTTGGATAGAGTCGGAGATGGTGACTTACAATGGAGTTTGTAGATGCGGCCGGCGAGGTGATGTGTTGATGTTTGGAGCGGGAAAGGAAGAAACGAGGAGAGAGCAGGAGAGAGAAGGAGGAGAAAGGGGAAGGGAAGAAAGATGTACGAAGGAAAAGAGCAAGGCGGCAGCTTTTGTTTCGACAAATGGTCTCAGGATGGGCAGCTACGGAGTACGACTAACGGCAAACAACGGACGCCATTTTGTGTGCTCCTTCAACACCACCCACCTTGGCGAAAAGGGTGTGGCAACCAACAATCAGAGGCCTTGGGGCAGAGGCGGGAGCAAAGGGCCATTGGCGACCAGCATCTTTGTCTGACCCTGCGAAGTATGCTGTCCGTGTCTTGCTTGTGTCATTCTTTTCTGGTCGTGCCATTCTTTCGTTTTTTGGCCCAGATTTTCAATGCGATGATGCGCGTTTGATCTTTTTTTCGTCGCGTTCCTGTTTCTGGAGCCTTTTTGGAGCTTTTTTTGTCCTTTTTGGCATGTGCTTTTGCCATTCCGTCTGCCTCTGGGGCTTTGGGCGGTTTACAGAGTATTATAGTGGATGCCTGCCAGACCCAGGCCTATGGGCCAGGCTGGGCCGTCTGGGCAGTCTGGGCAGTCTGGGCAGTCGCTGCTCCTCAGACGCTATCGCTTCCATCACTTCTGACAGGGCGTTCGAGTACGAGTACTTCGTACAAGCGAAAGGGCACCCTTCTGTCCTTATCTCTGCAAGCAACACGAAGCGAGCAAACGTCCTCCAGGTACCTCGGTGCGGAAAACGACATGTCGAGGATGCATTGCTTCCACGCGTTCAGAGATAGAACCAGGGACAGCCTGAGCAACCATTGGGCGGCACGAAGGGATGCAGAAGCTTTCGTACTCTCGTACTCGTACTTTGTATTTTGTACGTCGTAGATGGGTGCATCGCATGCTGTGGACTGTGATTGTGCATGTTTGGCATGTGACAGGACATGGTCCGTGCTTCGTGCCTCTCCCGCCCTCTCGCAGTATTCCCCGTCAAAATACGCCAAGGCCAGGCGGCGGCGGTTGCGCCTTCCCCCCTGCACTGCTGTCGCCACCACGTCAGTCGGACGAGCAGAAGGGCAAAGGACATGCGCAATCCACCGCCGTCAAACATCATCTTTGTGCAGGGTAAAGAGCGAGATGCAAGATGCAAGAACTGCAAGGGCAAGAAACAGGGACATGCGAGGTCGAGAAAGGACGACATTCATAGGAGCTACCGTGGCAGAGCGGCGCGACGGAGGCACCGTTGGGTGTTTGAGCGTGGCTTGTCGGTCGGTCTTGCCATGTGGGCGACTTGAGCGCAATCACGCTCTTTCCCTTGCGTTGTGTCCGTGGGCTGTTGCTGCTTCGTTCCTTCCCGGTACGCATGCGGTGCGACAACTGTCGAGTTCCACATGCCAAGTGACATCACCACTTGGAGCTAAATACCTGCTGTTGGCGCCATCTCTGCAGTGCGATTTCGTACATCGATACAAGGACGCCGTGATGCTGTGATGCTGTGATGCTGTGATGCTGTGATGCTGCAAGGTTACAATGCTGCAATGCTGCAATGCTGCAATGCAACCAATGGCACCATCCAGACCACCGCATTCTGTCCACGAGCCCGTTGATTCCCAGCCGACAACAATCTATGCCAAACACCGCCAGGGTTGCGGTGCTTTGGTGCTTCGGTGCTTCGGTGCTTTGGTGCTTTTGTACTTTGTACTTTTGCCGTTGTGCTTCTCTTGTGCGCATCTCGAGCCAGTTGGATCCAATGGTTTGTCATGTTCGGGTGCCCATGCTGTCTGCTGCTTACGAGTGCATAGTGACACGTCGCCTTGCCTTGTCTCCCTCACGCTCTGTGCAATTCCAACCGAAATGAACAGACATTCTCTGCAAGGAGGAAGAAGAAGAAGAATGCTGTATATCCAGTCTCTGGTGCTCTGGTTCTCTTGGCCCACCAAGGGCACATGGCTGAGACATGTGCCTGGCACGGGCAACTGTGATGTATGGTCCCAACTGACATTCTGTATTCAGCCAGGGAGCCCGCCATCGGCTTCCCCTGGGCTTTTCCTCCATATCGTTTCCCTGGGCCTTTCCTCCATATCGTTTCCCCAGCATACGACGCCAACGACAATTTCATAGCCTGATGCCCGGCTGCCAACGCTGGGGGACAGGAGTGATATGCCAGCCACGATGGAAGGGTGTCTGTGGCTGGTTTTCCTTCTTCCAGGCGTCTACGCGGCCCATGCCACCTTTACCCCATGACTTGTATCACATTCTTTGCGACACCGCACAAGCTCTGTTACCTTCTTCTCCATCTCGACGGTACGACGCAAGTCGTGCCGTCCTCGGAGGGCCTCGAGCCGAGTACGATTGGTATGATACCGACCCTTGGGCGACCGCTCGAAAAGAACAACAAAGCTCCTTCTGGCACGTGCTTTATTGAGCAGACTTACACGGGCTAGCAAAGAGACAGGAGCCCGTTCCAGGCCACATATGAGACGGTAAATGTACTCGTACGGACCCTGTACTATCAAGAAGTAAAACTACGACGTCCAGAGACTAGTAGGCCTGTCAACTCTAGCCTCATGTCACCTGCCTGTCGTAACAAGCAGCCTCATAGAAGCTCGGCAAGGCAAGGCAAGGCAAGGCAAGGCAAGGCAAAGCTCACACTGCAAAAGCAAGCCAAGGCCGACACGATACCGAGGAAGCAATCCAAGATCAGGGCACCATGGCCAAGCAGAGTCGCAAGTGGCGCCGCAAACCACACACGGCCACAGCCTCGACTGCCACTTCACCAGGAACACAAAGAGACGGGGTTGGCCTTTGCCCTTGGCACTACGAGTACTGAGTAGAAACACGGCCGACGAGGGGTGGGTCCGGTGTCCTCGTGGAGACGAGTGCTCGGAGCTTATGCGACCTATGCACGAGTCTGGAGCAATACGGAGAGCTCTTCGTTCCAGTATCCAGCAGTGATGAGATCACGCCGACTAGCTCTTCCCGACCACGGACCATTTCCCTTTGCAGTTTGCCGGCACCACACGCATGGGGATCCAGAATACAAAGTATGGACGCTATCGGGAAAGCTAAACCGCCTACGATGTACTGGCTGCCATTATTTCAGTACGAGTATGAAGGAGTAGCCATGGCAAGTTGCCAGGTGGCAAAAAAAGGACCCCATTCACATGTCAAAGACGACACCAACTTGTAGACCGGCTGCGCTCGCGACATGATTTCATGTGCGTGCAACGTGTGGGGGGATTGCGAGCTGAAAAGGGACAGGACGAAGAAACTGGAAAAACAATGCGCGGACGTGATCCGCGGGAAATTCGGATGGTGACTGTTCGTGCGCATACTTTGTTGTGCTTGCGGTCCAGCCTATGCTCCATCAACCTGCTTGCATATGCGACTGTACGGCGCAATGCCGAGCACAGAGTTGTCGTCCTCGCTCCGGCTGGTGCCGAGACATTGTGAACTGGAACTGGGAACCGAGCCACAAAGCCACACAGCCGGTGGTCAGTCTATGGTGAGGCTCCAGGCACGATCCGCGGCTGCTGCTGGAGCCACTGTCACGGAATAACGACCATCTTGCCTGTCACCAGCGGACAAGCATCTATGCTGTGCCATGCGGAAGTATGTCGTAAGATTGATCAAGTCAAGAGCGAATGAATGGAAAGCGACCAGGTAAAGGCCATTTCGACGTTGTGAACGCTACAAAGCGCGGAGAGGCCGTCGATGTAAACAACCTGCTCAACGATGCCGGCAGAACACTGTGAATACATACATCAGCTTATAGACATATAGACGTATATATAAATGTATACATCACGAGAATAGCAAATTATTTACTAGTTTTCTGGATACATTGAGACGAAATCACGGTAGAAAGACACGGTAGAAAGACACGGTAGAAAGGTAATGTCCCGACTGCATAGCAGTCCATCATATATGCCACATGTTGAGGAGTACATAACAGGCAAAGGATGATGTACTGCATTGCTTGTACCCATAAGCACCTCTCCATTCATCAAGAGGCCGAATGCACTACGAGCGTCCCGGTCTGGGATGCCATATCATTCTCATCTCCCTTGTCGAGTTTTGCCATTGATGCTTCGTGCTCTCGTCATAGCCACATACCAACAACCTCATCTCGTACCCCGCCTACAAGCTATCAAACGAGACATCGACTGCAGCTCACAATCATTCTGATGTTTTCATTGGCCTACCGACAGTATACTTTGAAAAAGGACTGCCATTGCGTCCTCCTGATCGGACACGTATGAAACACCAGACTTGGATCAGGTGACGCAGTACAACATGCGATGCCACGGACCAGTCGATGCTTCAGCTGTCATGGACGCGGACGGAGCGGCATTTTGGACAAGAGGTGAAAATCTGTCGTCGGAAGAGGGCCGGCGCATGGTGCCGTTTCTGCTTGCTCCTAATCCGACCGACCCGGCGGCGCGGCAAGACGAGACACGGGGCAAGCGTCACCCCAGAAGATGGCGCGATGCGCGCTCGGCGAAGACTAAGCTGGCTTTGACTCTCCCGGGCCTCCTGGAACCCCCCACTCTCTTATTCCTTTCCTCCTCCTCGTTCGGATTGTCTGGTGCCGGCAAGAGATGGTCGCAGAGCATGGTGTCACAGACTGCGACGGAAGGGCAAGACGACGGACAAAAGAAAAGACGCCAGGAAGCGTGCCAATGGGCAGCAACGCCAATCCGCCGGCCCTGACCGTCGGTGAAGCTAGCCAACGGCAGCGTACACGAGCTTTGAGACCAAAACTTCCGAGGCCCGGCACGTTCTTTGACCGGCCCTAGCATCCCACCAGGAACACAGCATCGGCGTGCGCCGTCGGAGGTCGTGGCTGCCGTTTCGTTGTCGAGATGGACCACTCGGTCACGAGTGTCTCTGCCCGGCCTGATACCTCTGCATTTGCCTCGTGTCCCGTGCCGTGTCGTGTGTCCTGTGGCCCGTGTCCTTGTTGCCACTGACCCTTTTCCTCTCATCACATAGCGTGCCAACATCCTCCCACAGCACTGTCCCCTCAATGGCGCCCTTTCACAGCACACAGGTTGAGACGCAAGACGGGCTGTCACGCGCCGACACGATGGGTTCTGTAGCTATGTTGTGGATCTTGCCTTGCTCGCCTCTTCCAAGACCAGCCGGTGTGGGCGGCGAGAGAAGAACAGCCAAGAACAGGCAAGCCAAGAAGAGGCACAGACAAGGACGAGGTGGTGATACGAGGGACAGCAAAAGACATGTCAAGGCAGGCCTTGCACTGCCTCGGTCTAAAGCGGGAATGTGAGACGAGAAGGGCGGACTCTGCGCTGTTGTTCGACACGCTGTCGATCGCGATGACGGCGCTGGTCAAGGCGGAGAGACTGGAGCCGTCCAATCATGCTTGGATCAACAATGACGACGGAACAAGAGAAACAGGGCCGGGGTGAAGACGAGCAGATGGAGATGGGACTGGGAGAAAACGTTACATGACAAGCGAAGCTGCAAGCAAGATAAGATGCTGGATGAAGGGACCCGACCGTCTCGGTTACTGAAGAAGCTAGGAGACGCTCGTTCCCAGGCTGTCCTTGTGAGCAAAAGCTGGCCACTGGATCAACATCGGCCGGTCAGATCTTGTGCTCCAGCTTTGACGGAATCGCCCGGGTGTCCATCAGGATGAAACGGGTGTGGGATGGCGAGGCGTGGACAAGCTGGCCGATAGGCCGCCGCCATCGTGAGATGTGAAGCAGAAAACGAATGGAAAGAGGACAGGACAAGCCGAGATTCTGTTGCGAGGCGGCCGATCTCGCCCCGACTGTGTCCCACTTTGTGTGTTATGCGGTCGGACCCGCCTCGGGTTCTGTCGGTGTCGCTGTCAGCCGCCGTTGTCTTTCACGATGTGGTCATTTGGGCCTCGCCTTGACTCTGCTGTCACGTCCGCTACGCCCACGGGCCAGCCGTCGCGAGGCCCCAGACGGCTGCTCCTGTCACGTCTGCTCTCGTCTTGGGACTGGCCTTTGGTGCGTCACTTTGGTGCGTCACGTCACAGACCATGTCTTCCGTACGACGATGGAAACGCAGTCTCTGTCGCGCCCCCAAGTCCCTTTCTTATCTGGCCGCGCGGCAGTCCAACGCTTTTTCCCTTTGTCGGCCCTGCGTGGGAGTCGTCCCGGACCAGAGTTGCATAAGCAGCCGGGATGGGCCATGGCGGCGTTTGTTCCGTCCACTCGCTCAGCTGTATCTTGACTTCCCTCTCAGACAGCAGCTCATGCGTCTCGCGGCGCTCTCCTCTCATGGCCTCCACGCCTGGTGACGTACTTCGTAGCGCGATTGGTTGACCGGCTCGCCGTTGCATCTCGTTTCTCCTTCCGTGTACCCCCTTCACCGCCCTCTGGCTGACACCCCTCCCGCCTCCTTTCTCGCCCACATCCCACCCTCGCTGCACCCTCTACGAAGTAGCTGGGAAAAAGAAAGCAGGAAGCAAGGTTGGACGATCGGCCACGACGGAAATGAATCTACAAAGCATGATGATGCTATTGGACAGTGCGGCGACGGAGACTTGTGCAAGGCAAAGGGCGCAGCCAGCCGACGGGCCTGCCCGCACGAGGAAAGGCGAGCGTCATCGTTCGGGGCCGTATGCCTTGCGTGTACAAAGTACCGAGTAATGTCCCGCCCGGTTGCTGTTCTCGACAAGACGGCTGCAGGGCGACACGCACGGGTGGCCGTACCACGACTTGCGGCGAAGCCGTCTTGGGCGCAGCTCGCGTGAGGCCTGCTAGGGAGTGGGAAGCGAAAAGCAGAGAAGAGAGCGGAGGTTGGGCCGCGACTCATGAGGCACTGCTCGTTGCTCCCTCCCCCACGTGCGGCAAAAGGAGAGGCTGAGAGCACTCGCGGTGCTTTATGCACTTGGACGTTTGTTCGTGCAGACTGTTTGTGCAGACTGTTTGTGCAGACTGTCCTTGCAGACCATCGCCGTTGCTGCCTTACGATACCACGGGGACAGTGCCTTTATCAACCTTGATGCCGTAGCAGGACAGAATCTGGAGGAAAGGTGTGGAGGGGCGTGGCCGTGGCAAGGAACGTGCTGTCCCATATGTGCACTGATTACGGAGTTCATCCGACACGGACTTGTGCTGCATACGAGTAGTATGCAAGGCGGTGCCTGTAAACACGCGAGAGCATGGTCAGCACGATGACGAGATGATCAACAAGTAAAGGTGGTCGAAGGACACGGACGGATCCTTTCGGCGGTGCTATCATGAGGGAGATCAGTTACTTCAACGCGCAGCCGGAAGCGTTGCCAAAGGCCGGCAAAGAGCAGCAGACGATACATGACGATATTTGTGTTGCAGGGGCAGTTTGCGACGTCTGCTGTGCGCGTCGTCTTATTGTGTAGCGGCAATGAAAAGAGGGAATAAGGAACAAGGCCGAGGGCTGCGCCTTGTTGTAGGCCCATGTGCGCGTCTTGGGACGGCGACTTACACGACTAAAAAGGAAACGTGGGGGCTGTTTGCGGGTTTGGCAATTCTCGTTTTTCTTTCTCCCCCCCTCAACATACACCCATCTGCGCTGTTCCTCCTCGTTCTGTCATCTTCCCAGCTTCATAGCGCCGCGTTCACCCATCGCGACTTTCCGCTCTATCCACCGGCCTCCCTCTCCCTATGCCGACGATCATCCTCCTTCGGTCTTCGCTCTCTGCTTCCAGTTGCTCGTGACGCTGCCTATCGTCTCTCTTTTCCTCCAACCTCACCGTCCCCTGTCCGCTGTCCATCTCATCCCTCGCCTGGCTTTCCGGCTTGGCAAATAGAATAGGGCCATCGAGTCATCAGCCCATTCTCGTGACCCCGTCCGCCGCCAACTGCCCAGCAACAGGATTATGCGGCCTGGAGACGCCTCTTTTCCTTCTCTTTGGTTCTTTGTATCTTCCTTTTCATCCCTAGTCGTTTGCTTGATGCTGTATCCCACTTGACCCTGAATGCACCTGGTCATTGTGCATCTGAGCCCACAATTGTTGATATCGTGACTGTTGATTGATCAGACGCTCGGAGAGGTCAACAGATACTTTAACCGACTTATTATCGTATGGACTTCACTAACACTCTTCTGTACGGATGCAAAGATTTCCGTCTTAAAGCCTCTCTCGGCTGAGTTCCGTCTTCACGTTTAGCATCGGCCCATGAGCGGCGCCCCAAGACCGGCGCCCAAGACCGGCGCCTTGCTGCGTCCCCTGTCCCTCCTCTACCCAACATGATTGTGCCCTCTGCCTTGATCGGATGCCCTCTCCCACATTGTAGTCGTGCGTTTGGCCCCAAGTCACGATTGGCACTAGAAGGAAAACTGACGGTGTGTGGGAAGACACAACTCCGAGGGTAAACAAGGGAACGCGAGAATGGCAAGGATGCCCATCGTGGCGGTGACTCTGGCCCGTTTCTTTCTTTTTCCTCTCCTTGGACTGGTCCGCGTCCCCTTTTCTTTCTGTGCTTGGTGCCCTCCCAGTCATCGCAACGTTCCCAGCTCTCGGTCGTCGTCCACCTTCTTTTCCCTCCCCTTCTGTTCCTCCTCCGTTTCCCTCCCACTTCGTCGTCATTATCCTCCACCCCCCTTTATCCCTGTCACGTCCACGCTACTTACTCTCTTGCATCATTGTCCAGGAGCCTTCGCACGATTCTCGTCTTGGCCTCCTCGTCGGCTCTTTTCTATAAAAACCCTCGTCCCTCCCGTTGTCGCATTCATCTCTTGTCTCTCACCTCTCTCGTCTCCTCATCAGCTCAGACAAACTTCCCATCATTTCTTCAACCTTTTGGTACATCACCTTGTCAAGCCATCTTGCCTGCCAAACTTTGCTCTCTGTCTCTTATCAACACTTCTCAGTCGGAACCATATCAGCCCTCACAATGGACGGCAAGGAACTCACCGCCCTGGTCAACCAGTGCTGCTCGTACTGCTGCCTCGCGGCCGACCTTGGCTCCCATGATTACTGCGGAGGCAAAAACAACTGCTACCGGTGCCCGCCAGAGTAGGCGACGTCATTTGACATGACGGCTGCGTGTCACTTCTTAGAGTCCATCGATACCCTCCCCCCCGGGCTCTTCGCATCTGACCTTTCCACACTGCCATCTGCCATCTGCCATCCGCCCGCTACAAAGTACATCGGCTCAGCCTTTGCATATCCGTGTTCTCATCCCCTTTCTTCTCTCGTGGCCGACACGTCTAAATCGGGGCCTTTACCACCCAGGCACCCACGGCCGCATCGTGTCTCCAGCAGGCCAACAACATGTTTCATACCATTGTGGCTGCAGCTTGGGGGGTAAACCAATCCTTTTCACTTCTGATTCTGAGCCCGCCTCCCCTTACCCTCCCACTGCGTCTAAGCATGCACCTTTATTTCGTGCAAGTCTGCATGCTCTGCGCCTCGCTTTCCATGGCATTCCTTTCTCTTTTCTCTCCTTGGCTTCACTCCTCTCTACCCGCCCGGCTGGATGTCGCCTGAGCCAATCATCCCTTGAAGCTGCTTCAATCCGAGGGCCACACCGTGACTCACCCAGCTCACCCAGCTCTCACGAGCAAGCAGCAAAGCAGCAGCTTTCTCACCGACAAGATACGACTGGTCCGGTCGCGCCGCGTTGACGCCGCTTTCGCCCACCAGGCCTCCGAGCATCGCTCTCTTCTCTCCTTTTACCCCTTTCTCTTCATGCAATCATCCCTTCTGCACGTTGTTCTTCCTTTCATTGCTTTCTGTTGCAGGTGCTTCTTCGCCTCGAGCACCCCCTTCCCCTTTTTTGTATTGTGGATCGGGTCGCTTTGTCCCATCTTTGATCCATATGAATATGTGTTCTCGGGGCATACCTACTGAGCTCTTGACGTGGCAAACATCTTGGACGAACTATGGGCCGTCATGAAGGACACATTTACGCAGTAGACACTCGCTTTATTTTGTATTGTTTTTACGTTTCACAATGGTGAACGGAGCGCGAGTACTTGAGCACTTTCTGCACAAGTACGTTTCAACGACGTTGTTGTTGGGCGGCAGTTTGTATTCACCACGTTTTTATTGCTCCTTGTTTATCGAATATGACCACCCACAGTTTTGGAATGAAGATGCACTTCCTCCAAGCGCCATGCAACCCACAGTCTTGTTGTGCCTCGTCTTTCCTCGGGTACCTTTCTCGATGCACCAGGCTTCCACTGTCAAGTCGCGTTGCATCTTGCATTGCCGCCCTGTCCTGCCCTGCCCTGAGCCTGCATCCTGCACGTCGTCCGGCTCTGCACGGCCGTTTCGGGGCTATAGCGTACCGCGCACACCTTTCTTCACCTTGGCCCAGCCTGAGCTGCCCTTTCTCCGCCTACGGTCAAAGAAGGGGCAAACTCGGTCCGCCTCGGAGACTTGGTTCGTACCACTGTGAGCTCTACAGCGGATACCGTCCCGAGGCGACGTGAGGTGAGGCGACGTGCAGGCCGAAGAGAATATGCCACGGTCGAGCCCATGACGATGTTTATGCGGCAACACACCAAGGACAACGAGAGGCTCTGGGCTCAAAGCACGGTACAAGACACGAACAGCCCGATAGAGCATCGCCCGTCACACGACGGCGCGCATGTGCGACAGAAAGCGACACATGCACGATATGCCGTCTCTTTCACCACCCATTGCGCCTCGTATGCACGTCTGCGACCGTCAAGCTGAGCAGTCACAAATGGCGACTTTGCTGACCGCCCACACAGTTTGGAAAAGGGTCTAGTGGTTTCATGTGCGCCCTTCGTGACGCTGAGCTGCGACGGACATCATAAAAGTGTCAAAAGAAACGGTGACATCAAACGTCATGGGTATGAAAAGAAACGAGCCTATGGAAAGTGAAGGGCTAAACACCGAGAAAGAGAGCGAAAGACATTTTTGCACATCCGCTCCCCATGGTCAGCCCCAAGAAAAGAGGCAACAGACGCCCACACATGTAAGGCGTGTCTCGCAATATCGCACCGACAGAAAGGCAGAACCTCCCAGTCCCAGTCTGGAGAGACCATGTTGCCCTGCAAGTCCTGGCCTCCCCACCCCGGTCCAGCCTCAGCCCCCTCGTCTTGCGCCTGCAGCTCCCTTCTCAGTGGAGAGCTGTGCGCCTTGAACTCTGACCCTATTTTGTGTCCAGGTGCAGCTGCTGTTCCGCCAACCCGTTGTTTTCCATTGCGATCCATGGCCCTATTGGTTGCTGGATGACCATGCAATGGACATGCAGAACTTTCTTGCGCTGAACATCTCCGCAGAGAAGTGAAAGAACGTAATGTGCCGCTTGAGGGCAAGCCTCGTCGTCTTTCTACTCTTCCTGCCTTCTTGGGGTGCTGGGAAGCGTTGCGTGCACGGAGCATCGCGAGGCAGCGTGCACCGTTCTGACGGCAGGGTTGTGACCATCTTGCTCTTCCGGTAGTTGAAGCTTCTTTCTCTCCCGCCAGATGTGAGCTGTATGCTGGTGAGCTCTGAAAACGGATCTCATTTTGAGGGGCTCTGCTGCATGCACCAGGCATGGCGTTGGAGAGGCGAGAGGAAGTCGAAAAAGTGTCGTCTGTGGGAGAGGACGAGAGGCAGGTCAACCGTGACATTGCCTCTAGAATGCAGCGGAGTGTACTTCGTAAAGAGAGCAAGGGAAGGGGGTACAAAAGGATGAACAAGGTGCGCTGGCATGTTGCCCTGGCTCAGCATCTCGGCATATTGTCTGCAGCGTGACGCACGGTGAGCACAAGAACGAGGCAGCGCAGCAGTGCGTGTGTGCTGCAAGCCATTGGCCCTCTGTCACTTCTTTCCCTCCCAAGCCTCATATCTCTGTGACGGAATCATCGTTGCATCACGGCTGCATTGTGAGACGATGCACTCTTTGCGGGCAAGGAAAGATGAAGGGACTCCGAATGGAGAAGAGGGCGGCTTTCGTGAATAGTATCTCCATAAAGTCGAGTTCTGGGAGGGGCCTGGTCCAATCTCTAGTAGAGGCTCATAAACACAGCCGAGATGCTCGCCTTGTCGTACTTGACGTACTTGCCCTTGCCCTTGTCAATCTCGTGGTAGCGGTCCCAGAACCGGTTGTACAGCTTCTCCAGCATCTGCTGAATGTCCCGCGCAAAGGCCTGGCGCACCTCGCGCTCCATGCTAAACGAGCGGTGCTTGGCCACCATGTCGTCAAAGGCCAGGTTGAACGCCGTGAACTTGCCCTTGATGTTCTCCTTGTCCTTGGACGACAGGCCGCGCACAATGGACGACGAGTCCACGCCGTTCTGGCCTGACGCGGGCCGTCCACCGCCACCGCCACCGCCACCACCACCGGCACGGTTCGTGTGGATCACGTCAAAGAGGTACATCGAGACCTCCTTGCAGGTCTCGGTGTAGAGGGCCGTGGCCTTTTTCCGCCAGGGCTCCAGCACGCTGGCCTGGCGCGTCTCGAGGAGGGACGCAAGGTCCGAGTCGCGGATCATGCGCTCGACAATGGCGATGCTGTTGGCAAGGAACACGCCAACAACGGGCTTGCGACCCTGTGTTGCCCGGGCGCGGGCATCGAGCGCCGACAGCAGGCCGTCTATGGTGTCGGTGCAGTAGTGTGCAAAGATCTCGCGGCGTCGGCGCCAACGTCAAAAGAAGCCAAGCTGGGGATGGCGTCGGCAGCGCCGCCGCCGCCGCCGCCGCCCCGCGAGGCGCGGCACCTGACCGCCAGCCCCCGTCGCCCAGCGAAACCATGATGCTCGAGATGGGCCGCAAAAAGTCTACCATGGTCTGAAGACGCTGCATCGTCTCGGAAACAATAGGAATGGGCCCGCCGTCGAGCGGCAGAGTCGGCAGCGCCGTGACACGGCGCTTGGTGTCCTCGAGAAGCTCGCCCAGCGACGACTTGGCCGTGTCACGGACCGGCTTGAGAGACGCAGCCAGGGCCGACTTGAGCTCGCCAGTCCGGGTCTCAAGCTGGCCGGAGAGGCCCGAGATGATCTCGACAACTTCATAGGCAGGAAGCAGTCGGTCTGCGGGTGGGCCTTGATGTGGCTGTTGAGCTCGCGCAGGGTACGCGCGAGCTCGTTCAGGGCGTTTGGCAGGCACCCTGGAAGACAGGGCCCCAGTCGTCTCGTGTAAAGATGCTGCAGATTTCTCGTGCTCGGCCAGAAAGATGCCCTTCATGGACTGCGCGTACATGCCGATGCCGTTTGTGCCGGACCGGTAGATGGCGTCGGCGGACTTTTCTTGGTCGTGTTCACGCTGGCAGCGGCCAGGTTCTTGAGCGTGCTGGCCAGGTAGGGTCCGCGAACATCGGCATAGATGCGGGCCACGGACGAATCCTGGCCAGCAGAGCCGACGGAGAGCATGGAGGCACCCGCAGAGCCACCCGCGCCGGTGCCGCCGCCGCCGTTCCGCGCAGAGGCCGTCAGATGGGCATTGATGAGCCCGAGCGCGATGTCGTGTCTTGGGACAGCGGCGGGAAGGGCTTGTTCTTGGTGACAAAGTGCAGGGGCTCGATCTCACGCGGGGTCTCGGCGCGCAGCAGCTGGTCGAAGTAGCTCTCGAGCTGGGCATTGGCCGACGAGATGATGCGCTGGAGCTCGCCAATCGTCTGTTGCGTCGAGCGGATGTTGGAAGCCTTCATTTCGTTGAGGGAGCGGTCGAGGCGCTGTACCGAGGAGAGTATTTGGACAGTCCGGCCTTTTCGGGCCCGTGCGGATGATGAGCTCCTCTTCGTTCTTGTTCTCGGCGGGCTGCCGCAGCCGCTCAATGGCCGCTATAACGCTTTCAATGTCTACATAAGGACCATTAGTATCTCGAGAGTCGATGGCACCGTCGAGATGGAAAAGAAGGAAAAGGGCCTACTGTTTCCCAAGGTCTGAAGCCGCTTGGTTTCGCCGCTCAGCGGCCCAGCCACCTCGCGCACGCTCTTGCCCGTGGCATCGAGGCGGTTGAGGCAGGCCTCGATCTTCTTGGTCAGGCTGCGAAGTCTTTTCGAGACGCGAGCTCAGCACATCGACTTCGGCGCGGGCCTCTTCTTCGGCGGCGTGGCGCTGGCCCAGGCTGGCGGTCGTGCCGCTGGACGTCAGGCCGACGGCCATCATGCAAATGCGCGGCGACAGGTACGAGGTCAGGTGCGTCGGATAAAGGGCGTGTCGTCAAATAGGGGGATGGGGGCGACGGTGCTGAGAAGTCGTGGATGTTGTTGTAGCTGCAGCTGAGGTGGCCGTTCCGGTCGTGGACAATGTAGCTCGCCATGTTTCCCCGGAAGTACAGCGCTCCGGCGCACCTGCGACTGGACAAAGGTGGAGTTGTAGCGCGGTCTCCTGTGTGGATCCTCAATAAAGTGGGCCCATTTGGTCAAATACGGCTGGGTATTTCTCCCGTCTGAATATCGCGACTCTTCCTTCTTTTCAATCATCAACAAGTTTATCAAACCATTCTAGAGCAGTCCAAAAGAGCGAATAGTCGAGGCGATCGTGTGAGCTACGTGTCATCCCTACACAGTGATCCAGCCGGCAGCTTCTACGCCACTGGTGCCCTGTCTATCACGGACACCTACTTCGTAGAAGCCACAGAAATTCGATCTTCTGTCCCAACCACTCCAAGTCAGCTCGAAAGATACCAGATAAACGAGTCAACCGGTACCGAATTCACTTTACCGATCCCCACCCCCCCCCCCCCCCGGCTGCAGACGCGGCCTCCAGCGGCTGATCGTCACCAAGAGACAAGGAGCCAGCTCTCAGCCCGCACCGCGGCCACCCTGAGGAGACCCTCCACCCGAGCCCTCAAGCCCACGCCACAGGCGCCGCTCCGACGCCCGTCACCAACCACCGCATACGTCACCATCACCATACGGACCGTGACTACAGCTGGTCACTTTACGGCTCCAGCTCCTGAACCTTTTGCCGACCTAGTCACAAAAGCATACCAGTACAATATAGACCGTACTTCCTGGGTGACCAGCACCTCTCAGACCGCATGGTCCGCCTGGTCTTCCAGCACTCGACAGACCTAACAGGATTGTTGACTCGGCGGCCTTGATGCCGCCGAGACCCTCTGCGTCTACGAGCAGGTACCTCTCTTGGCAACCTCTGGCTGTGGTCGCCTTGCCAGCCTTCTCATGACAATCAACTCATGGGGTAGCTATGGAAACAGCAAACCAGCACTCTCGCGACGACAAACCGACAATGGACACTATCCGGTCATGACGCTGATGACGGTGATGCGATGCCATGGTTCAGTCTACAGCAGCCCACGACGGGCCAACACCTAGGATCCATACGGGACTGTATGGCAACGTGAACAAAAGCCATTAATTTGCCGACAACGTTACTTTCAGCCACAGGATCTGGCCTGTCTATGACCAAACGAGCCCTGTGTTAGACGGCGCTTGTATAGATCAACGCTGCTTCTGTCTCATGATGTGATTCACGTCACCGTGCCCCAATCGCGAGACAGCATTCTCGTTCAACGCGCAGTCCTCCTCATAGCTTGGCCTCGGCCGGCCCGCTACCGTTCTTCGCCGTGAAATAGTCCTCCACCAACCGCGCCACCCGGTCGACGATGGTGTGGACCTCGGCCTTTGATACGTTGTATGGTGGTGCGAGGATGACGTGGTCGCCCAACACACCGTCGACTGAGCCGTTTCCGGGGTAGACTGCAACGGCATAGTCGGCGGCGGCGATGCCCAGTTCTGCAACTTCCATGGCCACATGCTCCTCGGCCGGGAACGGCCGCGCCGTGGCCTTGTCTTGGACAAGCTCGATGCTCCAAAAGAAGCCGCGCCGCGGATGTCGCCGACGTTGGGGTGGTCACCCAGGCGCTGGACAAGCAGGTCGGAGAGGACGGGGCAAGGGCACGAACATTGGCCAGCAGATCTTCTTCGACGACGATGCGCTGCACAGCAAGGGCGGCCGCACAGGCGACAGGGTGGCCCTGGTAGGTGTGGCCGTGGACGAAAGCGCTGACAGTGGTTAGATGTGGGGTCTGTCTGGATCTTGACGCGCAGGGACACACAGCTTGACTCACCCGGTTCCTTTGCTGAGGACATCAATGACACCGTGGCTAGCCAGGACAGCGGAAATGGGCTGATATCCACCGCCCAGCACTTGCCGACTGTCTGGATGTCCGGTGCGACACCCTCTTGCTGCCAGGCGTGCATTGTGCCGGTGCGGCCCATGCACACATGACTTCATCGAGAATCAACAGGGCGCCATACTTTTGGCACACAGCCTGGACGGCCTTGAAGTATCCCGGCACAGACGGTGCCGAGCCGAGAGCCTACAGAAAGGTGGCGCGTGGTCAGTGAAAGTCTCAACGTATGTAAGTCTATGCCGCGTGGGGGAGGGGACGCACTGCGCCAACAACGGGCTCGGCCACAAAGGCACAGACTGTGTCCGGGCCCACGCGCTGAAACTCGGCGTCCAGCTCGTCGGCCAAGCGGGCCACATAGGCAGCATCTGTCTCGTGTGCGGCCTTGCCCCGGTAAGAAAAGCACGGGGACACCCGCGAGGTGTTGTTTGCCATCAGCGGCTCAAAGAGCTGGCGCCGAGTCTTGTGCCCGCCTACGGAGAGCGCTCCCAGTGTGATGCCGTGATACGACTGGTTGCGGGCGATGAAGCGTGTGCGGCGCGGCTCCGGCTGGGCCTTTTCCATGTAGTATTGGCGTGCCAGCTTGATGGCGGCTTCCATGGCCTCGGAGCCGGAGCAGACAATGTAGGCACGTGCCATGTGGCCGTCGGTTGAGTCGACGAGGTAGCGGCAGAGCTGCTCGCATGCCGTGTTGGTGTAGAAGATGGTGGCACAGTAGGCGGCTGAGCGCATCTGCGCCATGGCGGCGTCTGCCACGCGGCCGTCACCATGGCCGATGCATGCCACAGCTGCACCCCCGGAAGCGTCCAAAATGCGTCTGCCGTCATCGAGGACAAGATAGCTGCCCTCGCCGCGGACGATGGCCGGGAACTCGTGGCGGATCTGACGGTGTAGGACAGCGACGTGGCGGCGGTAGGCGCCAGCACAGCACAACATCGCCGGTGACGGGTGGCGGGCTGACAGCCTCGGACAGGCTTGAATCCTGCATGATGAGGATATGCGTGACTGGGTGTGGTAGCCTAGATGGGTGATGTAAGAGTGAGAGGCGAACGTGAGAAAAGAGAGAGATGGCTCAAAGGGCAGAGAGAGGATGTGACGATGGAAGGAATGTGGGAGTGTAAAGTACTCGTACTTGGGTGGAAGAAGCAGGGCCCGTTCTCGGAACAAAGGCCCGTCGTCTTTGTCCTCGTAGATAGAAGCTGCGGGAGTTGCCGAAGTCATCAGCCCGGTGATCCCAGTTCCATGCGGGCTCGACTCTGTATAGCAGAGCTAGATACTCTGTAGGTCGAGCGAGAGATAACTGAAAAAAGGAAGCTGGAAATGCACTAGCCATGAGGCCCAAGGCCCGGCAGGATGCTGGAAAGTGGGTGTGACAGGTAGCCGTTCATGGCCGCACATACGGCATCCTCCAATCGGCGACCAGGCTATCCGTTCTTTTTCCACTTTTGCGGCTGACTTTTGCGAGCAACAATACTGATGTACTCGGTAGATAGGAGTCGGGAGAAACGGTTAAAGCAGGCCGGTGAAAACGTAGGGATGGGGAGCTCGCAAGATAGTATCACAAGTGCACGCGGACGGTGGACGCCGATGTAGGCGCAACGAGCGTATTTGAGGCCGATAGCGGGGAGAAGGCAAGCCCAAGGTTGACGTGAAACGTGAATCTCAAATGTCAATTGCCAAATGTCAACAGACGGCATTATCTGACCACACGGATGCGAGCACTCAGCACACCTTTGTTGTCAGTGCTGGGTGGACGGTGTCGACAGCAGCCAGCCGGTGAGTTTGTGGCATCAGCCGTTGTGGAAGGTACGAGTACGAGTAGATGCAGGGACCGTATATGATGTGTTGATGCTGATCATTTTGACAGTTATCAGTATCCCTTGATACTCTCCACACCCTTGTTCGATACCGTTCAGTCTGTCCCTTTACAGCTCTTGGTTCCAGCCTCTGCGCTTAATGTCTCATCCGCGCTCTCCACTTTGATGTCCAAACATGGCCAATTGTTGTCATTTGCAGGTCTTGTTCGGCTTTACACGCCTCGTTCATCCCTGCAGACAGCTGCATGGTCCCCATCACCCTCCTTGGATGGTATCTCCTTTGGGTAAGTCTCCGTCGTCATCCAGCTTATCCAACTCCTGTTCACACAACGCACACCACATCCTTTATTCTCGGCAACGACAAACAAGCACCGGCTTGTGCAGACTTCCCGCGGGGACATTTCTGGGAAGCCACCTGATTTGCCAAGCCATCCGTTCTGCCCGGCATCGTGCAGCGTGCAGAGGAGCCCTTTTGTCCCTTGTTCAGCGACGTACGAGCATGCGTATGCTCTATTCCAGGGTAGTATGCTCACCAATTCATATCGTAGCCGCTTAGTCTTTCTTGCATATGTAGTACCGGGAGAGCCTTTATATCGGTCGGTCATCAAACTTGAGTGAAGCTTCAAGACCAAGACAACACCATGCCGACTCCGCATCTGTTGCGAATGCGGCGTAGGCCAACAAAGAACAAAGCAGTCCGGCAGCGCCCGTGCACCATCGCTGGTTTATTCTACGTCGGTGTCGGATAACAATTCGCGTCGGTGGGAGTGGCATTCCTCTGCCGGACACGGCGTTCCAGTGTGACGCCGTTACCGGAGTCGGCAAACACACAGGTTTAAATGCCTCTAGCCTTGTTGGCCGCAATTCAGCGCATCTACTTTCCGACGTCGACCGAACATGTCCCGCACTTCTGTGCCGTTGGAATATCACACAGTCACTAAAGCTCAACGCACAAAGCACAAAATGGAAAGCAAAATGCTCCTGACCGAAAGACCAAAGACAAATGAGGCGACAGCTGCGCCGCTGCGTCAAGTCTTGCCGCGGGGAAAGCCAGCAGCTGCACGCTACTGTTTCGTTTGTTCGACGGCTGGCACACTGCGACCCAACATCGCCTCTGTTGCCCAAGTGATACGGTGTATCCGTCACAACTCGCCCGTTCTGGGCATGCCGATGCGAGTCCTCATCTGTACTTCCCTCTTGCACCTCACACGCCGCACACATCTATGCCGCAGTCGTAAATCTCCGAAGGCACTGTCGACTGAATATAGCAGAGTCAATTCTGTATATTGCGGTGAGCCGAACAGAGCTTACGAGCAGTCGTTGTGCTCACAAGAAGCACAATTACCATTTGACACGACCAAGTCGGTCCAGTGGTATCGTGTCCAGCGCCAATGCCCAGCACAATCCAGTAGCGCGTTAACAATTCGACATTTGCAGTGTACGGACACGTCGTACAGGAGCGGCACATATCTGCTCGGCCCGGATTAGACAAGAGAAGGTGGAAGCGGCTGGCAGACAGGCGTTGGCACGCAACTGCGCTCATGTCAAGCCTGAGGAGGTCAGTCGTCGAGGCTCCCAGTCTCCTGTCCTAACGTCTCACAACCCACAAACGAAGACGGTGACATTCGATACGTCTGCAGAAGATACAAGTCGTCAGCGGACTGGTGGCAAGCGGTATCACACGGCCATGCCGCCGACGCCTTCGTTGATTGATGCCAAGGCGGCTCAGCTGCATCAAACGAGACTAAGTAAGTGCGTTATCGTCCCGCCATGTCGATGAGAATATGCTAACAGAAGTGCGTCTTGCTTCAGGAGGCCAACCTCGATTGGCCGACTTGCCAATGGTGTGTTGCACGGTCATCGTGTCATCGCCAAAGTTTGCTGTTCCACTTGTTACTTCGTAGATATATTCTCAGTGCATACAACGTACCGATTATGCGTAGCCTGCTTACATAACAATAGCGGGGCTCTCGCGCACGGGCCAGCGAGGAACGCGCGATTCTGGTTGGCTGGCCGGGCCAAGAAGGGCGGACGCAAAAACCACTTAACGCGTAAACGCGTCCACGACGCGTTGCTCCTGCCCCCTCTCTGCACCAGTCGCTCCTGCATCTCATTACCTTTTCCCCTCGAGGAAGAGTCCGTTGCTGTTTTGCAATTCGCTCCTTCCGCCCTGCTGTTTTGCTCCGTCGGTGCGCACTTGCCCTCTCTCCCACTTTTGCATCTTGCTTGACTCTCTGCTTTTCTTCGTTCCAACTTTCGCAAAGTCAACACTCTCCCCTTACTCTTCTCAACCTCATCGTCGTCCTCACCGCGTCCGGCCCTCACCAATCTCGACCGCGGGCACAATGGAAAGCATCCTGCTCCGCGATGACGTGGCGCGCGACCGTATCCGCCAGGCGGAGGAGTTTCTCGATCCAGTATGTCCACAATGCTTTCGTCTGCCTCGCTTTCTGCCTTTGCTGCTGGTGGCGTTGACTGACTTGTCCTCTCCTCCTACAGACGACCAGAATGTTCGCACCTACCGCCCCAGCATCATCACGATGCTGCAGAAGAACCAGCGCCGCCTAGTAGTCAACATTGACCATGTCCGCGACACGCGGCCCGAGATGGCCGACGGCCTGCTGATGCGGCCCTTTGACTTTACACTTGCCTTCAACCAGGCGCTCAAAACATAGTCAAGACGATCCCCAATGCCCGTCCGGACCAGACCGACGACGATGTGCCCTACTACTGCGCCTGGGCAGGCAGCTTTTGGTATGCACTCGTGCAATCCCGCACGCTGTCGTCCCAGCACCTCAACCAGATGGTCTCGATTGAGGCATCGTCACTCGCTGCTCGCTGATCCACCCCAAGATTGTCAAGAGTGTGCACCACAGCGCCGCCAACGACACCTTTTACTACCGCGAATACCGTGACCAGACCATGACCAACGGCGCCACCACGACCAGCGCCTACCCGCAGCAGGACGACGAGGCAACGCGCTGGTCACAGAGTATGGCTTCTCCACCTACCGCGACAATCAGACCACTTCGATCCAGGAGATGCCCGAGCGCGCCCCGGCAGGTCAGCTGCCGCGCGGCGTTGACGTGATGCTGGATGATGACCTGGTCGACAGCGTCAAGCCTGGTGACCGTGTGCAGATTGTCGGCATTTTCCGCACGCTCGGCAACCGCAACACCAACCACAGCAGCGCCCTCTTCAAGACGATCCTGCTCGCCAACAATGTGGTGCTACTGTCGTCCAAGGCCGGCGGCGGGATCTCGGCTCTCGACATCACCGACACCGACTTGCGCAACATCAACAAGATCGCCAAGAAGAAGAACCTGTTTGAGCTGCTCTCGCAGTCGCTCGCGCCCAGCATCTACGGCCACGACCACATCAAGAAGGCCGTGCTGCTTATGCTACTTGGCGGCATGGAGAAGAACCTGGAGAACGGTACTCATTTGCGTGGTGACATCAACATTCTCATGGTCGGTGATCCCTCCACAGCCAAGTCGCAGCTGCTGCGCTTCGTGCTCAACACTGCCCCGCTGGCCATTGCCACCACAGGTCGTGGTTCATCTGGTGTCGGTCTGACGGCCGCCGTGACCACGGACAAGGAGACGGGCGAGCGTCGCCTCGAAGCCGGTGCCATGGTCATGGCCGATCGTGGCGTGGTGTGTATCGACGAGTTTGACAAGATGTCCGACATTGACCGTGTGGCCATTCACGAAGTCATGGAGCAGCAGACTGTCACGATTGCCAAGGCCGGCATCCACACCTCGCTCAACGCCCGGTGCAGTGTCGTCGCCGCCGCCAACCCCGTCTTTGGCCAGTACGACCCGCACAAGGACCGCACAAGAACATTGCGCTGCCCGACTCGCTGCTGTCGCGTTTCGATTTGCTCTTTGTGGTCACCGACGACATTGAGGACACGCGCGATCGCCTGATCTCGGAGCACGTGCTGCGCATGCACCGCTACCGCCAGCCCGGCACCGAGGAGGGTGCTCCTGTCCGCGAGCAGGGCCAACAGGCTCTGTCGGTCGGCATGCAGAGCCAACCCAGTGGCGGCTCGTCGCAGCGGCCGACGGACGTCTTTGAAAAGCACAACGACATGCTGCACGCCGGCGTGAACGGCACCTCTGGCGGCCGTGGCCGGCCGTCTGCCAACAAGAAGAAGGAGCTGCTGTCAATCCCGTTTCTCAAAAAGTACGTCCACTACGCCAAGACGCGCGTGCGCCCTGTCCTCACACAAGAGGCGTCGGATCGTATCTCGGACATTTACGTGGCGCTGCGCAACGACGAGATGGAGGGCAACCAGCGGCGCACCAGTCCCATGACGGTGCGTACGCTCGAAACCCTGATCCGTCTGGCCACCGCACACGCCAAGTCGCGCCTGTCGAACCGGGTCGAAGAGCGCGACGCCCTGGCCGCCGAGGCTATCCTGCGCTTTGCGCTGTTCAAGGAAGTCGTCGAGGACAAGTCACGCCGCAAGAAGAGAAGGACGCAGACGGTCGACGATGCCGAAAACGCCGAGTCGAGCGACGACGATGGCGATGAGTCGAGCGGCCACGATGGAGACGCCGCTGATGGCACATTCCGTAGGACGGGTGCCGCCGGTGCCCCCAGTGGGTCGCGGGCCACGCGCACAGCGGCTCGGGCACGTGGTGGTGCTGCTGCGAACGATCAGCAGCAGGCAGCCGACGAGGAGGAGGAAGAGGACGCCGAGGGCGACCTCGACACAGCACCGCCCTCTCGCACCACACGGTCGGGCGGCGCCAACACGCAGTCGAGCACGTCCTTTGCCTCGTCGCTGCCCTCGTCGCGCCTAGTGTCGCAGTCGCAGTCGCAGTCGCAGTCGCAGAGACGGCGGGCCACCCAGGCGACGGAAGACGGCGACGAAGAGGAGGACGAGGACGCCGACGAGCTCGCCAGCGACACGGCTGCACTCAGCATTGCGCCCGCTGCCTCTGCTGCGGTCGCGCCCGCCACTCTGGCACCGGCGCGCATGAACACCTTCCGCCGTCTGCTCGGCCAGCTGCAGAGCACCGACCTGTTCCAAGACGATGCGGCCCGTGTCGAGGACATTATCGCCTCGGTCAACGAGAAAATGGCGTCGATGCCGAGCAGCGCTGGCGGTCCCTTCTCGCTTGCCGACACCATTCTGGCGCTAGAAAAGATGGAGAAGGACAACCAGATCATGTACACGGGCGGCAACCTGGTCTACCGCCTGTAGGCGGTCGCGCGGCTGGGGGTGTGTGCCGGTGTTGGTGTTTTTGCGATGCGGACGGGCGTTTCTGGGTAGAAGGGATGGTTGTTTCTTAATGTCCTGCATCATGTCTTTTCCTGGTTGTTTGCAATGTGTAATTGAATGATCTCAAACGTCTTTATCTTTTTTCGCGGTACATTACAATGAGGCGCCATGCGGGCATTTTTGGCGTAGAAAGTATGCTGGAATAAAATGCATCCAAGATGTCCACAAAGTACACAAACCCGAGAAAGCCAAACCCAGGCTACAGGAAACCAGTCTAAAGGGATTGTCTATATGCGTTGTCGTCGTGTCGTGTGTACGCTTTTCACACCGTCAAGAGAGAAGAATTCGAGAAGACAGGAAAACGCCCCGGCCGAAATGAGGTGAGCAGGATGTTGTGTGCTGCTTCGACACATCTCAGAGTGGAGATACGGCGTGTTCCCAGGCGTGGCGCACCAGGCTAATCCTTGAGGACGCCCTTTTTCCGCAGCAACGTCTCGTACGCCGCATACCGATCGTCGACACGGACACCGTTCCAGGTCTCGTGGCCGTCGGCATCTTGGCCCAGCACGGGCACACCGACCTGTTCAATGGCAAAGCTGGCAGCCACGTTGCCCCACGCAGCGGCCTCGTCGAGGCTCTTACCGCGTGCCACGGCTACCGTGAAGCCGCCCAGGAACGAGTTGCCGCCACCGGTCGGGTCGACCACGCGCAGTTTCTTGCCGGCGCCGTTTGCGCTGCCGGCACCTGCGTCGCCATCTGCGGCCTCCACGGCGTCGCCAGACACGGCAGGAATCCAGACCTCGACGCCGGATTCGAGGGTGATGTCGTCGCGGGCAATCGACCCTTCCCCGTCCCTCATGAGGCCTGCAAACAAGGCCTCCATGTCAATGTCGGGCCGCAGGCCGCCGTGCAGATCCTGTTTTGGCGCTGCCTTTGCCTGCACCTCCTTCTTGGGTTTCGCCGCCCTGTCGGAACGGAGATACCGCCGACCTCCGTTCTTCGCAACGTAGCAGCCGTACTCGGCCGCCCGCACGACGAGGGCATACGACTGCAGCGGCATCGCCGAGAGCAGCTGCTCACAGGCACGCTCGACGGCAGCCTTGGACGGTTTGCCCGTCTCGGGGTCCATGCCGCAGTGGGGGTCTCCCATGTAGCTCGCCAGCTCAGCGTGGTTGGGACTGCAGACGTCGACGACGGGGAGTGTGTTGGTGCAATCGAGAAGCTCGTCGGGCGTGCAGAGGTCGGGCACGGGCTCCCAGATAAAGTAGGGCTTGGCGAGGATGCCTGCTGCGGCCGGCGCGTCCGGGCCACCGAGGTCTCTGATGGCCCTGCGGCGCCGTTGCTTGATCTCCTCCACGAGCTCGCGACACCGCGAGGCAGAGCTGAGAATGTGAAAGGCGCGGGCCGTCAGCAGCGACGGCGGCAGGTCTTTGGCAGTCAGCCGCTTCTTGGGCGTCATGTAGCGAAACGCTCGGCGTTCAGCGGCGTCGTAGCCATTCCACCCTCTTGTGGTCAAGCGTTCTGGGTCCGATCTCACGACCACGGCCGTGTTCCAGCTGTCGATCAGGTCGCCCATGGGTTCTGGAAAGTCCGAGCCCTTGTCGACAATCCACCCGACGGTTCGCGACAGGTCCGGCCCGGGCGAGAAGAGACGAGCACCAAGGGCAGCATAGGCGCCGCCGCCGCCAAGAATGTCGCGCACTGGCGGCTTTGGTGGCAGGTATTCGATCTCGTCTGAGCTGTTAGAACTTTGGCTGTATTTCCAGGGCCTGTTTCGCTCGTCTGAGCATGCTTGTGTAGCCGAAACCTCGCGTAAGGGCAGGCAGTCTCGTCTCATCCAATGTACTCACCGATGATAAACATGCCATCGTCACAAAGTCGGCAATGACGTCTGGCGAGCTGTCACCGACATCCTCCCATTGGGAGTCTGCCGTACCCTCTTCCGCGGCCGTTAATGCACCCATAGCGACTGTCTCAGTGCCGTCGACGGCCGCCGAGCCCTCCTTCAGATCGCAGTCGAGTGCGAGGCTGCTGAGAGACCGCTCGAGAGCAGGGGAGACTACTGGGGGAACGGCATGGGCCAAAGAGTTTGCCGTGTGCGGGCACGCAACCGGGTGAGCCTGCGGGTACAGCGGTGTTCCAGGAGAGGAGACTCTCAGTCTTCTCTCTGCGTATCGTCAGAGAGGCTGTTTGTGGTTTGATGTTGAGGGCTACGAGTAGCTTCCTGTCGTCTGGCCTTATCGATCTTCTGATTTGGCGATGGGGCCAGGAATGCGCTAACGAAAATAGCAGCTAATGATTGTAAGTATCACGCCGTTGGGCTAGTGGCGGGCAGAGCGGGCCTGTGTCGTTGTCGATGGAGATGGATGCGGCCAGAAGCTGGAGGCAGAGGCAATACATTGAAGAGGATGGGCCGTCGAAACGGTGATAGTTTCGGTGAGACGGTTAAGCGGCAGAAGTAGGGGAAAGGGGAGGATTTGATGAACATGCAAAGGAAAGAGCGCAAGATACAAGGCCCCAAAAGGCAACAACGCCAAAGGTCTGGCCAGTCATCGCCGGCCTCGCTTTACCCTCCAACAGATGATGTGGAACGCCCCTGCCTGGTACGGATACGAAATACTCGTAAACAGAGTAGTTACAAGCTACAAAGTACACTTTCTAGCACAATCAGGCAGGAACCGAGTTGGAAGTGCAGCCGACGGCAGCAACGCACCTGCCCGGTCGCAAAAGGGCGCCCAGCTTCAAGAAGGAACAACCCGTTAGCTGAACCACTGTACGAGGCTCCATGTGGGCGGCTTTGAACACTTGCTATGCACACGCCTGCACCCTGGAAATGCCTGCATCCGTGCAGATGTCATGCCCGTGAGAGGACGTGCGAGGACGTGCTTGGGTTGCGATTATATCGTTGCGTGCATCCAAGACGACAGGTCCGAGTCGGAGGTGTTTTGGTTGGGAAGACGGCCCGTCGCTTTCCCTTACATAATGAGGGCGTGGGGCGAGGGGGTGGGGTGGCTCTAGCGCCAGAGCTCCCTGGAAGCCGCCCGTGCCTCGGGGGAAGCGGCCCAAAGAGGCAGCGGCGTCCATTGCTGGGCTTCCCACTCAATCAGGGGTTGAGGCTACGTTCATCATCGCGCCAATCTGCCAGAAGAGTGCAGGGAGCTTGCTGCAAACTCATCCACACCATTCCCCCCGGACACCGCAGACTGCCATTTTGTCACTTCGCGATCTCGTGCTCGCCAGGCAGCACCGTTCCAGCGCTTTTTGGTCTCGCCTTGACCCCGTTCGAGTCTCGTCCGATTCAAGAATCGTGCTGCCTACTTCAAGCGCGCTTGCTATCTCGGCTTCACCAGCTCGTCTCTCTGCCTTCCATCCGGTCTTTGCAGCCAGCTGCAGCATTGTCCTGCGTTTCTGCCTCCTCTCCATCGACTCGTCGCATCGTTCCATCGCATCGTCGGCTTCCGTCGCACCGCCTCTTCTCGTCCCGCCGAGTAGCCCTCTCGACTTCCCCCCTCTCCTCACTACCATCGCCCACGATGGCGACCAACAACATGAACAACCTGACGACGCTCATCAAGAGGTAAGGCTGCCGCTTTCTGCTTGAATCCGTGCTCGATCGGGCTGCCTTGGCATTGATGCCCCAAACACCAAGCTGACCCTCGCCCAGACTCGAAGCTGCCACGGCCCGGCTCGAGGACATTGCGTCGTCAACGATTGAGCTTCCCCAAGCCGTTCCCGGCCTCCGAGAGTCTATTGCTTCGCCCGCCTCGGGTGACTCCTCCGTTTCGACGCCTGCTGCCACCGCTGCTCCGAACGCACCAGCCGCCGCCCCCGAAGAGCCCATCCCCGAGACCGTTGAACAGTTTGACGTGTTCCTCCATGGCGCCGTTGCCAAGTTTGTGGAGCTCAGCAACAAGCGTGGCGGCCTCGTGGCCGAGCAGGCCGCCAAGGTGCAGGAGGGTTTCCGCGCGCAACGCACGTTCCTGCTCATCTCGACCAAGGCCAAGAAGCCGGACCTGACGGGCTCTGAGATGTCCGTCTACCAGGACCTCCTGAAGCCCACCAACGAGGCGCTCATGGCCGTCAGCGCCATCAAGGACAGCAACCGCGGTGCCGCCGACTTCAACCAGCTCAGTGCCGTGTCCGAGGGCATCATGGTTCTTGCCTGGGTCACCGTGGCCGGCCGGCCCTCCAAGATGGTGGAGGAGTCGCTCAGTGCTGCCCAGTTCTTCGGCACCGCGTGCTGAAGGAGCACAAGGACAAGTGCGTCCAACGCCCACAGGCTCTCTTTTCTCTATAACAGATCTGCCTTCCTTTCACAGACATGCTAACGCCCAGCAGGGACCCCCAGCAGGTGGAATGGGTGCAGGCCTTCTACCAGGTGTTCCGCGACCTGGCCGACTACACAAAGGAGTACTTTAACAGCGGCATCCAGTGGAACCCCAGGGCAAGCCGGCCGCGGAGGCTGCCAAGGAGGTGGCCGCATCAGCAGCCGATGCCCCGTCATCCACGCCCGCACCACCGCCCCCGTCGCCCCTGCTCCTTCTGCCGGTGGCCCGCCGCCCCCGCCCCCGCCTCCACCGCCCGGCCCGCCGCCGGTCCTGCAGATCAAGGAGGAGGCGGCTGCCCAGCCCAACGGCGCCAGCTCGACGCACGGCGCCGTGTTCTCTGAGATCAACAAGGGCGCAGACGTGACCAAGGGCCTGCGCAAGGTCGACAAGTCGCAGATGACGCACAAGAACCCGGCGCTGCGGGCGAGCTCCACAGTGCCCGGCGGCTCGGCGGCAGCAGCCGCCGGCGGCCAGCGCGGCAAGAGTCCGGTTCCGGGTAAGAAGCCGAAGCCGGAGAGCATGCGGGTCAAGAAGCCGGCCAAGAAGGAGCTGGACGGCAACAAGTGGACCATTGAGAACTACGACAAGGAGGCGGCCGCGGCGCTGGGCGGCCCCATTGAGCTGGAGGCCAGCATCAACCAGTCCATCCTCATCAGCAAGTGCTCCAACGTGACGGTGATTGTGCGGGGCAAGGGCAATGCCGTCACCATTGAGAACACGGAGCGCCTGTCGCTGGTGGTGGAGACGCTGGTGTCGTCCGTGGACGTGGTCAAGTCCAAGAACTTTGCCCTGCAGGTGCTGGGCACCATTCCGACGGTGATGCTCGACCAGGTCGACGGCGCCCAGGTGTACCTGAGCAAGGAGAGCACGTCCACGCAGGTGTTTATGAGCAAGACGGAGGGCGTCAATCTCAACATCATCACGCCGGCCGACCAGCTGCGCATGGACGAGGAGGAGGGCGACTACAAGGAGGTGCCGCTGCCGTCGCAGATCTGCTCCTACTTTGACACGGAAAAGGGCGAGCTGGTGAGCGAGATTGTGTCGCACGCCGGTTAGGGCCAAGGGCGTGTCTGCAACGGAGGGCGTGGGAGTGTTGGCGTGCCGTTTTTGGAGATGCCGCGTGCCCTGTCTGTTCTGTATAGTGCGAGTGTATTGTGTATGGCCAGGAGGGCGTGTTGCAGGAGGTGCTGTTTTCCTGTGTAGACAGAATTTGGTCGAAACTCATCGAACACGTGTCCCAAACCTCCTTTTACATCTACCTACTCTATTGTGTCTTTTCGGCTTGGTAGACAGCACTGTGGTTGTGACATTGGACGTGTTTATCGTCTTGTAGTTTGTTGTCCCGTCAGTACGCAATAAAAGTAAATGTAAATGAATTGAGATTCCCGCTTGCATCTGCATCTTTGTTGAAAGATGATCCTCGTGCTTTAACGTCTGTTTTGTTGTTTCAGCGACAGTAAAATGAACACAGTATTCGCCGTAATGCTCCAAAAATTTGAAAATCAAATGCAAGCTCTGTCCACCCTACGTTCAAAGAACTTGCCCCCCTTCGTCCTCATCCTTTCCCACACCAGGCCACAGGGAGTGTGTACGCAACGCCGTTGAAGTGTTGCTGTGCCGGACAAGACGAGTGGAGGAGCATTTCCGCCTCCGTCTCAGGCGCCACAGCCTAAAACAGACCGTCAATCTCTCCTGTCTCGACATCGACGTCGACATTGAGGTATCCTGGGGCCGTGGGCAGACCCGGGATGGTCTGGATATCAGCAGCAAGAGCGTACCTATTCTTGTTAGCGGGCGCACAAACACGAAAAAGAAAAAGGAGAAAGAAAAAGAAAAGAAAAAAGGGCCACGTACAGGTATCCTGCGCCAGCGGCCATGCGGACGTCCCGGATGGGCACGGTGAAGCCCGTGGGGGCGCCCTTCAAGTCGGGGTCGTGGGACAGCGAGTACTGCGTCTTGGCGATGCAGATGGGCAGGTTGCCGAAGCCTTGGCGCGTGTAGGTGTCGACCTTCTTCTGTGCCAGTGCGCTGAACTCGACCGCGGCAGCGCCGTACATGTCGCGCGCAATCTTTTCGATGCGCTCCTGCACGCTGCCCTCGAGGGTGTACAGCAGGCGGAAGTCCTTGGGCTTCTCGCTGGCCGCAACGACGGCGTTGGCCAGGTCGACGGCTCCCTTGCCGCCCTCGGCCCAGTGGTTGGCCAGGATGGCGTCCTCGGCACCGGCAGCAATGGCCTCCTCGCGCACGACGGCGATCTCGGCGTCGGTGTCGGTCGAGAATTTGTTGATGGCGACGACGACGGGCACGCCGTACGTCTTGGCATTGGCAATGTGCTTGCGCAGGTTGACGCAGCCCTTGCGCAGAATGTCGACATTCTCCTCGCGGTAGACGGCGTTCAGCGCGGCACCCGGGGCAATCGGCGGACCACCGCCGTGCACCTTGAGGGCGCGGACGGTCGCGACAACAACAACGACGTCGGGCACAAGGCCAGACGTGCGGCACTTGATGTTGAAGAAGCGCTCGCCACCCATGGTGAAGTCGAAGCCAGCCTCGGTCACGACAAAGCCGGCCTTGGTGCTGGGGTCCTCGTCCGACTCGGTGCCGGCCAGCTTGAGCGCCAGCTTGTCGGCCACAATGGAGCTGTTGCCAATGCTGATGTTGGCAAAGGGGCCGGCATGCACAAAGACGGGCGTGCCCTCTAGCGACTGCATCAGGTTGGGCTTGATTGCGTCCTTCATCAGCGCCGTCAGGGCACCGCCGGCGCCAATGTCGTCGCAGGTCACCGGGTCGCCGCCGCGCGACGTGGCAACGACCATGCGGCCGAGACGCTCACGCATGTCCGACAGACTCGTGCTGAGGGCCAGGATGGCCATGCACTCACTCGCGACGGAAATGTCAAAGCCCGTTTCGCGGGTCTGGCCCTTCTCGGTGGGCGCGGTGCCGACAGTAATGCCGCGCAGGTGGCGGTCGTTGACGTCCAGCACACGCTTCCAGGTAATGGTCTCCGGGTCAATGTCGAGACGGGCGAACTTGGTAATCTCCTCGGGCGTCAGCGAGTCGGGGTCGGTCTTGTCGATGCCGAGCTTCTTCAGGCGGCGGAACATGACGGGCTGGAAAGCCCGCTTCCCGTTCTTGGCCGGCACGAGGCGCTTGTACAGGGGGCCGTCCTTTTGGGTGTTTTCATGGAAGATGCGCGTCTCAATGGCAGCAGCCAACAGGTTGTTGGCGGCCGAGATGGCGTGAATGTCGCCCGTCAGGTGCATGTTGAACTCGTCCATGGGGATGACCTGGCTGTAGCCACCGCCGGCGGCACCACCCTTGATACCAAAGGTCGGACCCTGGCTGGGCTGGCGGACGTTGGCAAACGTCAGGCGGCCGAGATGAGCGCCCAGGGCCTGGGCCAGACCCATGGTCGTGGTCGACTTGCCCTCACCCAGCGGCGTGGGCGTGATGCCCGTCACGACGACGTAGCGACCGTTCTGGCGGTGCTCAAGACGCTTCAGGACGTCGAGATCAACCTTGGCCTTGTAGGCGCCATACGGCTCCAGTTCGGCAGGGGAAATGCCAATCTCGGCGGCCACGCGGGTGATCTGCTTGGGGCGCTGGGCACGAGACACTGCAATGTCCGAGGGGACGGGCTCCTGCAGCTTCAGGGCAGCGGGACAATGTGGCGGTTCTTGAGGCCCTCAAAGTAGTTGGTGGCGGCCTCGACCACGTTCTGCATCAGCATGGCGACGGTCATGGGGCCAACACCGCCGGGCACGGGCGTCAGGTACGACGCAACCTCGGCGGCCTGCTCATGGTTCACATCGCCGACAAGGCGTTGTCCCGACTTCTTGGTCGCGTCGGGGACGTAGTTGGTGCCGACGTCAATGACAATGGCACCAGGCTTCAGCCAGTCGCCCAGGATGAGCTCGGGATGGCCAATGGCGGCGACGACGACGTCAGCCTGCTTGATGTGGTCGACAAGGCCGACGGTCTTTGAGTGGCACGTCGTCACGGTGGCATCGGCGTGGCGGAGGAGGGATGCCACGGGGCTGCCGACAATGTCGCTGCGGCCAACGACGACGGCGTTCTTTCCCCGCAGGTTGATGCCAGTCTCTTTGAGGAGGGCCATGATGCCCTTGGGCGTGCAAGGAACGAACAGTGGGCGGCCGCCGCGCTTCGACAGCTCACCAATGTTGTTGGTGCCGAAGCCGTCGACATCCTTCTCAGCGGCGACAGCCGAGGTGACGTTGTACTCGGACAGGTGCTTGGGCAGCGGGAGCTGGACCAGGATGCCGTGGACGCTAGGGTTGTGGTTGAGGCGCTCAATCTCCTCGAGCAGCTCGGGCTCGGAGATGGTCTCGGGCAGGTGGATGAGCTCACAGAGAATGCCAGCCTAGAGAGGGGGCAAGGGGTCGTTGATTAGCAGACGGATCCTGACTTTCTGTTCTACCGCTTGTGGTCCTCGGCGAAGGAACGGCGTCGTAGCTTACCTCTTCGGCGGCCTTGAGCTTCATGCGAACATAGGTAGCTAAGGTCGGGCAAACACGCCACGGTCAGACACGGAAGAATCACCAAAGGCCAATCCTGGCCTCCGTCACGCGTATGAAACTGTTTCGGGGGTCTTGTCTTACAGGAGTCAGACCGGTCGGCGACTGTAGTAGCAATAGCGTCAGTACAAGCTGCTGTAGGGTCCCATCGAGTCACGCATCGTTCCGTGGGCACAGTGGCACCTACCCTGGATGATCTTGAGAGATGGCTGGAAGCGCGGGTTGGTCTTTTGCTGCTCGGCGATGTCGGCACGCAGCGACTCCCGGATCCTCTTGGCGAGGCCGGTGCCGTCAATCTTTGCGGCGACCATGGTGGAGCTGGAGAATGGTCTGTAGTGAGGGGGGAGAGAGGCAGAAAAGGCGGAGTGCAGAGGTCTTGGAGATCTTGCAGAGTCTGCAAAAAGGGTAGAAGAGGCAAAAGACGTGGCAGGACAATAAGGGGTTGTAGAGAAAAGGGCAGCTGGACGCGCGCGGGCGAGGGGTTTCCGGCTAGCAAAAGCAAGCCGCTGGAGAACAACTCGGGCCGGCGCCGCTGACCCGAAAGACGATGAGGGGCTCGTGGTGCTGGAAGGACAAGGGGTAATTGTGTCTGGTCTGTTGGTGCCAAGGTAGAGGCTGTTGCTGAGGCTGCTACTGGAGTTCGGACAGGACTTTGTTCGGTGTCTCGTCGTTGTGGTTCTCGTGCTATACAGGCGGCTGCAGCCAACAGGCGTCGTGCTACTCGTGGGCAATCGTTCGGCGGATTGAGCTTGCCAGTGCGGATTTTTGTTTGGCGGCTTAAATCGGGTCTGGCGATGGGCGCTACCGGCCGGACATGTGCTCCTGGGGCAGGTCGTGTTGGTGCTGACGCCGGTGCTGGTGCCTGACGCTTACATGCATAACCACTGCAAGATAACACTCTGCGCGGGTGCATGGGCGGCGGCATGTCGCTTGACTGGACTGGGATTGTGTGTGACGAGAGACGATCCTGAGGAGAAGTGGAAACTGATGATGGCAGAAAATAAAGTCGATGTCCGCCAGAGAGGGAAAGCGACTGCGAGGGAAAGGGCCAAGCGCGAGTCGCCTCGAAACGGGCAGGAGGGCACCACTCTTTTGCCCCTGAGAAGAATGGCCGCAAATGGAGCAAAGCTCAACAATTAGAGGCCTTCCTCTTGTGAATAGACGGTGGGATGTCGATATATGAAAATAAGCGAACTTGAAGCTTGAGGACGAGACGAACAAAGTCAAGAACAACGAGATTTGGTTAAGGAGCAAAGCGCAGCTCGTGCTACATGGATTGCGGGACGGGCCCTAGGGATACGTAATACAAGGGCCTCTCTCCCGGCCGACGACCACCAGTTCACAAAGCATGGCCACCGAGCGTGAGACACTTCCAACGCCTCCTAGACACACGGCTCGTGATGTGAGCGACCAGTTGTACCGTCAATCGCATCCGTCGACGGCGCTGGGCGCGCATGGGGAAATCTCGGCATGCGCTAGACCACAGGGCCACAATTAGACCCCAAGACCGGCCAGTTGCCTCCGTACAAGAAGAGACGGGACGTGTCCACGAACTGGTAGCAGCAGACTCGCCCACCCTGCCTCTGGCACTCACGATACAACCCGGGCCAACAACGACCGGCCGCAGACGGCGGGATAGAGATGCGCACGGTTGGCCGTCTGTTCTGTGTGGCGTTTAGAGGGTTCGCGATGTCGGCGCAGGACAAACGTCGCGTGAGGAGGGGTGGTGGGGGGCTTCTGGCTCCAGGGGTATGCAACTATCAGAGACTTGGCTAGGTGGGTGGTCAGCAAGCGCTACGAAACGGGGTCTTTGAGTCACGTGGTGAGTCTACTGCACTTGACCCCGTCCAAGGTACTGCTTGGGTGGTGGCGCACCCACAAGGTACCAGATGCTGCCTGGACGACTTTTGCCCCGCCCCCTTCGCTCTGAAAGATTCGGCGCACAAAGACCCCACAGTTACGGCTTGCATTTGGTGAGAAAAAAAAGAAGACATTGTTATCGAATCCGGCAGCAGAAACGAGACTACCATCTGCTCTCGCAGCACATAAACGACCCGACGACACCGCCACGCGTCCACGATTTCTGTTTCCGCTTTTCGCTTTTCGACGCACCAGACACTCGACTTCATTTGACAACCACCCAACATGCGTCCGATTTTACTATCTGGGCACGAGCGTGCCCTCACGCAAGTGAAGTGAGTATGAACAACCGATTTGTGGGCGAAGAACGAAGACGAACGAAGCGAGGGGGACAGCCACGGGCCAGAGTTTTGACGCGCGATGGATTCGGATGGAAACGGCACGGATTTGGAGCAGAAAAGGGCATCGGGAAGAGCATGCTGGGGCCAGGGGCGCGGAAGCGGTGGATTTGGTGGGGTGGTCTGGAGAGAGACGAAGACGAAAGGCATTCAAGGCATTTGCCATGGACCTTCAACGCCGACAGCTAACACGCCCCCTCTCCAGATACAACCATGACGGCGACTTGATCTTCTCCGTGTCCAAGGATCAGCACATCTGCGCCTGGTATGCACACAACGGCGAGCGTCTCGGCACATACCAGGGCCATCAGGGCGCCATCTGGACGGTGGACGTGGACCCGACAACGACGATTCTGGCCAGCGGCTCGGCCGACAACACGATCCGGCTGTGGGACGCCATGTCGGGCAAGCTGCTCAAGACGTGGGAGTTCCGACGGCGGTCAAGCGCGTCGAGTTCAACGAGGACGCCACGCAGCTGCTGGGCGTGACGGAGAAGCGCATGGGCCACCTGGGCACCATTGTGGTGCTGGACGTCAAGGTCGACGTCGAGGCGGAGCAGTCTGACGAGCGCGTCATGACCATTGTCTGCGACGAGAGCAAGGCCACCGTCGCCGGCTGGAGCTACCTGTCCAAGTACATCATCGCCGGCCACGAGGACGGCTCCGTGTCGCAATACGACGGCAAGACGGGCGAGCTCATCTACAACGTGCCCATCCATGACCTCAACCAGCCCATTACGGACCTGCAGTGGTCTCCCGACCGCACATACTTTATCACCGCCTCCAAGGACAAGACGGCCAAGCTCATCTCGGCACGCGACCTGACCGTGCTCAAGACCTACACGGCCGACACGCCGCTCAACAGCGCCTGCATAACCCGCAAGAAGGACTTTGTCATCCTCGGTGGCGGTCAGGCGGCCATGGAGGTCACGCAGACGGCGGCCCGCCAGGGCAAGTTCGAGGCCCGCTTCTACCACAAGATCTTTGAGGACGAGATTGGCCGTGTCCGTGGCCACTTCGGCCCTCTGGTACGTGCATTCATCCCCGTCTCGGTCCATTTGCTGGCAACTACTAACCCCTCTAGAACACCGTTGCTGTCGACCCTACCGGCAAGGGCTACGCGAGTGGAGGTGAGGACGGCTACGTGCGCGTGCACCAGTTCGACAAGGGCTACTTTGACTTCTTGTACGAGGTGGAGCGGGAGCGGGCGAACCAGCTGGCTCTGCAGCAGTAAGCGGCTGTTTGGACGACTGGACGGTAGGACGATTCGATGTCGAGGCGGTGGACGGAAGACCAAGGTGGACACAAAAAGCGGCATAGAGGAAGCGAGCACGGGCACGAGCAAGCAGTGGCGGCTGGTGTCTCGGCATCTGGGTTCATGCCACGTGTTGGATCGAGTGTTTGCAGGAGTCCTTCTTCGGCCCTTGCAGCATTCATGGCGTTTTCTGGGATTTTTTCATGTTTCTGTTCTTGGCCCGGGGTTTCAAAAACTCAAAATACGTCGTCTTTTCATGTGGTTTTCATCTCGCGCCGTATCGTACAAGAAATGGTGACGCGGGGTCATATGCATGGGCTGTCCAAAGCCTTCCTACAGTGTATATCGCACGGCACATATTCTACACACGCTCGCTGACCCAGATGGCGCTCCGGCAGCCCAGACGGATGACGCCCGTCAGCAGCCAGTGAGGCTCGGCCTTTTGCGCATCGTTGTCGACGGCGTGGTCCAGATGCTCGAGCTCTTCGTCGCGGATCCGGCGCAGCGTCGACATCAGCTCCTCCAGCTCGGGACCGACCTCGTAGCCCTCTTCCTTCCAGGCGTCCGCCATCTCCAGCAGCTCGCGGATCTGGCCGTTGTAGTGCGTGCCAATCTCCGTCTCCACGGCCTCTGTGCACGCCATGGCGGCCTCACGACCCAGCATCGCCGTCGACCAGCCGAGGCCACTGGCCAGGACCGACCACACAGGGTACAGCGCTGTGGGCCGCACGCGGTGCTTGGCAATAAGCTCGTTGAACGTCTTGAGGTGGCCGGCCTCCTGGTCGTACATGTGCTTCATCAAGGGCCGCAGGTGCGGATGCTGGCGGACAAGCACAGGCGTCTGGGCTGCATAGATGAGCGTAGCCGCCAGCTCGCCCGTTTGGTTGACACGGAGCTGCGTGGGTTAGCGAGGTTGATCATCACGCAAGACCCAAAAACGGACCACGTCACGTCACATACTGCAGAGGAGAGAAAGTCTCTCTGCGCTTGGGTCAGGGGCTTGCGCTTCGGCTTGGCATCACGGGCACCGGCAGACGGTGGTGGTGGCGGCGGCGGTGTGGAGGCAGATGCAGAGCCAGGTGCAGAGGCTGGGTCATGGATAGCAGCGGCCAGTCGGCGTGCCGGGGCCGTCGACAAGCCGCATTGCGGGCACGATCTTGAGGCCAACGACGATGACGACCAAAGCGGCGATCCTTGGGGCACTGCCCGGCGGGCGGTCCGCAGCAAACTTCTTGATGTTGGTGACAGCATTTTCGGTGTGGCAGAGGACGTGCAGAGCAAGATAGCGACTCGATGGAACAATGGTTTCCTCAATAGAAGCGACGTCGTCAGTCACGGCCGCGGTTCGTTCGCCCATCGTCCAAAGCGCATGATCCATGCCGTCAGAAAGCTAGGGTGGATACACCTCTCATCACCTGGGACATATGATTGGCCATGTGTGCTGTAAGTGGGCCCTGATGGATTTTTATTCTGCCACCTGCCGGTCTGCCAGCTGGTGGTGGTTCGCATGCTTTTGCGCCAAGGGCCAAGTGGCCAATCAGAGGCGTAGCCAGGGCGAGGCCTCAACTCCCATCAAAGGGGAACAGTGGCCAACGACGACCGAAATTGGGTGCATCCTGGCCTTTTTGCTTTCTTCGATCGTTTGGCCCTCTGTCGTTGTTGTCCATAGGTCGACCATCCACCCGCTGCATCCTCATCGTCAACGAGTCCAGCACCTTACTCTCAGCAAGCATTTTACTCCAACATCGAGATACGAAAACCGCAGCCGATCGATACTTGCGCACCTTTTACCTTTTGTCTTTCTGGTTGTCTCGACATCGCGTCTCCATTTCGACTACATCCCAGGTTTAGATTCACAAGCAGCCATCTCCCCTGCCGCTCCCGCCGCCCTTTACTCCCATACACCATCACAATGTCCGACGTCGATGACGAGCTCCTCGCCCTTGCCGGCGGCGGCGAGTCTTCTGACGAGGAGGCCCCGCAGCAGCGCAATCGGCGCTCGGCCGCTGCATCCGACGAAGACAATAACGACGACGACGTGCCCGTGAGCAGCCGCCGGAGTAGGAGCCGGTCTGGGTCGCGCTTGATGTCCCGCGAAGATAACAGCCCAGAGCGTAAGAGCAACTCGCCGGGCTCGACGGGCGACACTGCAAAGAAGACGGCGAGCCAGCCGAGACGGCGGGCACCGGACGACGACTCGGAGGAGGAGGGCGAAGCGTAAGTGGCGTTGCCGCAGCACCCAAACACTCCATACAACCTCTGACTTTCCCAGCTCTTCGCAACCAGGCACTCCGAGCTCCCAGCAATCTGCACCAATGGACGAATCCGACTCGGACTCGGACGGCGACGTCCCGCCCCCCAAGAAATCGCGCGGTGCCATTGCCGTCGACGGTGAGGACGACGACGAGAATAAGTACCCCGTCGACGGTCTCTTTGCGACGCAAGAAGAGAAGGAGGAGATTATGGGGATGCGTGAAGTCGAGCGTGAGCAGATCCTTGCCGAACGGGCATCCGAAAAGGAGCGCATCCATCAGAACAAGCTTCTGCGACGCCTGGTTGACAACAACGAGCAGCGTAAGAAGCGCTCTGCCGACGCGGCCGACTTGGACGACGGCCAGCGCAAGACGTCGCGCGTGCGCACCAAGCTGGGCGGCACCAAGGTGGGCGAAACCCACTCGGCCATTGACACGCTCAAGAGCCGTCGTGCCGAGAAGCGGCGGCGTGAGGAAGACCGCGAACGGCGGAAGGACCGGCCTTCGTCGCGCGGCGGGCGCAGTGACAGCAGCCGCTCTGACGGCGAGGACGATGACGACGACGGCTACGAGCCCGGCGATGTCGACAGCGACGTGGAGTGGGCCAAGCCCTCCAAGAAGTCACGGTCACCCGAGCCCAAGGTCAGCCAGGTTACGGAGCTGCGCGACATTGAGCGCGTGCGTCTCAGCCGCAGCCGCTTTGGCCAGGTGTGCTTCTACCCTGGCTTTGTGGAGAGCATCACAGGCACGTTTGTGCGGATATCCATCGGCCCTGATCCAGAAACGCGCGAGCCTGTCTACCGTATGGCACTTGTCAAGGGTATGTAATCAGCGGGTGTTAACAACAAAAACCAATGCAGGCGACGAACATGACTAACATGACTCCAGGTTTCACCAAGAGCAAGCCGTATGCCATCTCGGGTCCTCAGGGCCAGATGATTGTCACGGACCAGTACGTCCGTGCCGCACATGGAAAGGCAGAGAGAGAATGGCCCTTCCTCGCTTGCTCCGACAGCGCATTTACCGAGGTGGGTATTCTGTAACCTTTGCCGTCTATTATTTGCCTCCCCCTAGTCTAACGCACGCCAGTCTGAGTGGTCGCGGTACCAAAAGGTGTGCCATGCCGACGGCGTGTCCCTTCCGAAAAAGGGCCTGCTGCTCAACAAGGCGGACGACATCAACCAGCTCATCAACCGCAAGTGGACGGAGCAGGAGCTGGTCGAGAAGGTGGACCGCCAGCAGGAACTCAAGAGCCGCTTCAACGGCGTCGACCGCATGCGCCTCGAGGCCGCCATCAAGGAGGCCAAGGCCCTCGGCAACGCGGAGCACGCACAGAAGCTGCAGGACGAGCTCGACCACCTCGAGACACCCCGCCTCGCCTTCCGCACGTCCCTGGCTGCGTCGGCCAAGACAAGCCACGAGCCCTCCCAGCAGGAGCGCCTGGCCCGCCTCAACGCCGAGAACCGCCGCCGCAATGCCGAGGCCGTGCGCAAGGCCCAGCTGCGCGAGCGCAAGATGGCGCGTGAGATTGAGCGCAAGATTGAGAACGGCGAAGACGTCGAGGAGGACACGTCGCGGCGGGTCAAGACCCGGGCCAAGTTTGTGCACGACGTCAATAGCAATGGTGCCACGCCCGAGAAGAAGCCCAACAGCCAGGCGGACAGCGGCGCGAGCACGCCGGCCAATGGCACACATAAAAACGGTTCTGGCCTCTTGCCACACCTCGCCAAGCTGCAACAACAGCAGCGTGCGACGGCCAAGAATGGCTTGCCCTTGCTGCACAAGCCGATGCGGACGACGACATCATTGCATCGTTCGATCTGGAGATTGACGACAACATCTTTGACGACTAGAGCGCTTTGTGTAGGAGCGGCTGGAGGGTCTAGGGTTGGCTGTCCGTCATCACGAATTTTTTTTCTTTCGACTTGATTCGATTCACTTGTATTCGACTTTGCTGCTTTCTTTAAAATGAAAACCGGTCTCCAGGGGCGAGCGGGCGAAGCAGAAAAGCGTAGGGCAGGGTTTTGTATCACATTGAATTGCACAAAAACGGCGTGTAGGTGTTTGGTATTTTATCCTGTACTCTGAAATACTAGAAGCGAAACTGTTGACTCAAAGGACGAGAGACACGAATCAACAAGAGCTGAGATGTCGTCAACATGTAGCATAAAGGTCGTGAAAGCAAAAGCAAGAGAGCGATGTAGTCAAACAATTAAACCAGGCAAAATGAGAAAAAATCAGACAGAATCAGACAAAATCAGACAGAATCAGACAAAATCAGACAGTCCAATAGTCTTGAACAAAACAATCTCTCCCCACTAGAACGGCGCCCCTCATCCATCACGCCTCGCCTGCCTCCAGAGCACGCAGCTGACGCTCCAGCTCGGTGTTCTCGCGCTCCAGCAGCTTGACCTTCTCCTCCAGCTCTTCCATCTGCTCTTCGGCGCCGACACTCATCTCCTCGACAATCTTGACCACGCGCCACAGACGCAGCACAACGACCAGCGACGCAATCTCCTCAATCACGCCGTGCGCCACCACGTCCACCACAAAGCTGACGAGAATGACAAAGGCGTCGAAGCAGTGGAAGCTGGACGAGAAGAAGCCGGCGCCAAACGCCCACAGAGACGCCAGCAGCTCGGCCAGAAACAGACTGCTGATCACGAGCCCGACAATCTTGGTCGCCTCGAGCACGGGGTCGACCCACGGCTCGTCCTCGGTGCCGTTCTCGCAGGTGACGAGCGACACCAAGATCTCAGTGAGGATGGCGGCGACATCGAGACCGACGAGAGTCAGGATCAGATAGTGCTTCTCTTTGGAGGCGAGGTAGTGCTGCGACTGGCGGCGCCATTGCTGGATTGCGAGAGCGGTAGGTACGTCCGGCATGTGGGTGGGCACTGGCATGGACAGGGTGAGGCGGCTGTGGCTGGTGGTCCGCCATGTGGTGATGTTTTGTACGCCGAATGCTGGATGCTCAATGTTGACTCCGTGGGTTGGGCTGTCGTCGGCCGGTGCCAAGAAATGCCAAGACGCCTAGTCTTGCAGTCACAGAGCCAGAACGGGAAGAGAAACGACTGGAAGGAGCGAGGCTGATGATGAGCGTCGTGATGATCGGCACAGAACACGTAGGGCAAGTCAGGCACAGACAATGGATGCAAACAAAGTCCGAGTAGTATCAACTGTGAAATGATAAGACAAGAACGCTGAATAATGTCTAGAAAAAGGCTATCATACAAAGAAGACGCGCAGCGCACGCAGCTAGCAGTAAGGGGGATAGTTGGCGGAGATTGGCAGTCACGTGGAGCAATCACGACACCTCAAGTGAATGGGGCCGGAGCCGTCCACAACTCTGCGCACAAGCATGCAGGGACGGCAGGGGTGCTTGGGTTGTTTATATTTATCCCTACTCCGAAGCGATGCGCTTGTAAATGACAACGACAACCGAGCTTAAGCCAAGACTCTGTTATGCAATGTGGTATAGTTATGCCCTCCCTGAATACATGTTGAAACGAAATAAGCCTGCGGTCGCCAAAAAGGAATAGAAAGCACCAAGAGACGACAACGCCGGCCTCGATGACCACACGGGTGCCACGCTTCCGTCTGCCGTCCGCTGCCCCTATCCGGGGTGCCATTGCCGTGGTACATGATGATGCCAAAGTGTAAATGCTACAAGTGCTGGTAGAAGAACGCCCGTCCCATTATCCGCTCGTCATCCGCTGCGAACAGAGGCATTACGAGGTGGCATTGATAGCCCACCATCTGCAAACACTGGCTTCGAATTGCCATGCCTATGCCTGCCGGGACCGCTTGCCGCCGCCGCGGCCAAACACGTCCTTGCCGTAGCCCAGGCTGGCCACGTCAAAGATCTCGTCAAAGTTGAGCTTGCGCTTCTGGCCGGCCGAGCTACGGTTGTACCGTGCCGTTAGTGCGCTGCGGCCATTGGGCCGGCCCGCCGCGTGTCGTACGCGAAACTGTCGCGAGCCTGGCGTGTGCGATGGGCTGGCCGAGGTGCCGTCGGTTTGTGTCGTGCCGGGTGATGCGTTGAAGACGTACGTCGCGCTGGTGTTGGTCGAGTTCGTCGAGGGTGGCTCGGACGCGTCCTTCACAGAGCCCGACGCCGATCGCCGGTCTGACAGGTCAAGGTTGGCAATCTCCAGGTACGACTCGTTGGTAGGGTACGGCACCGTCGAGCGAAACGCAAAGCTGTCGGGGTTGGGGCTGGCCATGTCGGCGTGGTCGACGTGGTCCGAAGTGGCGTCGACGGTGGTTGATGTTGGTGCCGTGGATGACACGGGCGCCGTAGACGCGGCGCCTCGTGCCTTGGACTTTGTCTTTTTCGTGGATGCGGGCGCAGCCATCGGGGATGCTGCCACTGCCCGGGTGTTTTTGGACGGAGAGGACGTCTCGGTCTCCGTCTCCATATCAGCGTCAGGCTCGGCTTCGGCCTCCGTTTGCATAGCCGTATCGGTACTCATATTACTGTGGCCGTTGATGCCGTTGCTTGCGGCTGCATCGTGGTCTCGTATTTGGCGGTCAACACTGTTGCCGGCGGCCGACTGTGGTTCCGGCGTCGAGCCTTCCGTCTTCTCAACTTCGTCCTCGCTCTCAATCGTCGGCAGAATCGGCTCGCGGCCGTCCAGTCGCTCCAAGACCCATCGCCGTATTGTCCGCACGTCCACGTCACCCTTTTCCAGAACTACCAAAAGATCCTCCAGGCAGTCTTGGTAGCCCTCGATCCGTGCCTTGGACTGCACAGCCGCGGATGTTTTATAGAGTTTCGTCACCGAGAGCGCGGCTGCCTTGAAGACGTCCAGCAGCTCCTCGGGGCTGCTCTCAGCGCTGTGGCCAAGCATCGTGTGCGTGTTGCCGGGCGTCCGCTTGCCGCTCATAGTCTTACGCCTCTGTCGGCGGTGATATCGCTGTGAGTGATGATTCGATGCCAGAGGCTGACTCTCGCCAAGGGCGACTCGAACGTCGTGTTGATGGATACGCTGGGAGATGTCAAGTCGTGTGCCTTTCGATGGCGCGATGGAGGCGATAGGATGTATTAGGAAGAGGGTGCAGGTATTGTCGTCTGTGTCGGAAGGTTCCCAGTGTTGTTGTCGGCTGGCTTTGCTGGAAAACGCTGTCGTGGGGCGGAGGGGACAGAGAGGAGTCAAAGAGGGGACTGTTTGTTGCTGGGCAAATGTAGTGTTTTTTCGTCCTGTATCAATAGCGGGTTTTCACGATTGTAGTGGATGTCCCACTGCGCAGTCAGCACATAGCGCCCTGTTGTCTACTGCCTATTGGCCAGCCTGGCAGAATGGCAGAGGGGCCAAGGCCCATTCATGTCGTCAAGACGTCACAAGGCCATATGGGTCCCCGTACCTACTGATACATCACGTGACTATAACGGGGCCGGATAAAGCTTGATGCGCCTCGTCCGGTCTCCTGCACGGCCTGCCGCACGGTGATTGGCAGGAACGACGCGCCGCGATCCTCGAAATTTTGGGACTAACACCCAAAGGAAGGTACGATACAGCACACCTTCCCGCTGAGCAACAGCAGGTGCCGCCTGCACCCATCTACGAGAAACGGCATCAGCACCTTTCTTTTCGACACCCTCCGTCCCGTCCTCTATCACACCACTCTCCGTCATCCACCACGCGCCGGGGACACTATCTCGACTGCATTTGCACCCAGGGCCCTCTACCTTTGTATTTCTATCAACTTGCCACGCGCAATCGATCCCGCCGCACCGCGTTCCTGAGCATCGCCAAAAGGCTGGAAAGAGGCGCGTTGCCAACGCGTAAAGTGCAGACATCGCGAACGTCGAGCCCTCGTCGAACAGTCTCCCCAAGACCACACCGGCTACACGTCTGATCGATAGAACGACTCGAGCTGCCCAACCCCAGCTTCGCACACACCAGATTGCCCGCCATGCCTGCCGCACGGCAAGACGATGGCAACGACACGGACGCGTCCATGGTCGATGCGCCCGCCTCTCGGCCCCAGTACTATGAGGTACGGGCTGCTGCTCCGTTTCCATACAAACTGGTGCCTTTCTGGGCTGCCGTATAACTAACTTGTAAAGGTCGACGAAACCCCAGATTACACAGAGGACTCTGACACGAATCCCAATACCACGGCAAGCAGCGTCATGGGCGACGCAGCACCCGAGAGCCGGAAACGCAAGTCCGAGGCCAACCAGCTCCGCCGCAGCATATTCGGCCGCAAGCACGACCGCCTCGGCGAGTCAAAGGTGCGTCGTCTCACGTCGTACTGTCTCGCAGTCTCCTTCCCTTCACTTTACTGACCCATCCTTCCCTCTCTTAGGAAGACGACACGATCCGACGCTTCAGGTACCTGCTCGGCCTGACCGACCTGTTCCGCCACTTTATCGACGCCAACCCGAACCCCAACGTCCGCAAAGTGGTCGAGGAGATTGACCGCCAGAACGCCGCGGCCGGCAAATCCAAAAAGTCGTCTCGCCAGGGCGGTGCTGCTTCGGGCCGGCAGCGGCGGACAGAGGCCGAGGAGGATGCCGAGCTGCTCCAGGACGAGAAGCACGGCGGGTCGGCCGAGACGGTCTTCCGCGAGTCCCCGGCCTTCATCCAGGGCACGATGCGCGACTACCAGGTGGCCGGCCTGAACTGGCTAATCTCGCTGCACGAGAACGGCATCTCGGGCATCCTCGCCGACGAGATGGGCCTGGGCAAGACGCTGCAGACCATCTCGTTTCTCGGCTACCTGCGCCATATTATGGGCACCACCGGCCCGCACCTGGTCATTGTGCCAAAGTCGACTCTCGACAACTGGAAGCGCGAGTTTGCCAAGTGGACGCCCGAGGTCAACGTGCTGGTGCTGCAGGGCGCCAAGGAGGAGCGCAACAACCTGATCAACGAGCGCCTCGTCGACGAGAACTTTGACGTCTGTATCACCAGTTACGAAATGATTCTTCGCGAGAAGGCCCACCTCAGAAAGTTTGCTTGGGAGTACATCATCATCGACGAAGCCCACCGCATCAAGAACGAGGAGTCGTCGCTGGCCCAGGTGATTCGCCTCTTCAACTCTCGCAACCGGCTGCTAATCACGGGCACGCCGCTGCAGAACAACCTGCACGAGCTGTGGGCCCTGCTCAACTTTTTGCTGCCCGACGTGTTTGGCGACTCTGAGGCCTTTGACCAGTGGTTCTCGGGCCAGGGCCGCGACCAGGACACGGTCGTGCAGCAGCTGCACCGCGTGCTGCGGCCCTTTTTGCTGCGGCGTGTCAAGAGCGACGTGGAGAAGAGCCTGCTGCCGAAGAAGGAGGTCAACGTCTACATTGGCATGTCGGACATGCAGGTCAAGTGGTACCAGAAGATTCTGGAGAAGGACATTGACGCCGTCAACGGCGCCGGCGGCAAGCGCGAGTCCAAGACGCGCCTGCTCAACATTGTCATGCAGCTGCGCAAGTGCTGCAACCACCCGTACCTGTTTGAGGGCGCCGAGCCCGGCCCGCCGTACACGACCGACGAGCACCTGGTGTTCAATGCCGGCAAGATGGTCGTTCTCGACAAGCTGCTGAAGCGCATGCAGAAGCAGGGCAGCCGTGTGCTCATCTTCTCGCAGATGAGCCGTCAGCTGGACATTCTCGAGGACTACTGCGTCTTCCGCGACTTCCAGTACTGCCGCATTGACGGCAACACGGCGCACGAGGACCGCATTGCAGCGATTGACGAGTACAACAAGCCCGGCTCCGAAAAGTTTGTGTTTTTGCTGACGACGCGCGCCGGTGGTCTCGGCATCAACCTGACGACGGCCGACATTGTCGTGCTCTACGACAGCGACTGGAACCCGCAGGCTGATCTGCAGGCCATGGACCGCGCGCATCGTATCGGCCAGACCAAGCAGGTGTACGTGTACCGCTTCATCACAGACAATGCCATTGAGGAGAAGGTGCTGGAGCGCGCGGCCCAGAAGCTGCGGCTCGACCAGCTCGTCATCCAGCAGGGCCGGGCGCAGACTGCGGCCAAGGCTGCGGCCAACAAGGACGAGCTGCTGTCGATGATCCAGCACGGCGCCGAGAAGGTCTTTAACACCAAGGGCGGCGGCGCGGGCACGATGGGCGACAAGGGCATGGACATGACGGACGAGGACATTGACGCGATCCTGCAAAGCGGCGAGTCGCGGACCAAGGAGCTCAATGCGCGGTACGAGAAGCTGGGCATTGACGATCTGCAAAACTTCACGTCCGAGTCGGCGTACGACTGGAACGGTCAAAACTTTGCGGCCAAGAAGAAGGACGTCGGGCTTACGTGGATCAACCCGGCCAAGCGCGAGCGCAAGGAGCAGGTGTACTCCATCGACCAGTACTACCGCCAGGCCATGTACGGCCACGTGCAAGCGCAAAAGGAGGCCAAGCCAAGGCGCCGCGCGCGCCCAAGCAGATCCACGTCCAGGACTACCAGTTCTACCCCGAGGCCCTGCGCGACCTGCAGGACCGCGAGACGGCCTACTACCGCAAGGAGATTGGCTACAAGGTGCCGCTGGCGGACGGCGAGGAGGAGACGCTGTCCGAGCGCGAGGCCGAGCAGCAGATTGACCAGCAGGAGATTGACAATGCGACGGCGCTGACGGAGGCGGAGCAGGAGGAGAAGCAGCGGCTGTCGACCCAGGCTTTGGCGATTGGAACCGGCGTGACTACCAACAGTTTATCAACGGGTCGGCCAAGTACGGGCGCACCGACTACGAGAACATTGCGACGGAGGTGGACAGCAAGACGGGCGCCGAGGTTAAGCAGTACGCCAAGGTGTTTTGGCAGCGTACAAGGAGATTAGCGACTACCCGCGGGCGATCAAGGTGATTGAGGACGGCGAGGAGAAGCTGCGCAAGATTGAGCACCAGCGCAAGATGCTGCGCAAGAAGATGCAGCAGTACCGCGTGCCGCTGCAGCAGCTGCGCATCAACTACTCGGTGTCGACGACGAACAAGAAGGTGTACACGGAAGAAGAAGACCGGTTCCTGCTGGTGCAGCTGGACAAGCACGGCATCGACTCGGAGGGCATCTACGAAAAGATCCGCGACGAGATCCGCGACAGCCCGCTGTTCCGCTTCGACTGGTTCTTTCTGAGCCGCACGCCCAGCGAGCTGAGCCGGCGGTGCACGACGCTGCTGACGACGATTGTCAAGGAGTTTGACGACCTCAACACGGCCAAGACCAACGGCCACGGCGGCCATGCCAACGGCAAGCCCAAGCGCGAGCCCGAGGACGAGGAGAATGACGAGGACAGTGTTCTGGGCGCCCCGCCCAAGAAGAAGTCCAAGAACGGTGTCAAGGTGAGTTTGCCCGCGCGTATCTGCATGTCAGGTTACGTTGAGCGCCCTGCTAACGGACCAGAACAAACCGCTCGAGAATGTCAAGGCCAAGACTGGCAGCAGCAAGGCCAGCTCGGCGTCCCCCTCGCGAGCTTCGAGCGTCACCTCGTCCAGCGCCAAAAAGGGGACGCCACAGCGCAAGCAGGCCGCGGCTGCGGCCGCGGCCGCCGCCAGCGCCAGCGCCAGCGCCAAGAGCAAGTCCAGGGCCGGAAGCGGTAAATCCTAGGCCGGATCGCGGGCGTCAAAATTGTTGGTGTTTCTCGTCTAGAAAGGGAGTGCTCTGTTACAGTAGGGTCGGGGCCGGTGTTTGTTTTCTTTTCTTTGGCTTCTTGTGCTCTGCCTGCCGTACTGTGCTATCGTTTGTTATTTCATCCACAACTGCATTTCCATATACTACTATTCTTTCATTTCATTCTCGTCAACTCGTCCCTATATTGTCCACGAGGCAGTATCGTGGATCGACGTCGACACACAGTCCGATCCACATTCGCCGACCAGATGGTATGTCAGCCTGTCTGTTTGCTCTCCGTTCTCGAGCTAGGAACGACTACATGGCGCGGCCCGAGAGCGTGGCGTTTGCCATACCGCCCTGATCGTCAAAGGTCGCAGAGTCAACACACGGAAGAGTACAGCCGCGGCGGCACCTGTCTGTACTCGTACATAAAGAGCCTCCTCCTCTTCTCAGTGTGTCCTTGTCGGCGCTCCATGCGCCCATGTTCTTCTTTTTCTTTCGCTTTGCAACGGGCCATGCCGTTGCCATGTTCCCATTCGCTTTTCCACCTCACACGACCCTATCGCGCACCATGGCAACCGTCGAGAAAGGGCGTGCATTTCTGTCGCGGAATACGGTGCAAGTGAAACAGGCCAATGTCAACGTCTCGTCCATCAATTGCGATGCACTTTTCATCTCCACCCCGCCGACTGTCCGACCTCGTCTTTTCCCTGTCGTCTTTTCCCTGTCGTCTTTTCCCTTGTCGTCATTTCGTCTTTTTGTCTTTCTGTCTTTTGTGTGTTTTGCGGCGGTGGTCCCTGGTAGATCGGCAGGTCACCCATACCTACTTTGACTTTGTCTCGCACAAAAGAGTGCAACCCGATCGCGCATCTTGAAGATGGGATGCGCCAGAGGCCGGCGCGGCGACATGCCTTGGCTTCCACGGAACACTGAACACTGGAACATTGGATACTGGATACTGGATACTGGATACTGGATACTGGATACTGATACTGGATACTGGATACTGGATACTGATACTGGATACTGGATACTGGATACTGGATACTGGATACTGGATACTGATACTGGATACTGGATACTGGATACTGGATACTGGATACTGGATACTGGATACTGGATACTGGATACTGATACTGGATACTGGATACTGGATACTGGATACTGGATACTGGATACTAAATACTGATAGCTGGATACTGGATAGCTGGATACTAAATACTGGATACTGGATGCTGGATACTGGATACTGGAATGTCACCCTATGGGCACTAGCAAATGCTAACGCATTTAGAGTCTCGGTGGGTTGCGTATTTTGTGTCAAGGTTGTCGCCGATTGGCGCATACGACGTGAGATACGCTGTGGATTCGAGAAATAGGGGCGCTGGGTGTGACAAGTCAACAAACGACCGCTCCCGCCACAATACTTTTTTGTACTTGGTAAAGAGAGTGCCCTGTCGGTGTGTGATGCTGTCTGCCCGAAGCATGGCGAATACGCCCCCGGTCTTGTACTTCTCACCCCTTGCGCCTCGCTTCCACGTCATTTTCTCTCTCTTCCTGTCCCGGAAGCTTGGGCTTCTCCCCTGCAGTGGCAAGGCGATGATGACAGGGAACAGTCGTAACGGGAGCCGCCCCATTGTCCACGACAATGTCCCCACGGTCAAGCATTAGACACCGCGTTGGCCAGTCACAAGTTCGCGATGGTGTCGGGGTGGTGCAGTACAGCTGGTCCCGCCGAGCCAGGGTGAGGGAAATAACTGCAACGGCCCCTGAAAGATGCTCCATAATCTCCATAATACGGCGTACTACAAGTACTCGTAAGTATGGAGGATACAAAGTACATTGAAGTACATACAAAGTACGAGTAGGTAGAACTGGTGGGCCACGGCGTTTGATGAAGTCGAGTCGCGCCGGACGCTACTGCGAGGTTCGGTGCATTGGAGCTCCCCACAAGTCATAGCGTGGGACGCGCCTCATCTTTCCCACATCGAGTCACGGCAAAAGGGCCAAAGTCACAGGCGAGGAGAGCATCGCCATCTTGCCTATGCACCTCCTTACGTCGACATGCTCTCCCTGAACAGAGAGTCGGGTCGGACAAGGGCGCAAGGTGCACAGCGTACGAGGAACGGGGATATGGAGCGACGGGCGACCGTCAATGTCTTGCCCATCTGCGTCAGGAGACAAGTTTGTACGGAGTTTCCAGCAAAGGCCCGGGACGAAGGCTGTTTTACTCAGTGAGGCACGAGCCGTCCACCTGCCCAGCCTCCAGCCGTTTGTTCCGCTCCTTATTTCACTCTGTCCTTGGCTTATTGGAAATCCTGGTGATCATGGCGTTCCAAACGAAACGTCACAGGAGTAGTAGCAGCAATACATGTTGTGCTTGCAGCCTTTCAGAGGTGCTGCAGGCACACAGAACGCCGCGTCTTTTCATCGCCCAACGCGCTCTACTCGTACACACACAAGTGCCGTTCGGCAGCTAGTTCCGGGCTCTGCTGTAATACGTCCTTGTGTGGATGCGCGTTCGTTGCGGTGGCCACAGGGCTGGCAGGTTTTGTGGTCACTCTGCTCTACTGGACGCCGGCGTCCTCCTGTCCATTTGTTGACTATGAACGTCCGTGGGTCGCAGCCATCAACCTCTTCTTCCCGCCGGCTGCTTCTCGCCGGTCGTCTCCTCTTTTGCTCCTCTTTTCATCTCTGGCTTCCTCGTCTCTCCGTCCTTGCTCTCTTTTCTTCTTGTCATTCTTGTCATTCTTGTCATTCTTCTTCCCACTCTTCTTCCCCACGAATCATCTTCTTTTCGCAATCTACGAGTACACGTCTCACTCGCTTTCCATCATCGTCACTCGTTTCGACCAAGCTGCCGTCTCTCGCTCTCTTGTTCTCTGCGTCTGTTTGACCGTCCTTTTTACGCAATATACCCAGCTCTCCACCCTTTCTCTCTTGCCTTAGCAACACGACCCCTCAACTTCGCCAACATGCAGTTCCTCACGTTCGCCGCTCTCCTGGCCTCGGCCGTCGCCGTCTCGGCCACCACCACCTCGGCAGCCGCCTCTGCGACCACCACCGCCTGCGCTGCCCAGTACATTGTCGACGCCTGCCTGCAGACGGAGACCAATATGTTCAACTCATGCGGCGACAACGACTGGGACTGCAAGTGCAGCGCCTACGACGCCCTTGTGACGTGAGTCCTCCCGACCATGTATTGTCAATGACAATACGCTGTAAAACACAACACGAGACAGGAGAACAGGAGAACAGGACAGACAGCCCACTGACCACCCCCAGCTGCTACAACAACTGCCCCAACGACCAGGCCGTCATCACCGTCAGGGGCCAGCAGCAGGTCTTTTGCGGCTACGCCAGCCAGTACCCCTCGTCGACGCCCACCACCGCCGCCTCCGCCGCCGCCACGGCGACGGGCACCTCCAGCAGCACCGCCATCCAGACGACCGCCACCAGCTCGGCCGCCGCTCCGAGGCTTCGAGCAGCGCCTCACGCTCCTCCACCGGCTCGGCCGCCACCGCCACCGCCACCGCCACCAGCTCGGGTGCCGACCTGGCCTTCCAGTCGGGCAGCATGCTCTTTGCTGTTGCCGGCATGGTCGCTGCGCTGCTGTAAGTGGGACACACGGCAGAGCGGTCTCATGAAGAGGCGTCAAGAGACGCCCCTCGAAAAGCCAAAAGGAAACGACAACACCATGGCCCTCCCACTTCTTCGCCGAGATTCTTTGCAAAATCTTGGCCATTGTTTTACTATACTTTGTCCGCATATCGTTGACTCGTCTAGAGCCACTTGACTTTGAAGCACGATATAATCTCTAATTCGGGGGTCGCGGGATCAGCAAATTCATGGCATCTTTGTCATTCTCCGCAGTACGTGAGCACGCGAACAATGTGTTTGATGCTTATGATGCGATACAAATCTGCTCAGTACATGACTGTTTCTATTCACTCGTAGCCGAGGCGTCCATCGTTCCATGCAACTCATTCGATTTTGTGGTCCACACGTCCTGAGAGAAACAGGTCCGGGCTTGCTGGTTGTGACCACATGCTGAGCTATCAAAGCAATCTCACATCACAACTCGGCATCGCCCATAAACTCATGGCATCAAGGGTTTGAATCATATGTTCAAGTTCAAGTATGTACAGTTTGGTAGTAAAACATCTGCCCTGCAAGGGTAAAAATAAATCGCAGACAGAAACACCCTTCTCGTTGCTCATCAACGAGCTTCTCTCAACCTCTTCTCTCGGCCTTGGTCTCGGTAAACCACTGCCGTCTTCCAGGCGTTCGGCTTCGTCGAAAAGGTCAGGTATCCATGTCAAGGTATCCGTACACGACAGTCGAGAGGCTCTCTCCTCTCCAACAAAGGCATCAGAAGCTGCAGAAGAAAGAGTACAAAACGTCTGGGAGAAAACAGGAGACAGGGGAATGAAAAGCAGAAAAAGGAAAAGACGCACGATGCCCGCAAACCAGAGCCCACCGTCCCATGCGCCTGAAGACCCCATAACCGAGGGACAACCAGCCAATAAAGATAAATAAATGTAGAAAGAGTGAATCGCACAAACACCGCCGCCTTGCGTCGCCGCGAGCAAGACTAAAGAAGCAACCCGTTTGTGCATCACTCTAGTTGATTGTAGTGCAGCAGAGAGAGCAAAGGCGAATAGAAAGGATAGGAAAGGGTCATCAACACATGAAAGCCATATGTGCCGCAAGCAGAGCGCGGTATACAACAGAAAAGCAGGGTGGTATTAAAAACATAGCGTTGAAAGCAAAGAGGGGTACAAGAAAATGGAAAAAGTTGTGGAGTGTTGGGTGTTGAAAGGCAGAGGGCAGAGAGGCCGGAGGATGGTTGGTCGGTGAGGTGCAACGGCAGGCAAATTTAGAATCGTCCAAGAGGTCTAGTTGTGTCTGCCCTTTCTGGACCCCTTCACGGGGCTCACAAAGGTGACGTGCTTGGAGTCGTCCTTCTTGAGCTTGACGCTGCCACCACTGTGCCGGCGCAGAGATCGAGGCGTGCTGTGCACATGGTCTTCGTCCTCGTCGGTATTGATCTCCGGCACGTCAGAGACGGAGTCCATGTCGGTGTCCGACGTCTCGGAAGCAGAGCCGTCGTCCGAATCGTCGTACTCGCCATCGTCGCTCACCAGTGACGGTGCAACATTACTGGCTGAATGAACGGGCTAAGGCCGGTTTCCATGGCGTCGCCGACGACGCCGATGGACGCATAGTCAACAGCCTGCCGTTCGTACGGGATTTGAGCTGGAGGGATGCGCCTTTGCTGCTGCTGGGCCGCGAGGCCTCGGTGTTCTTCGATGAAGCCTTCGACTGCGTCGATCGCGTGGGGGCGCGCTTGACTGATGAATTCGGGTCGTTGGTGCTGGGCGTGTTCAGGTCCAAGTCGTCACCTTCATCGGCGGACCATACCGCGTCATCCAGGTCGGTGACCTCTCTCGCATCGTCCACCGACGCATCCAGGTTGCCTCCAAACTCCTTTGATTCCAAGAAACGAGAAAGGAACGGCGTCTTATCCGAACCAACAAACGAAGCAGTAGAAGCCTTGGCCTGCTTGTTCTTGGCCTGAATACCACGACCACGAGCAACAGGGCCGGTCTGGAAGCAGGCCCCGAGCACGCCTTGTACGACGAGTGGATGCGATCCAATACGGAGTTGGCCGTGTTGTTGTCAGCACGCGCCAATGCGTAGACCTGGCCGGGAGCCGCAGTGCCAGCAGGTGTGCTCGAAGCACCGGGGTTGACGGTAGTCACTAGAGCAGACGCGGGGACACTGGCAGAAGCCGAGGCGGCCGACGTGGAGATGCTCGCGGGAGCACCGCTCTTGGCAGCAGGCACAGCCTGTGTCGCGTTGCTCTTCGTTGCTGGTGCGGCCCCTGGAGGCGCAGCAGTATCGGCTTCGATGGGATGGCCGCAGTGAATGGCGGCCTCGTCGTGGCTCTTGTAGTCGCGCTTATGGGCAATACGGCAGTGGTTGATGAAGCCCTGTGTGCTGCTAAAGTTGTCGCGATGACAGTCGGTGCAGACCAGCTTCACAACTTTACCATCAGAGCGCTTCAGAATGCAAGGGCCGGCCTTGTCCTTGGGCTGGGGGTAGCCGCTAGACAGCGAGTGTAGTCTCTGGCCAGAATGGCCACGCGCGGCACGCGCCTTGCTGGCATCTGAGACGCTGTTCCTCGTAGACCGCGCGTCGGCGGTCGCGTTGCTCTTTGAGGACCGCGTCAGCAGGGAGACGCCAGGCCAGTTGGGCAGCGGAACCGTCAAAGGCAGGGTCGGGGATGAGCCACTTGGCGTAATGACGCGCATACGGGCCGTCAACGACGCCAAACGGCGCCGACCACTTCGGAACAGCAGCACCCGGCCGGGGACGCACAGCGGTACCACGACCACTGGCGATATCCAGCATCTGCTGGGGTGTTGGGCAGGCCGTCGGGTAGGGGATGAGGTGGCATCTGCGCAACTGCTCCATGGCAACCTGACATTTGGCCATTTCCTGTTCGATCAGGCGCAGCTCATTGTGCTTGATCAGAACCTCGTGTGAAAACTGGAACTGTACGACATCTTGCACCGCCTCCATGATTGCGACATCCTGCGCGGAAGGCGACACAGACAAGGGGGGCGAGGGAGTGAGGCAAGCCTGTCATCAGCGACTGTGCCTTTTGAGGCACCATACGTAGCCTGTGGCCAGGCGGCCTCGCTACAGCCGGTCTTTATGCGCTTCGCCGAAGGGCACTGCACCTGCTGGCCGGCCGGGGGTCAAACTCCATGGACGGAGAGGGCGGCAATACGGACTCGGAATCCGATGTGCGCTTGCGTTTTGTCTGCGGCGCCGGCCGCCCCGGCGCGCCAGCAGCGGTAGCTGCAGGCATCTCAGGATCGTCATACGCGTTGAATACGGTACCGAAATAGTCGTCCGATGGTGGTGAAGCCGCAGCGGTTGTGCTGTCGCATCCCTTGGTTCAGAAGACCAAAAACGAAACATCACCGAAAGTTTAGGGAAGAGCGCGCCGCGCGTGAAAGGAGTGTCGGTCGCCGGCGAGGGTGGGGGATTAAAAGATATAAAGGAAAAAGGCCGAAAGAGAAGGAAGAAGAGAAGGAAGAAGAGAAAGAACCCGTCCGGTAAGAGTGTCGAGAGTAGTGCGGACGTCTGGGTTGTGTTTGAGGCGAAAGGGGACTTTCAGGACTGGCGACGGTGGTCGACTTGAGTGGCTCAGCTGAATCGCAAGGCAGCCGCGTGGTGAGACAGGAACGCCACGGAAAGGGGGAGGTAGGAGGTGCGAAAGGGAATCAAGTAAAGTGGGCCGGGATCGGTGCTGAGAGTGTGTGATTGGGCAGCGATTGGCAGAGGTAGAGCTGACGTAATGAGTCGGAGGGACAAAGTGAGCCCTTCCGTATCTGTACTTCGTAGACTGGAGCCTGGTTCGTGGCGGGAGTGGGAGTACTGGGGTGAGTAGTTTGGTGTGAGTGGGAGCGGGTCCCTTTGGACTTTGGCTGAGCTGCAATCTTGGTCGCAACGTTGGCAAAAGGGCGACTTGCTGGAGGGCAAGCAGCAGGAATAGGGGAGCCGTAGGCGGAGCGGCGGGAGGGCGCTGAGTCCTGCGTCGTGCGTAATGCTGCTCTCTGCTCTGCTGGGGGTGGGTGATGTGGCCGCTTCAGACCCAACGAAAACTGGGCACCAGCACAGCACGGCCAGGAATGCGCGGAAAGGTGCAACACTGGCAAAACCGGGCAAAAGTGCAAACAAAGACAAGGAGCAACTGAGCGCCGCAAAAGGGGCGGAGATCGTGAGGCGACAAGAGGTGCACCCAGAGGGCAAAGTGTGGGTGAAAGGAGCGAACGAGTGAGAGGGAAAGGCAGGTAAATGAGAAATGCGACGAGAAAGCGATCGCAACAGGCCAAAGCAAGATTTGGCTGGTGAAGCAGAGAGACGAGAAGAGAAGCGCGAGCACTAGCGAAAGCCTCTGCGCAGAGAAGAGTGTCAGGGAAGGACAAGAAGTATCGTGCAAAAGTGCGCAAAGAGGGTTTGCTGCTCTTGTCGAGAAACGTGTTGTTGTTTGTGTTGTCGCGGAAGACAATCTGCGACGTCTGGAGATGGCGAGAGAAGAGAGAAAATGAAAAGGAACAGGAGCTGAGAGCGAATGTGAGATAAAGGAGAACGAGCGTTGTATGGGGAGTGTGGGTGCTGGGCTGTGGTGTTTTGTTGTGGTTCCAGCGGGAGGCAGAGAGAGCGAGACGGGCGAAACGGGAGATGGGCGAGATGGGCTACGAAAAGGCAGGGAGGAAGCAAGGAAATGGGCAGAGTACTGAGTAGGGAAGCGCAGCTGGGCGATTGTTTGCTGGGCAGAGGCCTGGCCGGGAGAGAATGCGACGCCAGGCAGAAGCTGGAGAGATAGGAGACTCAGGTTGCGATTGCGACCACTGCCGTGCTCCGTCACAGGTCGGTTTCTCGGCTTCGACTTCGACTTCAGTGTCTGGGGCGTCTGCCTCACAGGAAGAGCAGGCCACGCTCACGTCCCGTTCTGGGTGTTCTGGGTGAGGAGGCAAAGAGGCACGAGCGGGCTCAGCGAAGGCGACGGAAGACAGGCGATGTGGACTTTGAACAGGGTGTGTGGAGACCAACGCCAGACCGGACGGGGCAAGAAAGGACGAGAAAGGACGATTCGCGGCCACAGCGACGGCAGAGCCACAGACGAGTACTCCGTCGTAATACAGCGCAGAACGCAAGGGGGCGGGAATGGGAGGACTTGGAGGCGTGCGTCTAGCCAAGATCAGTTGGCACCTTGCAGCGCCGGAACAGCGCTAGGGGAAGCTCTATTGGTGTGGGTCAGCTTGGCCGCGGGCGAGATACGAAGTACGAGAGACGAGGACGAGATGAAGGCCAGAGGGCTCTCGTTTGTCTTACCACGCCTGCAAGTTGGGATCACAAGCGATGCTCACAAGGGAGTGCGTGGTTCGAGGTTATGTTGCAAGCCGCACGTCGTACGTCGTACGCATATCCAGCCCTTCTCAAAGCTGCCGAGGCTGTAATGTACGAGTACATCGTATTATGCTACTCCAACATGGCAAGACGCAAGGCCGCCGGGAATGACAGCATCCACTGCGTTGATATTTAAAGATTTGAAGATGGATCGGCAGGCCTCTGTCATGTGCGTGTAGCGATACATGGTATCTCACAGTATTTGGTGCAAAGTACACAAACAATCTGTACCCGGTACATCGTCGCCCGAGGCGCTGAGTAGCCCGCCGGCGTAGCGCACTGCTAGCGCCCAGTGCTCTCCTTCAGCACACTCTGCGCTAACCGACGACGCAATTCCGCCCAGATGGAACCATCGACGTATGCAGGGCCGTACTTTGTACGCTCGTGAGAACGTGTCCAGTACTCGTATTGCGAATGCTGTGCGCCAAAGACAGAATGCCATCGCTGTTGTTTTCCCTCGCTGTTATGGGGTCATTGTTTGTTTGTGCCGTTGCGACCGCTCGCGTTATCGTGGCATGCCTTGCCATCGACTTTATGTTGGCTCTCTTCCTATTTGTTCGCTGTACGAAGGATTATTTTTGTTCGTGTTTGCTCGTCTGCTCGTCTGCTCGTCTGCTCCGACTGCTCTTTGATTACTGCGATTTCACAGGATGCTCGTGGCTGCCATTGCAGCCCTTCGCCCCCGTTTCAGCCTGGGCTGGCTGGGGTGCGTTGCTCACAGGGTACGATGCAAGATACATGTACAAAGTACTTCGTACAGGAAGAGGCCCTACGATTACTTCGTATTTGCCCTCATCTTACGGGCAAGCACTGCAGGTTCCCGTCATCTCGCTATCTGCCGACCCCTGCTCAATAGCTGCACGCCTGGGTCCGAGGGCCACCCATCTGCTGTCTGTGTTTGTGCAGTTTGGTTCCTGGCTTTGACCCTTTCCTTCCTTGCATGCACTGATTGCAGCCATGTCTAAAAGTAGGCTTGTCGACGGAAATGGAGTGCATGTGCATCGTTTCTACTTTGTACTTTATGTCGTACAGCAAACGACATACTCGTCAACAAATGGGCGACCTCGACAAACGCAGAAACGCATCTGCCTGACGCACGTGCCAGCTTGCTCAATCTCGAGCTATCCACTCTTTCCACACTGCAAGCTCCACGCCCTCCGGCCTCAGCACCAGAAGTTAGCGTGAGGAGTCTTCGTGATGATGACGCTGACCAGCAGTAGCATAATACTCCGTACGAAATGCTCGTAACATACGTCGTAGACTGCGTATGCCACGGACTTTGGCCGGGAGAGGCGAGGCGAGGGCCCGCCTCATGGCAAACAGCCCGGGCTCGCTGTGATGCCGCCGTACCGTCGGCTCGGAGAGACTTTCGCATCCTCCGGCCCTCCCAGCTGACCCTTTTTCGAAACCCTCGACGTTGATAGCTGCTGTAGCTTGGCAAGGTCGTCGAATATAAGGCGAGTCCAAGGCCAAATCAACCCACGGGAAAAAGCGCAATATTCTGCGTCCACGCCGCGATTTTGTTTGCTTCTCGAGGCCAAGACGGCCAGGTTACGCTCCGTTGCGCCGGAAGGAGTGCATGCACGGTGTTGGTCTAGGGCTAGGGGCGTGCATATCCTTTGCCATCCCCAAAAACAAGAGATCAAAGAGTCAAAGGGACAGAGTGCCAAAAAGCCAAAGAAGCTACATGTACACGTTGTGGATTAAGTCTCGTCAAATGTGCAGCCGATTGCCTTGAAATACGCACGGGCCACCTTTGGATGCAGGAGAACAAAGCTCCAGAACACAAATTGGGCCCGGTGCCTGTGATTGGCTGCAGCTAATTCCAGCACGGCAGGCACCGTATTGTGGGGGAAGGCTCAGCGCAGATTCCAAGATTTTTCTCGTGGACCTCATGACGTGACGACAACATAGCATAAATCAGGAAGAACAACGAACGACGGCGCATCCTCCAACACCGAGCGCTATCGAGCAAGTCAAGCTACCGGCAAGCTCGACTTGGTAGAGACGAGGCTGGCCCTACCGTCACGGGCACGGCATTGAGGCTCAACCTTGCGATCTCGAAGCCGCACGACGAGACCTCTCACAATTCACAAACATATTCAATCTCGCTCTCGGCCGCTAATCGCCTTGCTCTGTCGGCTGCTGTAACGTAGCTTTGTATACAGTACATCTGACGATGGGGCCGAACAAAAGACACGCGGCATCTGCACCATCAGGGCAGCAGCAGAACCGAAAGAAGCAAAAAACGACACCTTCCACCGTCTTGAGCACACCCAAGACGGTAAAATCGGGGCCAAAGACGATCCCGGTGACGCCAGGTGCCGCTGTGGACGCATCTTCGAAGCGCAGACAACAAAATGGCCCTGCCAAAGAGGCCCAGGCTGAGAAGCGGCAAACGACAACGCAGGCAGCGCAGGCAGCATCAACTGAGCAGCCTTGGAAACAGGCATCACATAAACGGCCGGAGCAGCCCAACACACTCCCCTCGAACCCCATGCGACCATCCTGCGCGAGCTAGAATCCAAATACGACGTACACACTCTGTCTGTCATCTCGTCGACCAAGATGGAGAAGCGAATCCAAGCCGTCCTCAACCACCTTGCGGGCAAGACGACGGCCACGACCGCACCTGCCACACAAGACGGACAGACGGCACCATCACCATCGTCATCGTCATCGCGGCCTGGCATTGTACTGCTACACAGTCGGGTGCCTGACGCCAACAAGCTCATCTCCATCACCGAGATTGTCAAGCAGCGCATGCGAGAAGGCTACTTTTCCCAAGGTGCAGCTGGCACAGATCAGCCGGAGGTGGCCAAGAAGAAGGGAAGAAGGGCGCGAGGCCGTCACAAACCTCGTGGTATCAATACAACCGGATATACGATGTTGTATCGGAGAGCGCCGGGGACGATGCGGGTGACGACGACTTTGCACCCATGGTACATGGGCTCACAGAGGCCATGGCGGACAACCAGGCCACGCAGGGCGGACCAGCACCACGACCTATATGAGCGTGGTCCTGTCACGAACGCCCCTCGTCGAGCTGCAGAAGAACACCGAGATATCTGCTCAGGCCAGTGCCGATCCGCTCGAGGTCGAGTTTGAGCAGTGGATGGCCAGGGCGTGAAGCGAATCGGGCAACAGCTGCATATCGCACATGGGGAGGAATAACGCTCATAGACAGGACACGCACTGTCTTGGGCGAACGAGCGTGGCATTGGCTTTTTGATATGTATATTAGGAGCTCGCCTAATCCCATTATGATACCCAGGTACAATCACGAAACATTTGACAGTTTTAAACATAGTCAACATTTAAGTATGGTGTGTGAGTGTGAGTGTTACTTTTTTCTCCAAAATAAAAGAAAAAATATGTAGGTATAAATGAATGCAATGTTTTAAAAAAATCAATACTGACAATACAACATTTATCTCAAAATCACGACTCGTGTAATTCCCGTCGTGAATAGTCCCATTGTGAATTGTCCCTTTCTACACAAACAGAGAGCGCAACAAGACACGAAGCATATGCGGGCCAGAGTTGCTCTTGTACAAATACAATAAAATGTCAAGTTTGCCAATCGCAGTCAACCCCAGCTACAATACAGGGTTGTGAGAATTGTCTATCGTCCCTAGTAACTCGTTACTCAAGTAAATCCAATCCGAAATAACCAAAAGTAAATGCTATATGTGCAATGCCGTCTCGAGCCTCCACCCACTCCCGTCGTTCCCATGTGATCACCACCGCTCAGTTCTTGCAGACACCGTGCACTTGTCGAATGCCATCATCCCCTGGTTGCCCAAGGCTGGCGGGCGGTTTCTGAACAGCGCTCACCGAGTTGGAGGGTTGTGCTGTCCGGTCCTTTCGCGTCCAGACCCTATAGCTGCCGCGCCCGCGCCCGAAGCCGAGCGCAGCCGGCCCCGTGTCCGTCGATGGAGCGAAGGGAGAGAGAACAGCAGCAACGTTTCCTCACCAACCTCCCATCAAGTGCTCGTCGCCAAAGACCCACTCTAAAGGCTGCCGCCGGTCGAGGAGTAGACGATGCGCAGGACAAAGTTGACCACAATGGCCAGCACCAGGATAATGGCCAGGAACGTGGGACCGAAGCGGTCGTCGAAGCCGGCCTGGCCGCGCTGCCGTATCGACTTGGCACGCCAGTGGTAGGTGAATAGGGCATACAGCATGGTCACGAGGGCGACGCCGGTGAACAAGAAGGCGGAGATGAACGCCGGCGGTCACCAAAGTTGAGCATGCCAATGGCGAGGGCGCCGAGGATGACGGTAAAGTTCATCCATGACAAGAATGTGCGCTCGTTGGCGAAGAAGACCTTGGGCTCGACGCGCGTCGGGAGAGCGATGCGCTTGCCTGCAGAGAGGGAGCGAGGGAGTGAGCAAGGACATTCTGTCAAGACAATGCGGAGACCGGACAAACGCAATCGCTCGTTGGCAGCTTACCTGGGGCAGTCTGGAGCAGAGGCTGGCTGGACATTGTGGCGGTTTTGGGGTTACGAGAGGCGGCGCTGAAGACGAATGTCCAAGAGTCCGAGAAAGAGACGTCGACGATGGAAGAGTGCGAGAGACAACGGGGGAAGCCAAGTCAGAAAGGTCGACGGTGGCAAAGCGAGGGCGAGAAACGGAATTGGGCGTGATGAAGAGGGACGAGGATGGGGTGACGATCGTTTCCGGAAGCAAAAAAGACTGGGCAGTTCAGGCCGGCTTATCGCGGTCCGATACCAGTTTGAGGCGTTAACGTGTTTGTTCGTAGAGGCTTGGATGAGAGACCGTGACGAGAAGAGAGGCCACGAAGAGATCACGAAGCATGAAAGATGGATGGAAAGGGACGAGGACGAGAAAGAGGGCGAGGGAATTCGGTACTGGCCAGCTAGTTTCAATGGAAGAATCGACGATGCGAGAAAAATCGACGTAGCTTGCACCGTGGGCCGAAGCTGCTGTAAAAGACCACCAAAAAAAGTCCAGGCGCGAGCTGTGGATGCACGGCGGGAGCTTGCAGGAGGCTTTTTTGGGGGGGCCCGACCCAATGGGGTGCACGTGGGCCATTTGATTGGTCAAGGCTCGCTGCGTCCGGATTCAGTTGTCACGTGTATGTCTTTCAAGCTTTTCGCTGCCTTTGCCATCCGCATTAAGCCAAGCGGCCAATCAGCGCGTGGGCGAAACCACTGCACCTGATGGGTCCCTTTGTCCCATGTCAACTCTCAGGCTCAGGGCGACGGTCGTGACGGGAGAACGGTGCGCGCTCGATGCCGGAGCAGCAGGCACAATTTGATCCGAAACACCGCGAACGGCAGCCGGCTATCCCCTGTGCCTTTGCTCTTTGACAACGTTGTCATCCCACGGGTTTCCTGCGTTTGTAGGTCAGATTGTCGGGAACGATCCCACTGCTGACAGCCTCGCCCTTCCACCCAACTGTGTCGCTGCGCCCCCAAGACGCGGTAGGACCAGCGCCAGCCTTGCCCCTCCCAGTTACCTGCCTACTGAGTACGAAGTGCTCGTACATACCAATCCCGCTTCTTCACCGCCTTTGGACAGAACAATCGCGCCCTGGCAATCCTTGCTGACCACGTCTTGTTGAGTAGTAACACTCCCTGTTTATTTACAAAGGACTCTGCACCACCAAACAAGACGGCATTTTACTCGACCCGACTTCCAAGCACCGTGTTTTCCGACCCAAATCGCCTCTTCACGATCCCCAACCGCAAATATGGCCGACGCCCCGTCAAACGCGGTAGGTTGTTTTGGACACGCGTTCCGGCGCTGTCACGAAAGCGCCGTGCCACCCCTCTAGCTGTTTGCGCTTGAACTCGGCGGCTGCCTCGCCCGCGTCCCTGTTGTTCAGGACCCTGCCGCCATTGTCACGTCCTCTGCTAACGCGTCCCTCTGTATCTCTTTAGCCCATCAAGCCTACGCGCCTTAAGCAGATCGCTGAGGATGTGAGTTGTCCTCCGTGTCCTTTGTCCTCCCCGCCTCATCGAACCGGGCTTTGGATCACACCAAGCCCGGGCGTGCTGTCGGCAGCATAGCGATACGCAAGCCGTGCAACGGCCACCAGCGATGCTCACAATGCTAACCCGACCCCCACAACAGGCTTGCCAAAGCGCCATCGGCTCTGCCGAGTTCTACGAGCACGAGAAGACAGAGGGCTGGAACACGACCATCATTGTACGTTGGCCCCCCCCACCGATTGCGCCGTGCACGCGAGCAGCGTCCAAGCTAACCAACGCCCCTCTACCTGCGGCAGAACTCCATCCTCAAGGCGCTGATCAACGAGTCGGCCACCACCGCCGGCGGTGCCCCGACCTACAAGTTTGCCGTCAACAGCACCATTGTGCAGCACCTCGTCCCGACATCCCAGCTTAACAAGTCGCGGGAACCGACACTGCCGCTGGCGCCGACGATGCCTCGACGGATGCTGGCAGCAAGCCTGCCGCCACGGGCACCGACGGCAAGCCGCACGTCGGCCGTCGCGGCATGCACAGCGCCCAGGCTGCGTATTGGAACGAGAAGACGGACGGCATGTGGACGTACAAGTTTGACGGCGGCGAGGGCAAGGGCTTTGATATTATTGTCATGGTCCTGTGGATCGCCTACGACTCGGGCAACCGGGCGTAAAGAAGGACGCTACGAAAAAGGCGGAGGCCAAGTGACACGGGGGCGAGAGGTGCTGGAGGGGGAGACGATTCATCTTACCGTTCCAGTCTCAACGGCGGGCCATTTTCTGGCAGGATATGCATCTATCTCGTTTCTGATTACCGTGTTGAATACAGAGTACGCATCCAGCTCCTCGAAGACCATTGCCATGGCCGCTGAGTTCAATTGGCGACATTGGTGGCATTCGACTCGCGATTTCTGATGTGAGCTCGACACGTGATATCCAATATGAGAGCATGATGCTCAACCTGCTCCGCCTGGGACGTTTCGTTACATTTTGTTGGCACACGCTGCTTCTTGTTACCTCCTCGGCTGACGTTGCGTGACCCTGGCGAGCGCTTATGCAAGATGATCAAGCCCGTGCCGATCTCCGACTCGACATCGCCGACCTGAGGGTCCATGTGTTTCTCTTACTTCGTAGAGGGCGGTGTGTGACGAAGCCGATGATGATGAATACGCATGCCGATTTGGGCTCGGATGTGTCACCTGATCAACGCCTCGTGGGGCCTGTATCAAGCCACTGTTCCCCTTGTTTACATCATAGGTGGAGGGGGCAGACGATCGTTTTGATGATGGTGGGGATCTCGAAGATGAAAAGCCTCATTGATGCGGCGAGTGGATCTTTATCTTGACCCAATCGGATCCAAGGTCTGATGACTGCATACCGGCCTGCTGGCCCTCTCGTATGTACATGTACTCGTGCTCGCTCCATACTTTGCTGCTCTCTTCTCAACGAAAGATTATGGCTCTGATCGCCCAAGATAGAGAGACATAAGTGGTCAACCGTGTTAATATTACAGCTACGAAGTACGCCCAAATACCACGAGCAAAGGCAAGATCGTTGTCAGCTCTCGCTTGACTTGTTGAGAGGTACAGTTTGGCAAAGCGGCACGATCCCTGGTCTGGACATTGCCCGCGTCTGCCCAGCGGCAAAGCCGGGATGAAGTCGTATTTCTCGCTCTGCACCGATGGTTGCCCAATACTCGTACTCACAACGGAGTACGAGATATGAACAGCTGTTCCGTACTCAGTCGACACTACAAAGTACGATGCAAGGTGCACTCAAAAAATGGGTACAGCTTCCCTGTTTAGCTGTCAAATCAATGGGTCGTCTAAAACCGGGAAACAGGCTTCGTAGTGACGAAAAAGAAGGGGAACGAAAGAACAAAGTGGAGTCGCCTATGACGGCACCGGTGGCAGACGCCCAGTTCAGGCCACACAACGCCACCAAAGCCACCAAGTATCTGCAAAGGCCAAAAGGGATGTGCAACCCTATCGGATGGAAGGAGATGGAAGAAATGGAGAGGACGATGCTAAAATGTCCTGTCATGGACGTCCAGCCCTCGACGAAGTAGATAGGAGTCTCGCTTGCTGAAAGGTTATTTCGGGCGACGATAAAGAACAATGAAAGGCACTCGTAGGGGCGAAAAGGGCCACGAAAAGGGACTTTGGGAGGCGATTACGCACTCGCCCACACCGGCGGCCACTGCTCTAGCCCTAGCGGGAAGTGGTCCGTAGGCGGCACATGGCGTGAAAGGCGTTTACGCCGTAACTACGACGTACTTTCGTACACAACGAGACACAATCCACAGTCCAGTCAGTGGGCGAAAAGACCCTGTTTCCAACGTTCTCTCGGCGCTTGTTAGCCTGGCGAACATCCGTCACCCAGGCTCCAGGATGAACAGGTGCGCAAGAGCGGTCCTCTTGACATGTCCGAGGCTTGGATGAGCACTGTCGGTCTGTCAGTCTTGCCTGTAGACAGGGGAGGGGGGAAGAGTGGGCAACAAGAGCGACGGCGCAAGCCGTTGCTGTACAAAGTAACTGGTTAAAAGGGAAACCGTTTTTTAGCAAATAAAGAAACGACCAGCGCATCAATCATCTTCCTTGCATTGCGCTCTCTTTGTTGATCGGACGTGGCCGCATAACGAGCTGTCCTGCTTCCGACCCCGTTCTGCAGAGAGTGCGCTCTCTCCAACCTCAAAACCGTCTCCCGCTCCCGCCTCAGCTTTTGACGCCCTCAGTCCCTGGCACCACTCGATCCTGTACATCGTACATCGTACCGCACGCGACAAACCAAAAAGCAGCCACGAGGCGTTCCGGTCGACATCCAACACACTGCAGTCTTATCTCCAGACGCCCATTCTTTCTCGTTCCTCCCCGGCTGTGTTTCGTTGAAACGAGACCGCGGCCCCAGACAACCGACCATCGTGCACTCCAACGTGCGGCAGTGCTCCAGTACTCGAACACCACTGGTCCGGTTGATCTGGCACTTGATCATACGACCACCTTTGCGCATCCTTTGCATTGCTGCCGCGCGAGCCAACAGACGAACAACACCCCGACGCAACCGCGCCCGCCCGATCGATCTGCCCAGAGTCGTCGACTTGCTGGCCGTCGTGCGGTCCATCTTCTCAGTCGGTTCCCCTTTGCTTCGCCACCGTCGCACCGTGCTGCCTCAACACGCAACACTGGGCCAACCTCGGCGCTCTTCCTCGCTCGTGTTGGGGTCGCGCCGTGCCGATCGCCCTGTCCTACCTAGAGGTCCTGACGCTACAACGACATCACCCTCTTTGCCGTGCCGCCTGATGAGCTTGCTAGTGAAGAAGGGTATCGGATTTGCTCTGCCTCCCTCGCCTCTGGATCGCACGTCGTACCTGGGCACACCACCGCTCGTCAGCATTGGACCTGGGGCGCACTGCATAACGTAAACAGTGCCCGCCCCGTTCGTTCCATTCGTCGGGCTCGATACGATCGAGACTGTTCGTCCCTCGTCTACCCCACCCCGCTCTGCAACCTTGTTCTTGCTCTCCGCAGCCGTGACGGGCATATAGTTGCGACCAGACGCAGCCGGCGATCCTCTTGCATCTTTTGCCATCTGTCAGCTATAGGACAAGATACGGCAGTCGAGACCTATTTACCATAGCCACTCGACACATCTACTCGGCGACGACGATGATTGACGGCTTCTACAACGCGCAGGGTAGCCACACTTCGCTCGTACGTGGCGTGGACCCAAAGTTGTTCCACCGCGACGAGCATTCGGCTGGTGGCAGACACGGCCGTGTGCCTTTCCGGCCGCCACGGCGCGCGCAGTCCACCATCGACTATGTCTACCCCTCGCCGCCGCCGCTGCTGCGGGGCGAGTCGAGGACGGTGCTCATTCACCAGAGTAGCCCAAGCAGCGTGTCACAGGTAGCCCCCGCGACGGCAGCCGAAGCTGCACCAGGCGGCGATGCTGGCAAAACGCTTGCCTACCATGGGCGTCCGCCAACCATTCATGAAGAGACGGCGAGTGGTGTCCCATCACCGGCTGCTCTCCCTTGCGTGCCCACGCCCGAGTCAAAGGAGAGTGGCAGGCAGACACGGCCGAAGCTGGGCCCACCCCGGCGGTCGTACTCGGTTATGGACTACGAGCCGGCGCCACACCACCACCGTCTGTCGGAGAACCTCGGCCTTCTCGACTTGCCGGCCGAGCTGCACTTTGCCATCTTTGACTTTTTGGACCCGATCGACAGCACCTGCCTGGGACTGACAAACCACCACTTTTACGACATCCACCGCCGTATGCACGGCACCGTGCCATTGTCAGTACGGCGATCGGGCCCCAACGACATGGAGTGGGTGTGGCATCTGGCGGGCCGGATGGTGCACGGCAAGCACTCGGATGCGGCCACGCTGGAGGCCACGACAAACGCACTGGCCATGCTGCGCGTACGGGGCCAGGCCTTGTGTCGCAAGTGCGGCGTCTCGCGCTGCGAGCTACACAAGCACATTCAGGGCTGGATGGGTCCCGGCTACGAGTACTGCACGGTCCGCGAGAAGTTCGGGCCGGCGGCGCCCGAGGGCGCAAAGGAGTTTTGCTACCTGAGCAATCCCAAGGATCCGCACCGATGCGGCCGGCACCGTGTCAACAAGTCGCGGCCGACGACCCCGACGTCGTGAATGGGTTGACACGCTCACTCCTCTCCCAGTATACTGTTGACTTTGGAACGATTTTTCCTTATGGAGGAGATGTGTTGAACAGAGGCTCGAGGACAAACGCGGAGAACGCGGGCAACAAGGGCAGGATTCCAGCGAGGCGTTTGTTATTATGTTGATTTTGCTTTTGAACATCTCCCTTGAGAGAGAGGTTGTTACGACGCCCGGCTATGACAGCTGGCTTGTAGGACTAAGAGGGCTACGATTGGGTCTAGCAAAACGTGGACCATGACGCATCCAGATGAAAGTAATGAGGACTGAAGGCTGTCTGAACAGGTTTGCTGCAATGATCAGTTGTTTTTGGTGCAAGATAAGCATGGTGACTGTACAAAGTAGACCTTGTCTTCCCGCCTCAACGTCAAAAGGCTTGGCAGAGCTAGTTGGCTAACAGGAGATCAAAGGCCACGGAGTAGGAGTGTGGTCTTTGATCATTCTGGAGTCTAGTGCAATCGTGCATGAGGGCTGCATGAGTTGAGAATGCTGGACCTTTGGGCAGCAGTGCTGTGAGATACCAAAGAGGCCTCTCGTTTGCTGGTGAGCCTCTGTGACGATGACGCCACTTGCAGCTATTTCAGGTGGACCGAAAGTCGCGACCGCACAATGTGACGTACTTTGTAAATCGCCCTGCGCGTCGCACCTTCCATTTCATCTTGAGATGGAGTCTTGGCTCTCTCCTTTTCTGTCCACCTAGTGCTCCATACCTGTCTTGCTCCTTCCCATTTTCCCTGTCCACAACTTCCGTCCCGCGTTGCCGTTGTTTCTCTCCCTTTAGGGTCAAAAAATAGGGGCTTTCTTGGGCCGTTCCTTCCTGTACAAAGTCAGGCAACGCAGCTGTTAGCGTTTGTTTCGCCCACGCAGGAAAGGGCGACTGCCTGGACGTCCTGCCGCATCGACTGTCTGCCAGCTTCTCGCATTTTCGTCTTTTCCGTCTTTCCGTCTCCCCGTCTCTTCGTCCTTTTCGTTTACAACTCTTGTTTCTCCCTCTCTTCTCCTATTCCTGTGTCTTCCTCTTCACATCCTGCTTCCGTCTCGATCGACCCAATCGACTCCTACGATATCTGGCCTCATCTCGTCCGCGCCTCTCCTTTAGCCACGTTCTTATCCTGCTTGGCTCTCGTGGAACCGTCCACCAATTGCAGCCACACCACCAAATCACGCCCAAGGCCGCCGTCAAAACGCACTCTGGTGCTGCAAAGCTGCCGCTGCAAAGCTGCCGCTGTCGTCATTCAATTGACTTGATAGCTCGATTGGCCCAGCCGTCTTTTCGCAGCGTGTTTTCCGACACAGTCTCTGGAAAATACCGCCATCAAAGCCACCTCCCTTTCTCCCTTTTTTCTCTTGCCGCGAGCTTTCTATTTCTTGACGAGCAACCTTTTCTTCCTTTGCGGTTTTCGATCGGCTGCATCAAACTTCTATTGACGACCACCTTTGAGAACGATTGCCTCCAATTCAACTGATTGACTTCCGCGACGTCCCCTATACTACACGCAAACCCACACACAATGGCTTCTTCACCAAGCTCGACAGCCGGCGGTGTCAACGGCAAACGCAAGCGCACTGGCGAAGCCGCTGTCGACAACCGCGAAGAGACTGTCAATGACAGCATTGAGTCCTCAGAGCAGGACAACGAGGCCGCCGACGCGTCCCCGTCCCGCCGCCAGAGCCAGCGCAAACAGCAGCTGCCCCAGCAAGCGGCAGCGCCCGAATGTCGAAGCCGAAGGCCGCCGTGCCAGTGACGCCACGAGCGACGACGACGATGAGGACGAGACTCCCTCTGACGAGGCCATGGCGCCGCCGCCGATTGGTGCCCTCACCCATCCCACGGCTACCGCACAAACTCGCCGCCCACGGGCCGGCCGGTCCGAGTCTACGCCGATGGTGTTTTTGACCTGTTCCATCTTGGGTATGTCTTGTCCTTCTTTGATACCAACATGACCGCAACCAGACAGCCTCTAACCCAAACAGACACATGCGCCAGCTCGAGCAGGCCAAGAAGGCGTTCCCCGATGTGCATCTGATTGTGGGTGTTACGGGCGACGAAGAGACCCACAAGCGCAAGGGCCTGACCGTGCTGTCCGGCAAGGAGCGCGCCGAGACGGTCCGCCACTGCAAGTGGGTCGACGAGGTCATTGAGAGCTGCCCGTGGATTGTCACGCCCGCTTTCCTTGAGGAGCACCAGATTGACTATGTCGCACACGACGACATCCCCTACGGCGCCGACGAGGGCGACGACATTTACCAGCCGATAAAGGCCGCTGGCAAGTTCTTGGTGACCCAGCGCACCGAGGGCGTCAGCACCACCGGCATCATCACCAAGATTGTTCGCGACTACGAAAAGTACATTTCCCGCCAGCTCAAGCGCGGCACCTCCCGCCAGGAGCTCAATGTCAGCTGGCTGAAGAAGAACGAGCTCGAGCTCAAGCGCCACGTCCAAGACCTCCGTGACAATATCCGTGTCAACTGGACCACGACCGGCCAGGAGCTCAGCAAGGAGCTGCGCCAGTTTTGGCCCGCCAGCCGGCCCCAGAGCCCCGCCCCGCGGCCCTCACTGCACCTCGGCTCGCCCGCGGGCCAGTCCTACCTGACCGCCAACGACATGCCCCTGCCGACCAGCCCGACCTCGACCCTCAACCTCCAGCAGCAGCAGCAGCAGACCCTGGGCGGTGGCAGCGGCGCCGCCCCCAGCATCAACACGCCCACGCCCAAGTCGCCTTCCGGCAACCCCAACGACTTTGTGGCCGGCTACGCCCTTGGCCTGATTGGCGGCGTGCGGTCCTGGATGACCAAGAGCCGGCAGCGCGGCCGCGACACGCAGTCACGGCAAGCCAGTGACGACGAATCGGAAGAGAGTGATGACAAGCAGCCGTCGGGCAGCGGCAGCGGAAGTGGTAGCGGAAGCAACAGCCAGGAGGCCAAGAGCCGCCCCAGCAGCTCCCGGACCGGAAACGACGTCGAGCGCATGGCTTCGTCGTCTGACCTGCGGCGACGCCTGCGCGCGTCATAATCGAAACGCGCCCTTTTTCCGTCTGGGTGCGATGTGGGTGTGATTGGTGTTCCGTCTTTGTCTCTTCTCCCGTCTCCTTTCCTTTCTTTGACTTGTGCTCTCTAAATTGCCGCATGCTCCTATCGCACCATCCATTTCCACTTGCTCGCTTCGCCCTTCTTGGAAACACGAAAACACTACACAGCCCCTTTGATGCTTGGTACCGTTTTGTCGTATCACGTCCCTTTGCGTCATCTTCACCTCCCTGATTTTCATTGTTTGGGTTCACAGGCATGGTTGACTTGACGTCTTTCTTCAGTACACACATAAAATGGCGGCCGGACTAGAACAGCAACGGATGTTGAGAAGAACCCAAAACCGGATCTCTCCTGGACACGTTGAAGATATAGAGTATTTCTTTGCATTCGTACAAAAACCAGCGCACGCGAGGCGGAGATGGACGTTATGCTCTGTTGCAAAGTGTGTACAATTATGCTTCTGGATGCAAGCGTGTGCATATCGTACGTATGCATTCATGTCTATATGCTGCGCCCGTCGCAAGGCTCATACCTAGGAGCCACGAGACAAGGATGCAAAGTAGAAGCTCGTCGTGTAAAAGCAAAGCGCTGGCACATCGCCTGGATATGGACCCAAAAGGATATACAAGGTAAACAAGGAAACGAGTGGTAAAAAGTAAAAACAAAAAAGAAACGCCCTGCACAACAGTCAAAGCCGAGGAAAAGAGGAAAAGACAAAACGGCCGATAATGCTATCCCCTTGTGCATCAAAATCCTCTGCGGCCACCCGTGCTCATAAGGGTAATCTTCTGCTTCTTCTTCTTCTTGGACTTGCCGGCGGCGGCGGCGGGGGATGCAGCAGCCTCGGCGTCACCGTCAACGGCCGGTTTCGCAGTCTCTGCACCCAATGCCTCCATCTGGGCCGCCAGGTCGGCATCGCCAGCGCCGCTGTGATCGAGCAGAGAGCCCATCACCTGGTCGTCCTTGAGCCAGCCGTCGTCGGCGGCAGGGCTGTCCATGTAGGCCTGCAAGCTCGGCGAAAGGGGCACGGCGCGCGTACCCCAGACGGTGCGGGACGCCGAATGGGAGGACGCCGCCGGTGGCGTTGTAGCCATGTTTGCCAGCTGGCCAAATCCAAGGCGCGGGTTGGCGGAGAGGCAGAGGACGATGTCAAGCCGCCGCCGCCCTCGCTGTCGCCATACGTGGCCCGAGAGGCTGGAACTCGTTAATGTCCATGGGCCGAACGGTATCGCCGTACATGCCATCGCCATAGTGATCTTCAACGGCTGCGCCGCCACCGCCGCCGATGCCGCCGCCGATGCGCCGTGCACCGCCCCTACGAAGGGCAGCGGCTTCGAGGCGCTCGGCCTGCAACCGTTCGCGCTCCTCCTGCAAGGCCTTGTCGCGGTTGCGCTTCCGGCGGCGCTCAATTTCATCGGCAAACAAGGCGAGCGTCTCGGCTGGCACAATGTCCGTCCAGTCGCACTCCAAAAAGGACACGACGCAGCCGGCAGGGAGATGGCGAGGTACTTTGCGCGGCGGCGCAAGGCGTCGTCAACCACGTTGCCTGTATAGATGTGCTCGACGCGCGGCAGGAGGGTAGAGGGAAAGGCTGAATAGGAGCCGTATTTGGTCTTGAGGATGCGGATGTCGAGCGGCGAGAGGTAGAGGTGTGGCGGAGACATGTAAAAGTGAAAGTCTTGCTGGGCTGCTGCTGCTGCCGCGCCTGAAGAGGCATTCGTGGATCTCGACGAGGAGGGCAGTCCGTCGTCGGGCCGCACCTGTGCAGCTCTTGTTGGTGCTTTTTTTTTGTGCGCTGCTGCTGCCGCCGTTGGTGACGCGGGTTCCGCCCCCACGGGAGCTTGACTGGACGCGGGTTGTTGCTGTCCCCACCGAAAAATACTGCCGTCCTGCAGTGCGAGCTCGATCCCGCCCAACTCCCGTGAGCTTTCCTGAGCCGCCCGTACTGTGCGCATGGCTCGCCGCGTCCACGCACCATCCTCGTGGAACATGAGCTCGTCCTCCTTCTCCTGGCGTGCCAAGTCTCCAGCTCCCGCCCAAATTCCTCCACCATGTAGTCGCGGTACCCTTCATGATGCGGGCGTAGTCGAGTACGTTGGCGGCAAAGTGCCACGGAATCGACGCACCGCCCCGTCCGCCCTTTGCGTTCGCATTGAGCACATCGGCAGCGCTGTCGCGTGGTAACGCGACGGTCGAGTTGGCCGGCCGCATCATGAGACGCAACACAACGTCGTCGCCAGGTCGAGGCAGGGGGCTCTCCTGGCCAGCATAAAACCGCAATGGCCGCACCTCGGCCAGATATACGCTCTCCTCGCAGATGGGGCACTTTTTCCACTTGGCTCGCTTCTCCACGATGCGAGCTGACGGAGCCGCCGGAGACCCGTGGCCGCCGTTGGGCTGCTGTGATGCAGGGAACCGCTGCTCGCATGGGGACTCGGGAGGCCGACCACTGTGTGCGCAGCACGGGCGGTGTGGCCGGCCGACTCGTCCGCATCGATGGCGTGCATGAAGCGGATCAGACAGGGCAGACAGAAGATGTGGCCGCACTTGGCCATACGAGGCGCCACAGGCTCCGACAGACAGATGGGGCACGACGAGTTTTGCGACTCGGCCGACGCTAGCACCTGCAGGACATCATCCCAGTCCACGTGCTCGTCGGCATCCGTGGCCTGAGCTGCATAGTTGCCCTTGGGCGAGACCACAAAGCGGTAGTTGGCGTGCACGAACCAGGCCTTGTCGACCGCGCTGTTGTGGTGGTGGGACCGGTAGGAGTGGTGGCCACCGCCCGCATAAGGGAGCCCCATGGTGTCGAGAGCGACTGCCGTAGTAGTGGTCGTTGCCGCCGTAGGCCTGGTCGAGATGGGCGCGCGAGGGTGCTGCGTAGTTGAGGAGATGCGTAATCGACGTCTGGCCGCGGCGGCTGGACGGGTTCTTCAGAGCCGAACTTCCGCATATCATCGTCGTCCTCAAACCGATGGTTTTTGTTCTTGTTCTGGCCGGTGTGGCCAATGCCAGAAGCCTCAGCTCCACGCCTGCAGCACCGGGCCGTTTCTGGTTCCTGTGTTGTTTGCGTGATGCCTGGCCTCTGCGTGGCGCCGCAGGGTGCCACGACAGGCCCGCGTTCTGCTGGTTGGGTCGACGAAAGGTGTGGTCGGAGCCCGCCGTCGATGCGGCGGTGGAGGTGATGGGCGAATGCGATGATGCAGGAGGAGACGACAGCGATTTGCCGAGGTTCGACGGCGGCACGCTCATTGTATGTGTTATGAGAAGCGAAACGTGCACGAGGCCAGTCAGCGCCGGACAGTAAATGGACGGATGTGATGCCGTTACAGTAGATGCCGGCGACTTGGTGGATTGTCGATCGGCGGCCAATGTTTTTGTAATGCAACAAGTGCCGCACGGGTTGGATGCGTAACGAGATCGATGTCTACCGACAATCGTAGTGTCCGAGCTTCATCCCAATCGTCATCGCCCTGCAGGTCTCGTCGTTGTCGATTGTTGGCAATCTCGGCCAGGGCTCGTTCAAAGCGAGCGAATTCGAGTAGCGACGTCGGACAAGGAGAAGGGCTCCGATTCGTATCGACGAAGAAAGGGATGGAGTTGAACTGTCAGCCGTCGGTGGTCGTTTAGGTGCTTCGGGGGATAAAAATGTGTAGGTGCACAACCAGGACTGGTGATGGGTTTCCCAGGACGCGATAGGCGCTGGAATGTGAATAGTAGAGAGAAAAGAGGAAGACGGGAGAATGAGGGGGCGCTAGGGAGGTATCACGACAGTGGTGTCGGTAGTGCTTCGAAAAACAGAGCGAACCATCCCAGCAGGGGAAGTCGCGGCAGAACGAGTCATACTGAGGCTTGAAGGCGGGGCAAATTGACACTCGGGACGGAAGGCGAAACGGAGACGCCACGCTACTTGTCGGATGGTCACGTGAAGGACAATGACCTCACTGGACACCCTTAAGGCAGCGAACTCTGTACTGTGTACACTGTACTCTGTACTCTGTACGACGTCATACGAATACAGCGGGACTACTTCGTATGCAGCAGTAACAACTTCCTACGACTTTCGCGATATAAGTGGAAACATTGGGTGTATTGTCTACACGAAACAGAATTAGGATGGAAACAAGAGCAGATGAGGACACGACAAAAGAATAAACTCGTATAAATGCAGATAATATCAGGACACCACGGCCAATTCGGCCAACCAACAAAGCGGTTTCAAGCCTCCCGTCGCCATCGCTAACCTGGCCCTCTTCTTGAATGGGTATCCAAAAGGAAGCCTCTCCAAAACCCAGTTCTCCTTCCGATCTTCCTCTTTGAATTAATTAAGCCTTGCTGCACAGAACAAGACACCAAACTCAAGAAGAGTAAGACACCCGGGGAATCAAGAAAGATATAAAAAACCGCAGGCCCAAATAAACGCAGGAGCCAGGCCGGAACATGGACATTGCCGGCCACGGGCACTCTGGCGCTGGGATAAGGACAGTGCACAAAGCAATGGCAAAAGGAAACGATGTGGTGGGAAATCGCAAAACACGTAACATATCGAAATCAAAATAGGAGGTGCCTTTCTAGGCGAGAGCGTGACGAAAACTGTACAGATGGCGAGAGTGTGTGTAGATAGACGAAAGATGGCAAGCAAAGGCTAGAAGGAGACGTGGAGGCCTGGCAAGGGCGGCGATGAGCGACGAGCCACTTTGGCGCGCCTAGAGCCTCTATTTCTTCTTGTCGCCGTCCATCTTGTCAATGATCTTGTGGAAGAAGCCGCTGAAGCGGTTCTTCTTCTTCTTCTCGGCGGTGACAACGCCGCCCTTGGACGACGGCGTCGACGAGGCAGTGGCAATGGAGGATGCAGCGGGGTTGGCGATCGGGGCAACCTGGGGAGCCGAGACAGGGGCCGGTGCGGCGACAACAGCCGGCGCGGAGCCCTTGCCGTTCGTGGCGGTGGCAGCCTCAGCGGCGGGGGCGGTAGCGACGGACTTGGTGGCGGCAGGAGGAGCAACGGGTGCAGCAGCCGAAAAAGCCTCAGCAGTCTCAGCAGTCTCAGCAGGAGGAGCAACGGGTGCGGCAGCCGAAGAAGCCTCAGCAGTCTCAGTAGGTGCACCAGAGCCACCTTGTTCAGCAGCTCGGCCTCGACAGCCTTCTTCTCCTCCACAGCCGTGATGTTGGCAGCAGCCTCGGGGCTGGTACCGGCCTCCTGGATGGACTCCTTCACCTCCGCGGGACGTCGGACGATACGGTCTCACCGCCAGCGGCCGTGGTGGCAAGCTGCTCCTGGACAGCAGTCGGCAGGACCTGCTTGATGGACACGGGCAGCCTGGCGGCAGCATCGGAGGCCGTGGCCGTGGCCTTCTCGACAGCGGGGCCGGCCTGCTCAACAGCCTTGTCCTTGGCGGACGTGGCAGTGGCAATGGCAGCGGCACCGAGGGAGGCAGCGGCGGCAGCGAAGCCACCGACGACGGCAGTGGGGGAGATGGAAGACCCGGCGTCGGCAGTCTTGGTGGCCGTCCGAGGTGACGGGGGCCTCAGGCACCTTCTCAGCAGCTCCTCCTCGACCTGCTCCTTCTCCTTCACCTCGACGGGTCGGCGCTGGCCTCGGGAGAAACACCAGCAGCCTCCTGGCTGTCTTTGACAATCTCGGCACGGCGTCGGCCTTGACAGGGCGGCCGTGGCGGCCACATCCTTTTCCAGGGAACGGCGCCAGCCAATGAGGCAGTCGTGGCGACGGGGGCAGCCGAGCTGATGGTGACGTCATGGCTGCCAGCGATGGCAGGCTCGACTCGGGAATCATGTTCTTGGAGACGGCGGCAGCTGCTCAGCCGAAAAGTCACCGGCAATGGCGGCATCGGCCTTCTCGTACGACTCGGGGTCGAGCTTCACGTTGGCATTGATGTCACCAAATTTGAGCGAGTCGGGAATCTTCTCGCCGGGGGCGAGCGTGACGGGGTTCACACCGCCAGGGGCGGCCGGCAGGGGGTTAATGAGCTTGACCTCCTTGTGGAGCTCGCTCGCGGGGTGTCGGGAAGGTACCCGGAATGTCCCTGGCCTGGTCATCAGACGACATTGTGTTCTTGTTCTTGGCGTCTTCGGCGGTATCCTTGGTAGTAGCAACAATAGCGGCACCAACGGCAGCAACACCAGCGGCAGCGGCAGTAACGGGTGCAGCGATGTCGGCGGCGGTGGTCTCCTTGGGAGCAGCGGTCTCTTCCTTCTTCTCCAGAGGAACGTCGGCAGCGAGAGCAGCAGTGGACGACTCTGGCGCGGCAGAGCTGATCACGGCGGCAGAGGCAGGAGTCTCGGCGGCAAGCAGGGCTCTTCGGTGACGGGGAGAATCGCGACGGGCGTGTCCGCGGCCCTTGGTTCCAGGGGAACAGCGCCTGCTAGTTGGGCGTGGTGGACTGGGGAGCGGCAGAGCTGAGGATGGCAGCGGATGTGGAGTCGGCGACAATAGGCGCCTCGGTCACGGGAAGGATGAAGAGGGGGTGTCAAGGACTTGTCTTGGACGGGGACGTCTGCAGCGAGCTGGGCCGTGGTAGACTCGGGAGCAGCCGAGCTGAGGACGGCAGCAACAGGAGCCGTGGCGATGATGTTCTCGGGGTCAGAACGTTGTTGTCGTTACCCTCCTCGTCCTTCTCTTTGGGCGCGGCAGGATCAAGGACCCACTGGCCGTCGACGACAAACTATAGGTAGAGCAAGAGGGAGAGTGTAAGTAAGCTGGGCCAAGAGGATTGAAAAAAAGGCAAAGAAGCTTGGTAACAATGGTAACAAAGAAGCAAATCCAGTTCAACGGTACGCAAAAGCGGAAACAGAAGAGAGGGGAGAGGAAGAGAAGAACAGAAAAGGAAACAGAACAGAGGGTGGCTGCCAGTAGTATAAAAAGGCGGTGCAGGGTGACTGGTCTCTTCGGGTGGTCGCCATGAGCCAAGCCACGGGCAAGGGATCAATCGACCTCGTCACAGGCGGCCGGCCCTCTTCCTCTGGCAACGAGGTTGGTGGGGGGGCCGATGGACTGATCTGGCCAGGCTCGCCATGCTGGACGACTTGCTGGACGACTTGCCATGTTGCTGCCAATGGGGCGATGACTTCTGGTCTGCGCTAGGCTCTAGCCAGTCGGCAGACCTTGCGTCATCGTCTCCGCCCAGCTGCACAAGAGAAGGAAGCAAGGTGAGACAAGGAACCATGGCTAAAAGCCGCCAAAAGCCGCCGGCCTTTCTTGCGTCCCGCTTTGCGCTTTGCGCTTTGGGCTTTGCGCCTTGCGCCAACAAAGGCCGCTTTCGCATCGTGCAGTAGGCTAGAGCGTGGCAGCCTCATTGTTGCCTAAGGCTGACGAGCAGAGACGAGCGTCCGCAAAGAGGAAAAAAAGCAAAACACCACAGGCAGGGGTAAAACAAGACGGGTGGCGGGAGAAGGGGACTGGGCAGACAAGCGAGCGGGAAGCGCACCGTCGGGACCGTGCAAACCCGTTCGCAATGCCAATACGGGTAAAGAAATGACAAACGTAGCGCAGAAGCGTGGACGGCCAAGGACCAAACGTCAATCACTTACCTTGTAGTAGATTTTCTTGGAGGCGTCGGCCAGCTCAACGGTCTTTTGAAAGACATCGCCGACCTTGTCGAGCTGGACGGACTTGGACCAGTTGTCAAACGTGCCGGTCACGAAGACCTCCTCGCCGGCATTGGGCCTGTTGGACGGGAAAGACGCAACGTTAGCGATTTGTACGAAGCGATCCTAGCAGCCACAGACATGTGCCGCCCGTCCTCTCTTCCGCGACAACGGCCACGAACGTGCGACTCTATGCGTACCAGATAAAAACAAAGCTTCCCATGTTGACTGTAGGCGTCGGAACACGAATTGGCTTGCTTGGAGCGTATGGGGAGTCACGGCGCAGGTAAATTGGCCGTCTGGTGCAGAGAGATGACCGGTGAGAGCGCTGTGGCGGCGACGGCGGCGGCGGACGAGCTGCGAGAGCGAACGAAAGCTGCCGGCGGCAACGGACGATTTGCGCGGCGGAGTGAAGAGTGTGCAGGCGAGGCTGCAAAAAGAAGGACAAAAGCTTCGTCGTCGCGATGTCTGGTCGAGGAGCTTGATGGGTTAGCGGTCGAAGCGGTACGTCGAGAGAGCAAGGCAAAACGGTTGATCAAGGCGAAAGCGAGGAATGACTGTAACGTGCGCCGAGACAGTCTGCGAGAAAAGGAGAAAGGAGGGGGACCGACGGTCGAAGCGAAGTGAGTCCGCCAGCGAGAAACGGAATGAGAACGTGCCGCAGCAGGCAGGCAGGGTAAGCTCCCGTTTGCCCTTGTCGACCCCATGCAGCCCAACCCTGACTGACAGCAGGCATGGCCACAATGGAGGTTGCTTCCCCTCCTGATTCCAAGCGTGCTACAGACCCAACGATTGCATTCTCCTTTTCGTCTTTGCGCAAGCCCTCTCCGGCAGTTTGCGCTGGAATGTGCGCAGGGGGCTTCTCCCGCCTAGTTTCTCGCCGTTTGAAGATGCGGAGAAGAGGGGATCGTGTTCTTACCTTGATGGAATGCAGAATCGGTTCGGAGATGGCAGAGAATGGCAGAGAATGGCGAGAATGGCAGAAAAAGGAGCCAATCTAATGCGTCAAGCTTGGTTTGAGCGAAATGCCGTTTGTTCGTGTGTTGATGACGGCCTGTCTGTGGTGCAGGAGCGGGCGGATGGGTGCTGTTGGGAGGAGAAAGATGGAGGAAAAATAGAGGAGAAAAAAGAGGAGAAATGAAGCAAAAGAGGCACAAACAATGGCGGATGACGAGAGTGAGAGTGAGACGAGAGAAGGAAAAAAAGGAGGTAAGCTGGCATGCGTCACGGAAAGCTATCGAAACAAAGAGAGGCGCTTTCTGCTTAGCCTCGGGGCCTCGTAAAATTGAAAAAAAAACTAAAGTCGGAGCAGAGGCGAGATCAAATGAGACGAAAACCGGGGCGCAGTGTCTGGGCCGCTCTTGCTCTCTGGAAGAGACGACGGAAACGGCGCTAAACGGAAGCTGCACCCACCATTGCGGAGAACGCGCCTGCTCTTTGCACGTAAAGTGACGGAACCCGCGCAGAAACAGGAAGGCAGCACCGGCAGACGCAGTTGTTGAAGAAGGAGCATCCGGGTACCAGGCCTTTTGTTTCCTGATTTACTCAGTAGCGCTACCGGTGGCGTTTGGCCAAGACGGCGATTCTACTGGGAAGGCGCATTGTAGCAATTTCGATCTGGATGATACGAAGTACTGGAAAGTTACAAAATATACTTTTCACAAAGTAGCGAGCAGGTCAAGGTGCGATAAGCCGCGTGCTGCACTTGCATGTTGGTGCCTTTCCGTTACGCCGCAGACGCTTATCGGAGCCTTTTGTGACCTTTTGTGACCTTTTTGTGACCTTTTCGTGACCTTTTCGTGACCTTTCTTTCCCATTTATAAAGTACCCACCCATTTAAAGGTGGTCTCGTGTCCCATTTCACTCTCCACGAGTACTTTGTACTTTACAGGTGGACGGCCGACGGCAAAGTTTAAATTAGGGGGTAGCTGCACGTTTGGCGCGTGCGTCCACTGTAACTGTTGGCTTTACTGGCATACGAGAGCCGACACAAGCAGTATATTCGTATTTGTGCCAGAGCAGCGAGGCTTTACGCTCATGGCCAAAGAAAATCAACATACTTGTGCCAGCTTTTATGGTATTGCAGGGAGAGCTGCAGGAGGCCGAAGCCACGCAAACTATCCTGGAGAAGATAGTCTCTCAGTCCTCCCTCCGGTACTAATCTTAGGCCCAAGAGTCTATGTGTATTGTGTCTGCCACAAACGACAGGCGGCGAATCTTTCAGTCTTCCAAATGCAAAAGAACGATGCATAAAGGCGGATGGAAGGGGCTTGTCGATGGAGACGACGAGCTTTTCTACTCTAGTGTACTAAGAGAACGTCACGCAGAATGGGTACATCTCGCGGCGGGCGTACGCTTTGCGGTGACTTTTGTCAAGTAAAAGAAAAGCGAGAGAAGATAAAAGTTTATTTACTAGTTGTTTCAAACGCGCCGGTCCGAAAGCCCCAGAATAAACTCGTAGTTTGGACACTCTGCGAACTGGAGTCTGCGTGTGCTTGAAAGGAGCCCCAACCAATTGTCTCGTCAACGAAGCAGACGCCTTTCTGGCCCGGCCAAAATTGGCAAATACAGCCTGCTGTCCATGCTGAACGCGAGATCCCTTTCGGACATGCCTCCAAGGATGAATTCGACGCCATGATGGATTGAACGCCATAAAGAGCGTGCCTTGCGATATCCAAGGCCTGGAGAGGTGGTATGACGCAGGCATAGCGGAGACGCTTTTCCTCCATGGTCGGATGTAAAACACTCCATGACCATAGCATTGCTCTGGTTGTCCTGAGTTTGACCTCGCCAAGAAACTGAAGGAACACGGGCTACGCTGTTAAACAGGACACTGCACCTCAAGCTCCTCGTACAGAGGAGATAAGCCCTTCTCCCATGGAGGGTCTTCTATTTTGAGGGACATACCTTGGCCCTGAAAAGAGCATCGGAAGACCTGTGCACACGTTTTACGTCTGAGAAATCGTCGAGACGGTATACACTAATATGCGATCCAACGACGCCGGTCGTTGGCTGGGGCACAGTTAGAATACGGACAAAAATGACAAGATGATGAGCTCACACTCGGATGGCAAGTCTGTGCTAACCCTTGCCGCCGGCTTGGTGGGTACGCATGTCTCGCACGGATACGGACGTCAGCAGAGGCAACGTCGGGTCAAGCGGGCTGGCAATCCACGGGACGACACTCGTTGAAAAGAAAAGAGGTATGGCTTTGTCAATACAGACAGGTCACTGTGATTTACCTGGCTAGTCCAAATCGGCTACCCAACCCGAGCCGCTGTACATTACACCTGCAAACCATCTCTCTACACATTACTACTTTGTCCGTCTACTGAAAATCAACACTGCTTTCTGGCCGTTGATTGTCAGTGTGCATGTTCCTTTCACATATTTGGGCCATGAACAGTAGGCGTGAAGTCATCAGGTCGATCTTGACCCCGGCTGGTAGCCACCGTAGTAGCACTCTGTTCCTATTCACTTGGAGTCTTTGCATTTCTCGACGGACCTTCTGGAAGATGTGTTGTGCGAGTGTTGACCGGGGTGGCCTATTGTTGACAAGGCCGTCCGGTTGTTCGTCCATACCGTCACCGTACGGCTCACGGACCACTCGGAGATCATCGGACCGTACTCGCCAGGCTGGGAGCGATGCTCAAGGGACACGAAGCCGTCCTTGGACAGGCTCCTGACGCTGTCGGAGTAAAGAAGGCGTCGGTGTTGTAATCCAGAATGACCGAGACGACCGAAAAGACCAGAATAAACTAGCGTATCTTGTCCCATAACATCCAAGCTCAGATCAAATCTTTTCATGTTACTTCACATCAACTTTATTTGACATCCATACTGCAATCGCTCGCTATTAGGATCTAGGATGCACAAATCAGGATTAAAATAAAAGTAAAGAAAAGGGGGCACAAAGAAAGACCCAGCAAACAGAATTATAAAGGTACAGGCTCACCCACATAGGGGCCGACAGGCAGGCGGTCCCTTCATCGTCATCGACTATAAACCACACCTGGGCCTCGCCCTCTCTCCGGGCAGCCCACTCCGATTAACTGGACTGGCTCGGCTCCGTAAAGCTTGTACTATCTCGTCAACCACCCCTTGGCGCCGGCTGACCGTTTTTGTTGGGTTAAGCTCGACTATAAAAGGCGGCGGCCCTCGGGCGAGATATACTTTTCCTAACGCCACCACTACCGTACACTGCGGCCGCATAGAACGGTAAGAGGATGACCTCATTGTTGTAAAGGTATACTTTCTCAAGAGAAGAAGCGCAGCTCTGTTGATCAGGCTAGGGAGGGCTCGGTAAGACAGTGATGAGGTGTGACGCCTGGATAATATCTAATACGTTTGATTGTTTTATTATCAGCGCTCGAGCAGCTCGATTCGTATCAGCTCCCCCTGTGAAAAGTGATGCGTTACCAATTTGCCGGCTGCGATGTCGTCTCAGTTCTTCTCCAGCTCCAGCTTATTTCCCTCCAGTACACAATGTCGTTGAAGGCGGGCGTTGGCGCGAAGCGTTTGTCGAAACGCAACCCATGCTCAGTGTCCACAACAGCGGCCTCCTGAAAGATGTCTCCATCCTCGTCCTCGTCTTGCTCTCGGAAGCGAGTGTCGTATCTAAAAAGATACAATTTTTGTGATGCAAACCCACTTGCCAGCAAGTCCACCATCCCAAAGATGGTCCATCACAGTCACAACCATTTCTCTTGTCAACCTTTGCTTCCGAGACGCAGCGAGCTCTTCCGGCGTCTTGTCATCCACAGTCCGATTCTTTCTTTGCTCCTCAAGGATCTTTGCAAAAGCGTGATCCTCGTCATCCTCCATGGCCTCCAATATTCGCAGCTCGTCGGGCGTAAATCGGGGCTCCACACGTCCCTCCTCGATTTGACATCTCTTGTCACGCAGGTCCGAGAGTCTTGATTCCCAGAAAAAAAGTCGTCAAAGTCGGGGTGTGGCCCGTTTCCACCCAAGTAAGCGCATAGTCGAGGACGACCTCGTTGTCTAGAAACACCGTCACCCCTGTAAAGGTGAGTGTAGCTTTGTCGATGGAGAATGAGATTCTTGCTCTGGTCGAGTCGCCTTTGGAAATGGGCTTTTTTGTTGTGACAGGTGACCATAAACTAACAAATGGATAAGCAGGCCCACGGGCCCCGGCCCGCTCCTAGCCGCCGAAGAAAAGTCTACTGATACGATATTCTCGTACAATCACAGCCGCGTCTGTCAATTCGTGGTGGTGTGTGTGGGTCTCTGAACAGTGTGCTTCGTGCGTAGCACGTCTCGTAAGCCAACCGATCAAGTCAAACACGTATATCCTCGAACGGCGGCTCTCTTTGAATAAACATTAAGCCAGGGCCCAGGCTGCTCAGTTACATATAAAACTCGCTTCTCCCCACTCGCCTTTTCGCCAGCCCTCGAGAGCTCTTTGTATCTACCACACTCATCCCTCACATTGTGTCCTCATCTCTTCAACTCGTCTCTGCCTCTCCGTCACACCAACGGTTCATCTTCTCTCTTAACACCTTTCTGTTTCCCTATTCAAAACCAGCATCCGTACGAGGCCCGCATCTACAAGTTTCTGGCTGCCGGTGTCGGCATTCCTTTGTCCACTGGTTCGGCACGGAGTACGGCTACAATGCCATGGCCTCGACCTGCTCGGCCCTCGCTGGAGGACCTCGAACATCTGCAACCGCAAGTTCTCTCTGAAGACGGTTTTGCTGCTGGCTGACCAGCTCATCTCCTGCATCGAGTTCATCCACGCCAGGTTCGTTTATCCACGTGATATCAAGCCCAACAACTTCCTTATAGGCATTAACAAGCGTGGCAACCAGGTCAACGTCATTGACTTTGGTCTAGCCAAGAAGTACCGCGACCCCAAGACGCACTTCCACAATCCCTACCGTGAGAGAAGAACGTGACGGCACGGCCCGCTACGCATCGATCAACACGCATTTGGGTGTCGAGCAGTCCCGTCGTGATGACATGAAATCCCTGGGCTACGTCATGCTCAACTTCTGCCGGGCAGAGAGCCCCGGCAGGGTCTAAAGGCTACTACTAAAAAGCAAAGTACGATCGCATCATGGAGAAGAAGATGACCACCCCCACAGAGGTTCTCTGCCGCGGCTCCCCAATGAGTTCGCCATCTACCTGAGCTACACCCGCTCGCTCCGCTTCGACGACAAGCCCGACTACAGATACCCGCGGAAGATCTTCCGCGGTTTGTTCTTCCGCGAGGGCTTCCCGTACGACTACGTTTTGACTGGACTGTGTACAAGTACCAGAAAATGCTCAGGCAATGGCTCAGGCTGCCGCCACTGGCCAGCTGCCTCGAGCCAGCGCCGTCAAGCCGGGCAACAGCGCCCAGCAACGCCAAGACGATGGGTAGTACTGTATTCCTTGTAATCTCTTGGCGCTACAGTATTCAATGGTCTCGTAACTCATACTCGAGTCGCTTTTTACGGCCTCTTCTTCTCTATCCGCATTCACCATATCACGCCACAAGTCGACACGCGTAAAAGCCATCGTCACCGTCATAAAGGTAGAAAACGGTGATGACAGTCGCCATAGTCGCGTAGAGGGCACCGAGCCGACGCAGGAAGCAGATGACAGCGACCAAAAGATCGACGAGTATGGGAAACACCCGAAAGGTGACTTGCTCCAGAAACGAGTTGATGGCAGCACCTTTGTTGAGTGCCGAGAGCACTTCACCTGTGCGCGCGAGATGGAAGTACAGGGAAAGTGAGTGCACATTCTCGGACGCTGACGATTAAACTGAAGCATTCCCATGAAAACGATAACGGGAAGCGGTATTAACAGGGTCCGAACTACAGGGTGGGTTGTCAAAGTCTGCGGTATTTTCATATGAAGTATACGGTGCTATCGAGAATGCTTTGAAGCGGATGCGTGAGGTTGAGGACAGCAAGTCGGATGGAGCGAGAATTTAGTCTTATTGCTTTGTACCGTTGTCGCCTTACAGCATACACACAAAAACAGCCATGGTGGCTGATGATTATTCGTGGACAAAGCGAGGCAGTTACGATACAGCAGCTTGTCGAAGCCCGGAGCAGTGTACCTACAATTTTGAAGGTCTTCTTTGTTATTTTAATATACCTCGGACTTGTTGGTTTAAACTACTCATGTTTAACATTGCGTTGCGTGACGGGGGTACCGACTGCCCTCTTCATCTTCCCTACTTCCTCTATGCAAGGCACGTACCACTTCCCCTCGACTAACGCTCTTGGCCCATCTCCATATCTTGCCTCAGCCTCTTCATATTGCCGCCAGTCGTGGTACAAGCGTGCCCGGTAGACGAGCCGGCGGAATGACGGCAGCGAACACGTCGCTGTCCAACGGCTCGAGCTGCTGCGGCCGACTTCTAGTCTGTGGACAGACCGGAGACCAACGGCGGCGGTAGCGGTGGCACGCTCAAGGGAATGGCTGTTGCATGGCTGGTGGGCGGGCGAATTGGTTGCTCGTACTTTGTACACAAAGGGCGCAGGCATCGATTCGAAGCCGGAGGTACGGACATGAGATCGGCCGCGACGTTGCGGGTGCCATGCCGTGTCCCAACCTCCTGCTTGACGGGGACCATCCGACGGCGGGGGACGGGTCGCTGTGATGGTACTGATGTCTCGAGCGCGAAAGCTGCGATTGGCCTTTGCAGCTGGCGTGGGGTATAGTGTGGCTGCCGAGGGCGACGACGATAGCTGCTGTCGTGGGTCTGCCACGATGGAGCCTGCGTATAGGACCCGAAGTGGGTGGGGCTGCGCACAATGCGGGTCATGAGCTCGAGCTCCGTCGTTCGCAAGTCGCCAGCGAAGGCTGCTGCGCGGCTCTTCGGGTGGCTTTCGGTTGCAGCTGCTTCTTGGGAGGCGTGTTGGTGGGTGCTGCGGGACACCGCTGATCAGAAAGCCGTGAACGTCGGGCCCCGTGTCTTGTCGAGAGTCGTGTGCTTGTTCCTCGCCACCTTCCGGCCTCCAGTTCCTCTTCTTTTTTCTCTGGGTGTGAATATCAGTGGATGCGATCGTTTGCAGCAAATTTGACTGCCGCTGGATCGACTGTCCGTCAGTTGGATTGGGCACATCGTATCGGCTCACGACGTTCGTCTGTTTTGTCGTTCGAGTCGTCCGGAGACCTCTGCTTCCGCCGTGGTCCTGGGGACCGCCTCTCCCCACACTGGGTGGTCGACGTCGTCTTTGCCGGCCCGCGCGGGTCACTCCCGTGTCGGGATTAGTACTGGCTGTCACTGTTATTATCCGCCTGTTTCCCGTGTTCCGCCCGACGAAAGATAGAGGTGGTGCTGTACCGATCCTGTGGTGGTCCAGCCCCCGCCGGGGGAATCGCCCGACTGAGTCGAGCCTTGACTGTGTGGCAGACCGGCCTCCCCATCGTCGGCATCATGCGGCATCTCTTCCCCACTGCTACTACGCCAGTCAGTACAGTCGTTCGAGCCACGTCCGAAGGCTACCATTCTCCCTGTATGTCTTTTTGTCGTATCAGGATGAAGCTCGTTGTAAACTGTACTCTTTGCGACACGGAGCATCGGAAGGAGGGAAGGTGGGAATGGGACATACTGCTTGAGCTGGTGGCGATGCAAGAGATCGGTGCGAAAGAAAATCCTTGTGCAACCAGGGTACGTGCACATGTGGCGAGGCTTGTCGTGACTGAGCTCATGCCGGCTAGATAGAGTCCTAGATGTTAGCCAAAGGAGTTTGGGAGTTTGGGAGTTTGCACTCTTTCAAGGCGACTTGGTTATTGTGTGGACTTGCCGCAAGTGCTCAGCGCGTGTGAAAGTCTAAACGGCAGTTAGTATAGAGCGGGTTCTTCAAGAGACCGGGCGAGCTGTTGTTTGTTGTTTCCGTGACTGACTCTGCGGGGCTTGCATCTGTCGCAGTAATGGACAGGCTTTCCCTTTTTGGCGCGACTTTCTCGCCGGTGACTGGTGTCAAGTCGGCTTCGCCATGCTGGCCAACACATCCAGCCATGTCACCATAGTGCCCTAACATGCCGCCCTGTGTCGACATGGAAGAGTCCACCCCGTGTGTGGAGCCGTAATAGGGCATCGGCTTGGCTTCGTAAGAGCCGTCCATGGCCACGCCGGCGCTGTGCATGTCGGCGGCATCCTGCATATGCCCGTAGCCGGCCCCTGCGTCGGGGTCCATGTAACGGCCGCATGACCACCCTACTGCTTCCGTGTGTCCATGGTGTCCGTGATGCCCGTGGCCATGGCCGTGATAAGACTGTGGTAGTATTGTCCCCCCGAGGAGGAGTCGTAGCTGGTACCCGACTCCATAGTATCCGGTGCCGTGGAAAGCTTGTACGCAGAGTCGATCCGTATCGTCAAGGTCCTGTTTGCTGGCAGCTTTGTGCCAGCACTTGCTGCTAGACTTGCTCTTTGAGGAATGGCAATGGGTGGCCTTTGGGCTGAAGCCGAATGACTTGGAGCTACAGCTGCCGCCGGTCTTGATGGCGACTTGCTGGGCATGCTAGGCTTGCTGTTGCTTCCGCGTGACGAGGTCGAGTGTTGGCGTGCGAGAAGGGTGCTTCTTCTTGTTCGAGCCTGGATGAGGACAGGGCGGAGGGTGGCCCTTTATATTAGTTCCAATGTCCCACAACGAGAGGGCGATGGAGGCAGAGAGGTGTCGAAGTGAGAATATAAAGTTTATAGATAAAGAAGACGACAAAAGAAGGTGGAGAAGAGGGAGAAGGGGAGCAGAAGGACAGGAGAATGGGCCCTGGTATGAAGAGATAGGGACTGGCGGACATACTGCAAAAGTCTGGATGGCGTTCACCCTCGTTATCGCCAAGATAAGTTGAGTGACGAAACATGGTGGAAGTAGGTGGGAGGAAAAACAATTAGGATATGCGGAGGGCTGTGGCTGGCTTGACGGTGGTTGACGGAGAAGGATGACAAGAGAGTGAGGCAGCTGGCCAAACCAACAGCCGAGGCAGTTAACAAGCTGTGAAATAGGATTCAGGAGTAAAATAACAAGCGAAAAAGTATGTAGCATAAAAAGGGGCGATACAAGAGTGAAGAGAAGAAGTTTGGAAGAAGAGAGAAGGGGGTGGGATGTAGGGGGGGGCCGGAGCCGACCGGGCACAGGCGAGCTGGCAGCTGGCCAAATGCAGAGTCAGAATAGTGAGGCTCGGCCAGGACAAAAGCACCAAGTAACCAATACTAGCTAAGATTCAAAAACCGCACAGTTGCCTGAGCATTGTTGCTATATGCTGAAAAGAGACTTGCAATGCGAGTCAGAAGTGAGGCTCGGCCAGGACAAAAAGCACCAAGTAACCAATACTAGCTAAGATTCAAAACCACTTGCTGACATTGTTGTATATGTGAAAAGAGACTTGCAATGCAGAGTTTGAGGTCACAAGAGAAGGAGAAAAAGACAAGAGACAGCAAAGCGCCCTGAAGATATAAGCTGAGGGGAAACGAGACAAGAACAAGAACAAGTACTGGAGTGAATATGGGTATTAGCAGGAGACGCAAGAACTTTTTTTACTTGGGTAAAGAATGGGAAAAGCAACCCCCAGCGCCAACGTACCATGAGGGAGGAAAGTTGGCCCTTGTGTAAGAAAAGGGACGATAGAAAAATGGCAAAGGGACAGACGAAAGAAAGAACAGATTGAGACGAAAAAGTTGACAGATACAAGCAGAGGGAGCAGATACAAGGGAGCAAGGTTGGCTCGTGGGCAAGTAATCACTCGCCTTGATGGGAGACGGACTTGCAGCTGGCGGAGCTTGATGAAGCGTGTGGCTCTTGAGAGAACACCGAAGCCGTGGCGAAGATCAGAGAGAGCGGCGGGAGGACTTGGTCGAAGGCGTATGTTCCAGGATCATCTTAGGGGCTGCAGCAAATGTCGTCTAAAGGGGGGAATCCGCGGTAGGAAGGGAGAGCGAGGGGAGAGAGATGAGCTTGGATGCTTTTTTGACAAAACATCATGACTGGGAGCAGAGAGACATTTATGGAATCTGATCCGAAGTGGAGGAAGAGAAAACGCCCGACGGTTTGCCGTTTTTTTATTTCGTCAGACATGAAGGAAAGCAGATGTGCCCTCGCTTCCCTTTTGCTCGTTTTTTTTGTCTTTCTTGTGGGCAGCCAAGAGCACGGGTTGCGGGGGACGTCCGCAGACATACCCAAGGCCGGTGTTTGGCACGACCGGGCATGATCCAGATGGACGAGAGGATGACTGGGCAAATCCTGGACTTTCCAGTCTGTAGCTGGAGTACCGAAGCGAGTTGGAGAGACAGAGTCGACCAACGCCGGTAAGCTGGTCTGAGGATCGAGAGCATGTGGACAGGCATAGAAGCGGAGTATGGAAATGTGAAGGGCAGTGGTATGGGTGGGGGCAACAGACATAGATAGGGGATGGAGGCCGCAAGACGGCCTGGTCGGCGAGACCAAGAAAGTGCGAGGGAAAGCGCAGTGAGGATGAGAAAAATCCGACGGAGAATACCGAAGGAGAAAAAAGAAGAATGGAGACGGGAAGCAGAGCCGAGAAGAAGGCTGCATGAAGCGCCCGGACCAAGCGTAGCCGACGGCAGGGAAGGCCAACGTACGAAATAGACGAAGGAAAACGCGACACGGGAAAAAGTAGGCATGTTATTGCAAATCCGTCGTCGAATACGGAAGGAGAAGGAGGAAGGAAGGAAGCGGCGCTGGACTGACAAACGACCAGACACTGAGGCCAAACGCCAAACTCGGAAGGAGGGACGACGGGCAGGATAGCAACTGGACGATGGCCCCCAACGCACTGGATGTACTTTGTACTCCTAATGCACCGCGTGGGCCAGCGCAGAGAGCCTGGCAGCCTGACCAACACATCGGCCCGAGTGTGTCGTACGAGTCGAGCCAGGACACAGAGCAAAGGTCGCCTCTTGTTGTCCTGGTCGTTCTGTACTTTGTGCCTCTCTTCCATGTTGTTCGGAGTGCTCTCTATCTGCTCTCTGGTCTGAACACGTGCAAAGTATCGTGTCGTTTTGTTCCCATCGCGCCTTCCCTTTCGTCACGTACTTCGTAGAAGCCCCGCAGTTCCGAGCTCTTTCCTGGTGCTACGAACGGATGTGTGCTGAGTGTCGTATGTCAGGGAAGAGCGACCTCAAAGCCACCACTATAGGGAATCGCGTACGAAAACAGCCGCTTATGGCGTCTTGCTCCTGCCCCGTGTGTCAGTCGTCCTTTCCTATTCTCGTTTCTTTCCCCTTTCTTTTCTTTTTTTTCTTTTTTTTTCTTTCTTTCTTTCTTTCTTCTTTTTCTTGCCTTCAGCAACATGCTCAGCTCGACTAGGCAGTATTGGTCATTGTCGATTCCTACAATAGTACCGTCACGCAACGCACCACGACCACGCACCACGCGAGATTGCGCTGCACCGCTGCAACGGTTCCACTTACGAGTAGTCTTAACTCCGTGCATGGACACCCAGGGCTAGAAAATAAATGCAAAGATTCGGCAAAGAACGGGCTCTAAACGCCGGAGCCGAACACTGACGGAGCGATTTGGGACAAGCAAAGAAGGCAAGTGGGGATCCAGGACGAAGAGACAGTTGGGAAGAGGAGCAAGGTGGTGGGGTGGAGACCATCGCCGAGGAAGGATGGACAAAGGGGATCCATTTAGAGAAGCATCTGCGCACCGGCTTGTGGACGCAAGAGGGGAAGGCGCGACTGAGGCGCAACAGTTCCTGCTCGACTTGCACCGTCAGAGGGTGGAGGGGACGTCGAAGCAGAAGAAGAGAAAAGAAAAGAGAAAAAAAAAATGAAAAAGAAAAAAAAGGAAAAAGAGAAAGAAAAGAAAAATGGCGTTGGTCGAATGGACAGCGAGACGAGGCAGGTACGACCGATGGTGAGAACCAACTGGAAAGGAGGGTATAAGTGGGTCGTGGGCTAGAGATGCTAGAGATAGCGCGAGTACCTGAAACTTTGTAGAGATTAGAGTGCCCTAATTCACGTACGACAAAATAAAGATACAAAGTACAGAGAGAGGAGTGCAGCATCAAGTAGCAAAAGAGGCGAATCTGCGGCCAAAGTGAGACGTTTCCGAAAGGCAAGGTCGGGGCGGGAGAGGCTGCACACTCGGGCTGCAGAGACACTGCGCTACTGAGTAGTTGCGAGATCATCGAGATGGAGATGGATGGCTTGACAGGCACAAAGAGGGGCCGTTTGGGCGGCCAAGGTGTGAACTGGGGCTGGCGTTCGAGTAGTTGGGAAACGGTCGAGGTGGAGAAGGGGTAAGACGAGGTCAAGGGTGCGGTGGAACAAGATGGGACGATGACGGCCGACAGGGGAGTGTTCAAGAGAGAAGACGAAGCATGGCGGAGGGTGCAAGCTCAGGCCAAGGCCCAAGTGCTACTCCAGAAAGCCAGAAGCTGAGGGCACTCCAGCCGCTGTCAGGAGAGTGACGATGTACTTGGTGCGGAGCGGGATGTGACGTGCGGTGTCACAGATACCAACGAAAACGACACGAAAGAGTGTATCGTACAGCCTACGAAGTACAACAGAGCCAGAAAGCAGAGAGAAAGAAGCAGGCGGATCGAGCACAAGAAAAAGAACGCACACAGAGCACTCCGGCATTGCCTCATGCCCTGGTGCTTTGACTTCCAGCTCTCTGGTCGTGGCTTTGTTGGCCGCCTTTGTCCGCCATCTCCGCTCAACTCGTCGTGCAGATAATAGGCGCCGTACTCTGTTGGCCTTGTCCACACGGGCAGATGTTTCGACCGGGGGCCCCCTGAAGCCTTCTCAAGGCCGATCGTAGACATGCAGAAATGCATGGGACAAACGATTGACAAAAATCAGGATACTGTAACAAGACCAGATATACTTTCGTCTTTTCGCAGCGCACACGGAAGATCTGACCGGCCCGTGACGAGCCAGCTCGATGGCCGGGCGGCGGGCGTATTCTCATTCGTACATGCAGGCATCTGTAAAAGTACGTCGCTCTTCGTATTCTGTATTCTTGTACTGCAGTGGGCCTTGTTCCTTAGCAAAGGAGTACTTTTGTACTCGTGAGCAGAACAGCTCAGAGGGATCACCGGTCAGTCGACGGGTCTCTCCCCTGTCCGTTTGATTCAACGAGTACATGTATCTCTTTCCCTCTAAGAGCAAACCTCATCTATGCTCATATGATCGTGACCGAGTTGGCCGGACTTTTTCCCGCTATTGTCAATGTGCGTCCTTTTGTAATTTCGCCTTCCTCTTGCCGCCCATGTTCGGCCTCCTTACCGGCCGTACTTCTCTCCGATAAAAAGATGAACACAAAAGGAAAAAGAGGGCGGACAAAACGCCCACAAGGATGAGATGCAGACAAAAAAAACCCTCGTTTCTCCCGGCCTCTCTTTTCCTTTCGTGCCTTACTGGTCACCCTTGACCGTTGCGCATTTTCCTCAACAACAGGCCGCTGGAGGCGTCGGAAAGCTACTAAATCTAGCTTCGTTTTCTCTGCCGCCTGGTCCAGGCTAGGCTCGCAAGTGTGCACAAGTGGATAGAGCTGCATGCCAAAGACAAAGCGCAGCCATTTGCCGTTGGGCCAACAGTCTATGAAAGTCATGCCATGGAGTACGACGGACGGCGTACTGGTGACAGAAAACCACAGATGAGACTTGCACCTTTACGGAACGACTAGCTACAAACATGAATCTACGGCCAAAGAGGCACGAGCAGAAAGGAGGAGAAATGGAGCAAGCGAGTCCAGAGCAGAAACAAAACAAGAGACAGAAAGGGAGCAAGAAGAGGTAGATGAGGGTGAAAGGGACGACATCTTGAAAGGGTAGAGACGAGAAGAGCCACCAATTCGGACTAGAGCAGCACCTAAAGAGACGCAGCAAAGAGCAAAGATACGAAAGAAAGACCAGCAGATGATGGACAGAGAAAGATGCCCAAGAACGGCACAAGAATACGAGCGCGGAGAACCGGCGGTCTTCTTTACGTGTCTGCCGTACTGTCTTCGAGTGATAGCTTGGAAAGCTAAAGCCACTGTCCCCGGGTGCGGAGCGCAGGGTGGATACAGGGGATCTTCCTCGCCCTTTGGCCATTCCATTCTCTCCTTCTCGGTGGCCCTCTCTTTCCTCTCTGATCTGGGCCCCTTGTGCAGGGCACAGAAGGGATGGGGTCCACGATCGGACTGGAAGGGGCCGTCCTAGAAGAGGCAAGGGGGGCCAAGCAGCGTGCAAATACGTTGTATGGAGGCTGGAA